>BSBK01000593.1:600000-1196263 GCA_027943335.1 Chamaecyparis obtusa
ATTGGAATATGCCTTTGGAATGTCCAATATAAGGTTAAAAGATGTCATCTAGTAGGTTGTAAGATGACGATATTGCTTCCTCAAATGATCAAAGTCATCTTGTAATCCTATACAAAAGTCCTCAATGGTTGACTTTTAGTTTGGGGCACTGATCAAAAATATATTTTTGATCTTCTTTTGAAATCATGGACATCCTAGATTAGTTCTATTATTTTATGCTCAAAATTTGTAAGAACATCAAGAACAACAAAAGGAAAAACAAGAAAAATTAAAAGAAACAAACAAAGTCTAGAGAAAGGAAGGGAAAAACCCTACCTTCTCAAAGTGAAAAAGGAGAGAATGTGTAAGAATTTGCAAGAAATCAACAAATAATATAGGAAAAAGGTTGAATGATCATGCTTAATTTTTCTCCTAGAAATCTTGGTTGCAAGGAAGCTCTATCTCTTTGTTAAAACTTGGTCAAAACAAATGAGCTCCCCTATGGGATTTTATATCCCATCAGGTGGAGTGCATTAAATGCATTATGTACTTTCTACTAACATTGAGACTCTAGCACAGTGAGGATTATGAATGTGGAATTTTGAATACTTATAAAGGGTATGTGAACCCTTGGAGTAGCCCAAGATTTTGGAATCCAAAATCCTGCCAAGGAGTAAAAACCAAAAGGAAGGGGACTCTAGGATTTGGACTATAGAGTGCCAAACAAAAAGAAAAAGGAGACCCAACACTTGCCAAACAAAATGTTCAGATGGGTGTGCAGGGCATAACAAGGAGTAGTAGTTGTGGGGCATATAAGTGTAGCTTGTAGCCTCAACTTGTAAAGTTGTAAATCCTAAGTGACTAATATTTTGTAATTGATGAATTTGTGATTCATTTCATTTGAAAAATAGAAGGAAATTTATTTCCTACAAATTTGTGTCATTCTATTTGTTATGATATGCATGAAATTTGGGTGGAATAAGTCTCATCTAGTATAAAAAATCATGTGTTTGGGTTATTATGTAGAGTCCCTTACATCAACATATTACCATACCTACCTTAGTATATGTTATTCTAGGTAACATATGATATAATCTTCTTATAGGTTAACCATGGGTACACACTATGGATTTAGTTTGATCTATCTTTCATCAATCCATTAAATTCATTTTAATAAAAATAAATATCAATACCCATTGATCCTAATACCTCTCTATCTATTAAAATCTTGGTCTAGACCATTCATTATATTATTCTCTTGATTATTTCTTCACATCATAACATTGTTACCCTTATATTTAATCATATTCTTGGTGATGGTGATATCTTTCTTTATTCAACTATCTCTAACACATCCCTTAGTGATGATTGTGATTCATTAGAATTTACACCATATTTTTTTGGAAAATATTATTTCAAAAATAGGTTATAATAGTAATGGTTGAAATCATAAGTAGTGTTGATCTCTAAAGTTGACATTTAAAGAACAACCTCGGGCAAGTTCATAGATGTGGGACTATGACCTACAAAACAACCTCCATAATTTTTGAAGTTAGTTCTTTGATTTCTATAAATTCATTGGGACATGGGGGGGAGGACAAAAAGATATTAGAAGAAATAAATTAAAAACCTATCAAAAGGTGATTCATTAGAATCTTAATGAGGCTTTCTTCAATATTTCATAATGTAATTTAAACTCTCTAAAGAACTCACAAAAGTTTTAAAAGAGAATGCATAATTCAAGCATATGAGATATAACCATAGAGCTAAAAGTGAGAGAAGAAAAACTAGAAATAATAATTTTAAAAAAAATTTCAAGATATTGAACCAAAAATGTCACATCTTCTTCACTATTGGGGAAATAGATTATAATAGTCATTTAGGCACAATTTAAACTATGCAAATCCTTCCCACAAGGGTAACCCACCAAATTTTGATGAAATAAAAATGTTTTTAATACTTCCTACTACTAACTATGAATTCCTTAAAAAATTGAGAATTGTGAATAGTGGCCCCTTTACAATCAGAAGATTACAAACATATAAGCAATATTGCTTGCATTCTTATATCAATCATTGATTTTTATCAATATTAATAATATTTTTTATTACTAATAATTTAATCTACATTTGGAGAGTATAGATTTGTTTTTATTAATACAGTATAGTATACAGTACACTATTAGTTTTGTTTAATATTGGGGAAAAATCATGTTCACATATACAATGTTGGTATTTGCATCTTGTGTGGACCTTAGTGTTGAAATTTATTATAACATTAAATATTTATAGAAATCTATAATCTTTTGATGGTTGAGAAAAAATAATAGAATTTGTATTCAAATTTATTATCTTATAGGAGAAATGTTAGATATTTGTTGAGTACATTCTAATGCTCATTTGAGGATTTTACATTTGATTTATTACTTTGTATTTCTAGTTCTCATTTTAATAAAAAAAGAATCTTTGACCAATTTTCAAGTTCATAGTGCAGATCTATAAAGTCCCAAAATTAGAGGTCAACTCTCGTGATTTTACATCCATTACATATGTTTTTATTATTTTGAATGTAAAAATATATTATCTTTTAATCATTATTTCTTTTATTGCATCATTAGTTTTCTGTATTATATATTTTGTGAGATCATCTATATATTATTTCTAAGCTCTATGTCAATTTCAATTTCTTAAACATTAATATAAAATTAAGTTGAATTAAAATTTTAAAAATATCTTATATTTTGAGGCCTCAATTTGACTGTCCACGTGTCTATTTCTCTGTCAAGCAATTTAATTTGTGACATATAGGTGTAATTGTCTCATATCATATTCACTAAAAAAATAAGCTAATGATTATAACAGTGAACACAACATTGACAGTTAATTAAACTAATATTATTAAAAAGGAGTGAAATAATTCTAATGATTTTGATGAGATCAAACAATCTAGAACACAAACAACCACACTCTTAAAGATTATGAGATATTTATGAAAAATAATATAAACTTACACACCGTTTCAGGAAAGATTATGAGACTAACTTTTTTGTATCAATTTTAAATGTGGCAAGTAGAAAGAATGGCAACTGAGCTTGCATTTCTTAATACAAATTTCGTCATTGAATAAACCTAATTTCAGAAAGATTTGTTTATCGATTAGTAAACCTTAAAAGGTGCTGTCAATTCTGTCAATTTCTGTCAATTGTCGTGCTTTAAACGTTCTTTACTCAAAGATAAAATCTATTTCAGAACTTGTTTAGAGAAACATACAATTATATGTCTGTTTGAAACGTAAATATTAAAAACTATTAAACGTGTTCTTGACTGTTTATATTTATGGAAAAATGTAAACTACTTTAGACTTACGGCAGGTAATATAAGCGTCACCAATTGAGTTTGCAATCGACGTCACAACAAGTGGTCGGTGGCTTTTTTTCAATCTATTTAAGACCTAAATTTGTTGCGAATTTTGGAGCCGCCCACACGTTTACGTTGACCTAAACTTCATTCACAGTATTGAATATAAACAGCACTTTTTATTAATATTATTTTGAATTGGCAAAAGCCATCACCATAATTTGTGTCCTTTTCAGATTGAAAAGGACACAATTTCTTAACCCTCTTTTAAGGTCTATTTCAAATAATATTTCAATTGAATAGTACATATTATTTTTTAACCTTTTTTTAATTGAATAGTACACATTATTTTTTAACCTTTTTTTAATTGCATAGTACATTATTTTTTAATCTTTTTTTTAAGTGTGTTTGAAAGAAAAAACTAATGAGCAGTACTACTTATTATTGAAGTTATAAATTTGTTAATTATTGTATTATTTGTATTCTTATTAATTTCTTAATTTTGGAGTTCTTGACGTTGATTTAATTATCTATCTATTTTGGCGAATTGTGTCATAATCTAATTAAGAGTTACATTAACAATATATTTTAACTCCTTGTCAAAGATCTAATTATCTATCCACTTTGTCAAATTATGTCACAATCTAATTGCCATTTACATTAACAAGATGATTTGACTATAAAATGGAGTTACGTGACCTTTCCTAATGATCTAATTTAATATCACATATTAGGAAAAAAATTTAGGAATGTTATTCACTTTTCTATTATATAACAAGACTTTTCTCATATGATTTTTTGACATCAAACTTTTTTTTATCTTTACAACTGTCGCTAGTGCAACCATGTCACTCATTACTAGATTTTATATTTTTATTTTAAAGGTATGAAACCTATACATTTTAAAATCAATAAAAAATATTCTTCAAAAAAGTGTTAGACCCCTCTTTTGCTATGCTATTTTAATATGTATTTTGTTATGCTATTTCACTATGTCAGATGCACAATGGTTTGCTAATGCAATTATTTTAATCTTTTGAATTGAAATGATGAGCAAGTGGTTCAATAATGATATACTGCATTAATGTGGAAACAATTAATTTGACATTGTTCAAATGAGAAAGGTTTAGAACTTCTATACATTTTGAAAAGAAATTGTGCACTTTAAAGTTTTGAACATGTTTATGAATATGCTCCAACTTTATAAAATGTTAACTGACCACATCTTTTGTGTGCAAGTGGATGTAGGAGTCATTGTCCTCTAAGAAGGGAGGTAGAGTATTATCAAGTAGAATGTGTGACATCTAAATAAAGGATCCACCACCATTTGAATCTCTTGGTAAGTGTCACATCTAGGGCTCTCAATCTGATCTCCTAGAATCCTTGAGTAAGTTTCACATATAGGGTTTGAACCTAGTTGTGCAGCCAAGGACTAGGTCTCTATTGTGTCACCTAGAGGGTCAAAAGGACAATTAAAGTTAATCATTTTTCTTATGCAAATCCTTTATATCAAAATAACCATATTTAATTAAGTTTTTATAAGAAATTAAGAATATGAATATAGAGGTCACATAATCGAAATCAAGTTGATCTTCTCTTTAAATTAATTTGATGATGCAATGCTTACATAAATATGTATGTATGTGAATTAAGAAATACATGTATGCATACATACATACATACATGCACTCATGCAACATATGACAAAAAATACACATGTATACACACACACACATAGGAACTCGTATAATACAGACTTATGAAATTATTTAATTTTTTTGATGTACCAGACGTTTCCCTTTGACCTGACATGGTGCCCAACCCACCTTACCTGGGTCTTACATTCTACCAATTTGGGGAAGGGAAGGGGCAAGATAGGGTGAGAATAATCCTCTATGAATGCACACAATCACTAGCAAACTGCATACATCAAGTAATTCTGAGACTCAGAGATGAACTCAAGACCAAACCTACAACCCAAGTCAACTCTACTAGTCGTACATGCTTAATTTTCTAATTTTAAGTAAAAGTTATATAATTTTTTCACATAACAATTGTAGCTAGAAAAAACCAAACTCACATTAATGAAACATTAAACATAATTTTTCATTGGCTTATATTAAAAGAAGTCTTCACTTGTTTAAACAACCAAAAAGGTTGAAAGAAAATGATAGAAAATATTTTTCACCTCTCTTATTGCATAACAGAGAGAAATATTATTGAATTGAATCTTCATTAATTGCAAAGGAGAATAAATTTGTTTGAAATTGACATTTCATTTCATTTGAGACAATGAACTTGGTAAATGTATTAAAATGCATGAAATTAGTGCAAATTAAAAAAAAATTTGGGGGAAATAGTTTTAAAGAGTTTAATCTTGCATTTGATGTGCATTATGGAAAGAAGAGTAAATGAGAATTAAAGAAGAAAAAGAAATGGTTACACAAGCTATAGAAACTTCCAGCATGATCACATAGGCATGGATAACTCTATTTTCACTTCTATTTCTTTATGTTAGTATTATTTATATGAGAAAGGGCTCTAATATTCATAAGTATTTAGAAGGAATGATTTACTTCTCTATATCAATGACTACATTATTAGTTTTTCTTTACTATTTGACTATTCTTGCATGAGTAACACTTTAAATTTTTCTTTTACTTGCAAGAAAGCTTCTCAAACAATGAAGTAAAGTCTTTAAATTTTATGATGATTGTGTATAAGAAATACCTTCATAGGACATTATATAAATCAAATCAAGCAAAAAACTAAAGATTTAATGAGAATTCAACTTTTAACTTGACATAATTGAAAGCTTCCAATGTATCTATAACTAAGAAGACAATGTGAATGCTCTCAGATTTGTAAAGCATTCCTAAAGTGACAATCCTTAGCGTGAGAATAAAAATTAAGCTACATGTTAACCAAATTAATATATAAACATGATAAATTGTGATGTAAAACACATCTAATCATGCTAATTCAGTACTAAAATGCTAAAACATGAAGTCAATTGACTATAATGATGCTACTAAATGAGAGTGGATGATTTTCTCTAAGAATTTAACCCAAGGCTAGAGTCAAGGTTGAGTTATGTTTTAAATATTAAGACAAATAAAAAAATTGAGTGGCTAGGATAGTGAAGGCAAATTGAAGGGTTGAGATTGTAAAGCCTTGGAGTGATCCATGTGCTATTAATCTTTATTCCTCATTGGTTTGTTCAATTTTGTCCATATGTGGTGAGTGAGGAAAATTATGATTTATTTAACTCAAATAATTAATTACTTTAGTCGTGTCTTTGATTTGAATAGTTTGGATTAAATTTAATTAAACTATACAATTAATTGATTAAATCAATTGCATAATTATTTGATACTTTGCATTTAATAAATCCCATGGATTGAATTTAATTAATTAATGATTTAATTTCCTTTCCAATTTTAAGGTGTATACAATGCCCCTCTTTGAATCAGTGCATGAAGCACATTGGTTCAAAGAATATCAAATTGTTTGACTCACTGATGATTGATTCTAATTTGATGATTGATCTGATGATTGATGTTGATTTGATGAACTTGATGATGTGATATTGACTTCATGATGATGTAACCTTGATGTGATTTCTTGATGCTAATTTCAAACAATTTTGATGCCTCAGTGATGATTTCAAACCCTAGTGATCACATGCCCCTCGGGAAATGAATCAAAATAAATTTGGAAGATTCGGTTGAATTTTAATTTTTTATGATTTTTCAAATTTTTGAGGGAAATTCTAATTTTGATTTATTTCTTGATAAATCACTTTCAAAAATGCCCCATCCATGTTAATTCTCTGGATAGGTTGATGATGTTTTGATATCACTTGATGTTAGTAAAAATCACTTGGTTTATGTTGTATTGATGTCAATCTAATAGGATAGGTAAGTTGATGTTTTTCATCCTAGAGATCTAGAGTTAGGAAATTTGATGCACTCAAGATGAGAAAATAGATAATAGGGTAAATGATTTGATTGACTCTAGATGATCAATTTTGATGATGTTGACCAATTGATATACATTTGACTACAAAATAGGTTTCCTTTAAAACACTAATGGTGTGAGGACTATATCCTTATCCATTTGATATGATTCAGGTGCAGATGTAGATATAAGGGATGGATAGAGCTAGATTGTCCCTAATTGTGTTAATATGATTTAGAACAATAGAGAGGGGGGGCGGAGGGGGGTGAATCAGTTGTTCTCAGGTCCTAATGTATAAAAAAATCTCAAAAACTTATCCTTAAATCAGATCCAATAACCAAAACAAACTCGATCATCACTGATTCAATAATAGAAACATACAACAATGCAGTTCACTACATAGCTATAACTAAACTTGTAAAACATAGAAATGTTCAAACCAAAACATTCACACAAGTATTAACACCAGGATTTATAGTGGAAACCCAATTTGGGAAAAACCACTTTGTAACATGCTACTATTATTTTCACTTTTCTGAAGTGAGCTCGGTAAAAAGCCAACCCTGTCAAGGTTACAATACACACTGTCAGGTGTGACCCGGTTAAAGGATTTCAATCACCCTGTTAAAAGTGAGCCTAGTCATAGAACTTACATACACTCCATTAGAATGCAACCTTGTTCAAAGGATTTAACATATGACTATTAGGTCAACCTCTGTTAAAAGGATTTTGACTGTTACAATGGTTAGAAAGTAGCAGCTATATTTATCTGAAAAATATACAACTCACTTTGCAAATATTAGATCTGATTCCGTACACTAATGCTGGTTTACTAACTTTGAAAATTTTCCATCTCCATCTCTGATCTACTTGGAACTTTTCTTCAAGAAACCACCACAATTCTCCTTTAGCCTTTTCTGCTTATTCAGTCAATAAAAATTTACTCTTCCAGCATTCTCTGTTCTTCCTTTTTTTAACTTTCATATCTCAGGTTCCCTTATATTTTCCTCAATTAGGTTAACTCATCTTATGCCGTTCAATCTCATTCATAGATCTTAGGGTTAGTTTAGATTCATTGAATCTACCCGCTTCATGTTCTTCAGCTCCTTTTCTAGAATCATCTGAAATCTCTTAAAGATTTACAATAAAATGCTTTATAGTGCATTGAATGCTTCCAAACAATCAATAAATAAAGTCAACATGTTTTACATAATCCAAGAATTCAACAATGTCGGCTCCAAAATTAAATTCTCTTCAAATATAAAATTGCTGATGCTCAGTCAATACTGTGATCAACTACTCGGTCTTCATGTAGAAAGCTCGGTCATTACTAAAAATGTTTCCTTAGCTTACACTGTCTTCCTCAGCAATTAACTGTTGTTCGGTCGACACTATAATTTTTCTCGGCATACATTGACTTGGTTGACACTAACATTACTCAGCTTAAACATGATTTTCCATTATTTGCTTGGTTAAGCCTACCAGTTTAGTCTTCAGTCTTACTAAGATAAACAATACATTGTCTCATCATTGTGCAACATAGTCAAGTACACTTTCTAGTATCAAGATAACTCAACCTTTCCTTAGGTGCTATTGTTACCAACCTTGCCTAGCCCCTTAGCAACACTCAAATAGATATAGTACTTTCCTAAGTAGCAATAGTCTTACCAGTTAAGGTTTGACATCAATGACAATACAATAATTGTTTCAATTGCAGTTTCCAACAATTGATCAGTATGATTGATTATTAATTATGTATCTTAACATTAATTTAAATTTTGCTGATGTACTTTGGTTATGGACTTTGATTGTGTATAGTTCTAGACATTTGATGATGTATACTTTGATATCATACCTTTGATGAACTCTTAATAGACTTTTGATATAATCAATTGATTTTTTTTTAGAAGTCCAATATATTACATCTTAAGGAGAATTTTTATGGAGTAACCATGATTGACAGACCCACTAGTTAAGGAAAATCTCATAATTAAAAATTCAAGTCTAATCTAAAAATGAATGGAAGATGAAACTATGATTGTCACTTATCATAGGATAATGGTACATTTTTTTTTCTATTTTCATCATTGAGCTTTTAGGAACCTCAAGTTGGTACAATCCTCACTGATTTGATTTTTTTAATTTTTTTAATTTTTTTGGTATTATCAAGGTGCTTGTTTACCAAGTTTTCACCAGGATAATATTTTTTTCAGGACTTTTTCCAAATATTTTTTCTTTCTTCAAGATCTCTTTTCCACTATTTTTAGATATTTTTTCATTTTTTATAATTTTAAACTTTTTTAAGGATCACTTTTTGAGGTTTTTAGATTTATTCATGATCAATTTTTTATATATAAATTATTCTCTCTCATTTGATACTCTTTCATCTTATTCTCTTTTGAGTGATACTCTTTCATTTTCTTAAGTATCAAAGCCTCTTTAAGTGAATTCTATTTATGGGCTCTTGAATCTCATCTCCATCACAAATGGCTAGTTTATATGTTGTAGTTCTATAGGAAGATGTTACAACAAAGGGTCCTAGCCAATTTGCCTCAAATTTTCTGTTCTTTTCCCTATATTTCTGGTTCAACAAAGGGTCCTATCTAATTTGCCTCAAATTTCCCTTTCTTTTCCCTATCTTGTTGGTTCTTAGGGTTTTCTCTTAGGAATAGATCTCTAATTTGAAACTCTCTGGGTTTGATCTTTTTATTGTAATTTCTTGACATCCTATTTTGTTAGACCTTGAGATGTTCATAAGATTGTGTTTGATGTTCTTAAAGTAACTCAAGTTGTTTTAATTTGGATACTCGGTAGTCCTCTTCTATCAATAAGCCATGTAAAGAGACTCTCAAAGATGAGATTTCTACTTCTAAGGGGAAGACTACTTCAACCCCATAAACCAAGGAAAAGGGTTTTTTTCCCATAGGTGTTCTGATACTTTTTTTTGTAAGCCCATAATACTAGATTCAATTATATGTTCCCATCCCTTCTTTATTTATCAACTATTTTCTCAATAATTTTAAGGATATTTTTGTTAGAATAACTGAGAGGGGGGGTGAATCAGTTATATCAATTATCCTATACCAATTACTAGTAATTATCCAACTATGATTAATGACTAAATAAACTATGCAGTATGTAAAGTATGATAGAAAAAAAATCATAACAAATAACACACAACACAATGATTTAACATGGAAACCCTGATAAGGGAAAAACCACCTCAGACTGGTAACCCACAATAATTCACTCTTCTGAAGTGAGCTCGGTGAAGATCCAACCTTGTTAAAGGCTACACTGCACACTATTAGGTGTGACCTAGTTAGAGGATTTATCACTAACAATTAACTTTTGACCAGCATTCACTATGGGTTCAACAAGATAACACTTTACATTCAATGAATGTCATAGGGTAGTACATAAGACTGTTAAGTCCACTCAATTGAGAGATTTTCTGAATCAATGGTTAAACTGATACAGTATTGATCTAATTCAAATACAACTCAATTGCAAATATTTAGATCTATGCTAAGCCCATACAAATCTGATGATCATTAATCAATTTCAATTCCTCAATATTTCTCAACTTACTTTCACTCAGTAAATAATTCTTTGACGCTTGATAATTTCTGTAGCTCAATTCTTTAAATAACCAATTTGATCAGGCATGCATGGATAAAGTCTTCATGTGAAATCTCTATAGTCTTCTTCTTTCTGGCATGTTTCAATAATGAAACTCATATCTCTTATATAGACAAGTAAAACATTTTCATATCAGCCATTAGCTTTTGCCTCTTAATCTCCTTCATCCATTTTGCTGCTTAAACCTTCCTTGGCAGATGTGTCATTAACACGTTTCAATCTCATCCTTTAGATTTTCTCTAAATTTTTCCAGTTGTGGATCTCATAACAAACTTTATCCTTAACCTCAAAATCATAACAATTTCTAGCTCATCAAATTCAGTCAGTTGTTCGTAGCATTTAATGTTTTCATCCATACTCGGTTAATATAGAAATGCATCAGTGATAACTAGCTAACTAGCTCAATTAATATTGTCACTCGGTATACACTGCACTGGCTCAGTGTATACAGAAATCTTCAATTACCGACCACATTGACTTGTTCAATTTCAAATCTCTTCTTCATAATAGATTAATGTAACATGCTTAAGTCAACAATATAAATCCATAGACCCATCAATAAGTTACCCAATGTTTACCTTATCCTTATCTGTCATATCCATCTTTTCCTCATGTAGATATCTCAGTTCTTCATCTTTTCTTCCTTCAACACATGTTCAAATGTTTGTAACTAACATGAAAATTACTGTCAAAACTAGTTGACATCAATGACAATATATTGATTGATTTAATCATCTTACATATTATTTTAGTAACTCAGTGATCTCTAATCATTGTTTCTTCAGTTCATTCAGATATTTGATCAGTTGTAGTTCATCAATTTTTGTTTGAAGCCTCAACTTGACCATTTACTTGAGGATAATAAATTGAGGAAGAATGGTGTATGATGTGAAATTTCTCACACAATTCATCAATATCCTTATTCTTCAACTACTCTCTTATATCTTTTATTATGGCATGTGGGATACCATATCTACAAATGATGCAATTCAAAATAAACATACAAAATGTGTTTCCATGTTGCATTTGTTAAATGCACAACTTCAACACATTTGGTGAAATATTCAGTTGCAGTTATTATATACTTGTGACCACTAGATGAAGGTGGATATATCATTCCTATTAAATCAAACCCCCATTGATAAAAGGGACAAGGTGTGCTCAAATGATGCAACTCTTGTGCTGGCACATGTATCAGGTTCCCATGATATTGGCACTTTTGATGTATCTTAATAGATTGAAAAGCATATTTTTCCATAGTTGGCCAATAGTACCCCATCCTAAGAATCTTCTTTGATAATGTAAACCCACTTGATTATGACCCATAGATTCCCTCATGAATGTCTTGTAAAGTGGTTTTTTATTCATCCCTCTCTAGAGATCTAAGAAGTGTTTTGTCAAGACCTTTACAATACAATGTGTTGGCTACAAGGGTATATCTCGAGGCTTGTCAAATAAAATTTATTTTTTGGTTTAGGGTATGGTCCATTGGTAAGGTATTATCTTTTTTTAAAGTATAAATGGGACCATACCAAGGAGAATCATGACTCACAAGTAAGAAACTTATCTAGGATTTTGGTAAGTCATCTGAAGGTTTCACCAATTCTTCCACCAAGAATTCATATCTAGCATTCTCATCTAGAAGTTGTAAAAGAGAGGCTAGGGTAGCCATTGTTTCATGAAAAATTAGTTCTTGAGATCATCAATCATCTTCTTATAATGCATTAGTTACTCACCCTTTTTTTAATAATCATCATTAATTTGGTTGATGACTAGTTGATAATATCCATTTATTTGAGTTCTGTCACTCTCCACTCTAATGCCATATTTATGCCAATTACTAATGCTTCATATTCCTCTATATTGTTTGTACATGGAAATAAGAGTTTGTAATATTTTGGAATTGTGTAGCCTTGGGGATTTATGAGGAGTATGTTTTTCCCCAATCCATGTTGATTATATGAACCATCAAAATAAAGCTTCCATGTTTTGGCTTCAACATTCAGGATGTTTGCATCTGGAAATTCTTCTTGAATAGCTTCATCACTTGTTAATGGAGCTTCTTATAGTTAATTAAATATCACTTTCCCTTTTCCCTTTGATTTCCCTCCAGTCCACATATTCAATATCAAATCACTTAATATCATGACCCATTTAGAAAATCTACTAGTTAGGGATATTTTTCTAAGAAGATACTTGAGAGGGTCTATCTTTACTATGAGGTTTATCTTGTGTGCTAACATATAATGACGTAGTTTTTGGGAAGCAAAAACCACTGCTAATCATGCCCTTTCTATGAATGTGTAATTTTTCTCATATTTTACCAAAGTTCTACTAGTTTAGTAGATAACTTTTTCTTTTCCATTTTCATCTTCTTATGCTAAAAAAATCCTCAATAATATTTCTATTTATGAAATGTAAAGAAGTAATGGCTTTCCCGGAATAGGTGATATCAATATAGGTGGATTTTCCAAGTATTTCTTCAAGAGTGCAAAGGATTCTTCACATTGATTGTTCCAATTTAATGTTGTGTCTTTATGTAGAAATTCTTTGAAATGATGATATTTATCCACCAATTGTGAAACAAATCTTATTACTAATTTAATTCTTCCTTGTAGTGACCTTAATTGGCTTATATTTCTAGGTGCTCTCATTTCCATGATAGCTTTGAATTTTGTAGGGTCCACCTCTATTCCTTTTGCAGATACAATATAACCAAGTAGCTTTCAAGATTATACACCAAAAGAACACTTCTTTGGGTTTAATCTAACTTTAAATTATTCTAATCTTGTAAAAATCTTCTCTAGAATTGGCAAGTGTTCCTTCCCTGCATGTGTGACTTGGCTAAGATATCATCAACATAGTCCTCTAAAAATAAATGCATCAATTCATGGAATATTATAGTCATAGCCCTTTGATATGTTTCTCCAACATTTTTAAGTCCAAAGGGCATCACATTCCAACAAAAAAAATTTCAAGCACATGTGAATGCAATTTTTTCTTGGTCCTCGGGAGCCATCTTTATTTAGTTATAACTACTGAATCCATCCATAAGTAAAAACATTGAGTGACCTACTATAAAATCCACTATTGCATCAATTCTTAGAAGGGGAAAGTCATCCTCAGGGCATGCTTTATTAAGATCCCTAAAATCTATGCACACTCTTATGCTCTTATCTAGTTTTGAAATTGGCACTATGTTTGAAATCCATTCTACATAAGAAATGGGTCTTATGAATCCTGTACCTAAGAGCTTTTGCAATCCTTCTTTGACCAAGAGTTCTATGTGGGGATGCATTTTCCTCATTTTTTCTTAACTATCTTAGCTCCTAGTGCCATGTTCAAGTGATGCATGATAATATCTAGATCTAACCCAGGCATATCTGCACATGATGAAACAAAATTAACTTTTCTTTCTTTAAATATTTAGTGAACTCTTTTTCTTCTTCTTGAGTTAATTATGCATCTAGTTTGATGATATTTGGTTCCTCCATGGTCCCAATATTGACATTTTCTATTGGCTTAGTTAAAATAGAATACCTTTCATCATAATGCTCTGGTAACATGTCAAGATTCTCATCTTTAGGTGCCACAATTGGGTTTACACCTTTATATTCATCATTTATTTTTACTTTTTCATGATCTAGCACTGCCACATAATGGTTATCACCACTAGATCTTTTCTTTTTTATATTCTTTTTCTCTTTTTGACTAAGAATATGGGTACCTCCCTCACTTATTGTTTGGTGATATGATCCCATGGTGAAATAAGGTTCAACCACATTTAGGTATAAGGCCAAATAATGTTCATTTTAGAAAATAGGTAGGTCATTTGGCTCCAATTGATCTCGTAGACACCTAAAAATCCATTTGTTAACTAAAAATATTATAGTTGATAAAAGTCATGATGATATCATCATTATTTAATTAATTATTATTGTCATTATGCTCTCTCCTATTTTAATTAAATAACCTTATCCAAAAACATTTAACTCTAATTTGAATGTTTATCCCTTCTATTTATTAAATTTATTTAATAAATTATCTCACCCCAAATCCTCCTTAAATACATAAAATATTTACTTAAATCCCTAAAACCCTAGATATCTTCTAGAAAACCGTAAACCTATCCTCTCATCCCTAATCTCTCCCCAACCCTGCTTAAAAGGTGATTCCTAACCCTCTTAGCCTAAACCCTCTCCCTTTGACTCAAAGTCAACACCCTCATTAATGAACCTTACAAGCTCATTAATGAAACCTTACACCATCATTAATGACTCTTACAACCTCTTAATGAAGACCTATGTCTCTTATTCCACCCTTGTCCCCTAGCACACTTCCCTAGTATTTCTCACATATGTGTGAGCAACCCTTTATCCTTATCCCTTTGACCTTAGGTCCTAAATCCTGACCACCCTTCCTAACCCAAGCCTCTCCTCAAAATTTATAAATAGGCTCCCTTCCAAGAGAAAAACACCAATTCACTCTCATTTTCATAGCATTGTTATAATGTTAGATTGCATCTAGATATCATAGCATCAACTAATATTATTATATTTACTTCATATTTCATGCTTTCTAACTCATCTTAACATAGCATAATGGATTAAAATAGCTCATTTTAAATATTTTCATCTCATATCACACTTATCTTTTAGGTAAAATCAACTTTGCATACTCATCAATAGCCTAAAATTTGCATTCATCATCTTGCACCCTTGGAACCCTAGGGGAAAAATAGGTTCCCTATACTGGATTTTTGTGCCATTATGGGGGCTCCATGGCTTTAAATTGATCCTAATATTCCCTAATATTTATTATGGATAGGTTTATTATTCTTGGAGAGCACACCCACATCCCTATTAAATGAGCACATCAAATGGTGACCGGGTGCTCCCGTTTTAGCTCAATCTGATGTGGCCTGTGAATAGTTTTTATATATGTTGATGCATGCTTACTATAGAATAATTTTTGAATATTTTATTTTTCTCCCAATATATTAGGTTTTCATCTCCCATATTTTGGCATGCCTAGTAGGACCGCACTACGCTTCTTAGCTACTTTTTTTAGAGTTTTTGAACAAAAACTCACTTTTCTGAAGCTCTCTTACGACCCAGTGAGGATCCTTGTATGATTAAACACTCATGAACTTGTTTTCTCATATAAAAACCCCTTTATTCTCCTACTACACCATGTAATAACTCGTATTGGCCTTCTGCGGGCCATTTTTGGCCTTCTGCAACCCTTCTGGCCCTGTTTGCTCATATCAAGAGTCAAGGATAATCGTATGAGCCTTGGTCATAACTTATATGAGTAATGAACATGAAATAACCTATAATTTTTACTCATATGGGAAACATGGGGCATGTATAAGGCCTTAAACTTGGGTTTGTTTGAGTTTTCAAGCTCATTTGGCCTCTCTATTGCTCGTAATCTTCAGATTTATAGTATCTATCTTGGTTTTTTTTAGGGTATCTATGGAAATCATGTTGATAATAAAAAAAATCAAGGTCCTAATACCTACTAACTCACTTAGTTATTTAGGAAACATAGGCATCTCTATTCAAGCTTAAAATGAACTTTCTTTCAATCTTGAGTGCCTAAAAACTACATCTTTTCCTAAAGATTCAAAAAATCAATATAAATCATCCTAACGTGAACATTTTCAATCTTCATTCTTTGATTTGGGCTAAAATGGACTTTAACTAAAAATCTTGAGTGTTTAAAGGTTTTATGCAGTCCTAAAAGCAATCTAGGAATACTCCAATCCTTTGGGCTTAAAACAAACCCTAAACACAAAATCTTGAATGCTTAAGAAGATATATGAACAATCAAACACATATCTTGAAAGATTGAAACATAAAAGTGTATGGTTTAAAAAGTTTATTCACCAAAATTTAATGTAGTAATATGTGTGTGCCTTGAATGTGTGGGGGAATATAGGATCTACTTCTTAATCCAAATTCCCAATGAAGAGATCCAAATAGATTAATCACAAGGAAGTGATCAATGTACAAATGAATCAATCTATGGAGAAAATAAAGAAAGGAGAAAACCTTATAATATATTATAGAAAATGTGAATTTGAAAATTTAATTGAATTGAAAATAAATACTAACCTCAAAATAGGGTAAATCTAGAAAAGGTTGTTTTCTGATATCTGTGTTCAATTTCAGGAGATTCTGGAACTTGATCTGGCCTAAAAATATAGAGATAGAAAACCCAGAAACCTTATGTCTTTCGGAGCAAGGTCATCCTTGACCTTAGTATGAGAGTGCAATCTTACCTTGGGGTACAATCTTAACCCCCATTGAAATTTGTCCTTGACCTGAAATGACTCTGACGGAAATTCTATTCACGGATCTCAAAAGTTCACCGAAAAGGGTATCCAGATCTATACTGATATTCATCATCCCGCACTTTCACTTGCAAGAAAAAGGGTTTTTGTTGTTTGGATGAGGGGTTTGCCTTGGTCAAACCCTGGTTTGGAATCAACCTTGAAATGTAATTGAAATTGTAATATATAAACAAAGTTAATGGAACTATTCACCTTGCTTATGTTGAAATCCTTGTGGATGATTCAAATCCTTGAATGCACAAGTATGGATGCTCTAAATGAATGTAGAATTGTATATAGGATATCCCAAATCAATGGCATTAGATCTTCAACACCAATCTTGAATGAATCTTGGAATAGGAGGAAGCTGTTGGCAAGTTGACTATACTATTGAATATGACTAGAAATAGTGTTTTCATTATGGAAACAAAGTCATATAGTGCTTTGGCGTCAGCACACATTATCAGAAGATCAAAATTTGGCTAAGTATAGAAGACTAGACAGTTAGCAGAGTACCAAAAGGTCAGAGCATCAGCGCACATGTGTATGACCTAGTTATGGTATGCACCCTTGAAGTTAAGCTTGTATGTATGTATTCATGCTAAGTCTAAGAGTGCATGATCAAATGAGATGATATGATAAAGATACAGATAGTTGAAGAGGTACAACCAGTGAATGCCAGAACATAATAGAGTATGCAGTCGGTTGTTGGTAATTTGATTAGAGATGATAATATTATTTTGTAAAGGCTATGCACCTATTATATTTAGGTTGTAGACATGTAATTATGTTTTTATGTAAACACGCTTGAGCCAATTCAATTGGAATCATTGTATTTAATTGGTTATAGGCCGAAAAAGTTAATTGTTTTGGTAGCACATATAAATATGAGATGTACCCTTTGTAATAAGTATGGAGGTGAGATAAGCATAGCATAAGTGTTTGAAGAGTAGGTAAGATGTATTAGAGCTTTGCAAGAGGTCAAAGCATCAATGCATCAAAGGAACTGATCAGACAAGTAGTGTCACAGTGCCAGTTCATCCAGCAGATATATTGTGTATCTGAAATCAGAAGGTTGTAGCCTTCACCACTTGAGCAGTGAACTCTAGGATAGTGTATCCCCACCCCTAACATGGTTATTGTAAAAGACTCCTAACAGGGTCTGACCCTTGACAAGGTCACTGTACTAAAAACTTTGTAACAATAAAATCCTAACAGGGTTGCAAGGTCTCCTAATAGGGATCACAATACACTAGTGTAGATTATTAGTGGGTGTCAATTCCCATCAGGGTTTTTACCTATTTGGGTTTCCCCAAAACCATATTGGTGTTATGTGTTGTGAATGTTTCTCTTGTTTGCATTAAAGTTTATTTTAGTACTTAAGAAATCAGTTGATTTTCAATAGTAAAGTAAAAAGATTAAATATAGTGAACATTGATTCACCCCCCCCCTCTCAGTGTTCCCATTCCTAACAATTGGTATCAGAGCTCTAGACCTCAGAAAAGAATTTTAACCACTAGAGGAGATCATGGATAAAATGGAAATGAAACATATGAAAAAGAATATTGAATCTACTATTGAAGACCTTGACAGATTTGAAAAAGAAATTTAAGAACTAAAAGAAAAAGTCAGTGATTCTCAAGAAGTCATCAAAAGACTAAGAAAATATTTGAAAGATTGTTCAAAGAGTGATTTAGGGAAGATGGTCAAAAAGCTAAATGAAGAGAACACATCTCTGAAAGATCAAATTGAAGATTTGGATGAAAAGCTAACTAAAAATCAAGAAGTTTATGATGAACAGATCAAAGAGAACCTTCAACTGAATGAAGAATTGAGGCAAGAAAACATGGAAATCTTGGATCTAAGAAACAACAAAGAAAATTTCGAATTTTCATTAAAAGAAGCAAAGAATCACATTGATAAATTACACACAAGAAAGGATCTAATAGAATCTCAGTTATATGCTTGGAAGCTTAAAGGAGATACCAATGGCATTGGATTCAATGAAGCACAAAATCAGATTGACAACATGCGAGCAAGAATGAAAGCACCAGAAGACACCATGAATGCTAAGAGGACTGAAAATCAGATTAAAGACAATACTAAATCATCTAAGGATGAGCACAAGCCAATAGACCAAAATTGTTATGCATGTAACAAGCATGGACATATAGCAAGGAATTGTAAAGAGGTAAGACCTTTCAATGGTTATTGTTATTCATGCAATAAATTTGGTCATAGAGCTATGAATTGTAAAACAAGTCAAAAGAACCAGACTCTGAATAATTAGAGAAATCAAAATCAAACAAATGCAAGAAGTTCTTAGGGTATTACATGTCAGATATGTAGTTATAATGGTCACTCAGCTAAACAGTGTAAAATGGTGACTCATATCAATGCATCGAGGAATTCAAGGCCTCTGGTTATTTTTCACTCTTGTAACAAGGCTAGACACATCTCAATGTTTTGTAGATCAAGAACACAAAGTTAGGAAAGCCCTTAAAAGCTAGAAGAATCAATATTTGATACCAAAGGAGAAGTCAATTTTATGAAAGCCGTAGAAGATGAGAGCTTGATTTGGTCAGAGGCAAAGAAAGATAAGGCTGATGAGTAGGTATTGGATTCATCCACAGTGCATGCACCCTCTACATCTGGATGAATGACCCTTGGGGTCATAGGAGGAGCTAATTTAGCTCTAAACCCCTACACAGCCAGTATACTCACCCTCAGAGTATGCACCTTTGGATTTAACCTTTTGGAGACTAGTAGAACCTATGTGTAAGAGCACACTATCTGATTGATTGCAGAATGAAAGTTGGAGATTTTTAGTGAAAGTCTGGTTTACATGGCAAGCATTAATGGTGGAATTTTTCACTTTAAAGTACTTAGAGACTTATAGATCACTCATTGAATTCAAGTCTGAGTGATTGAAGAGCACAAAAGCCCTAGTAGTTTATTTTCAAGGATTGAAGCTTGATTCACTAGAAAAGAAGTGTGTTTGATCAGTTGCGGAATCCCTAATCCATTGCAATGATTTAGAAGTTCTTGGAAACCTAATTAAAGTGATAAACAAGTAAGTTATGGCTACTCCTATTGTGTTTGATGTTGCAGAGAAGAAGAGATACATTTTCAAGAGGAACCCTTTCAAATCTACCCTAGATTATTTAGGAGCATTCTCCTGAACCCCTATGGGTGTTATGCATGTTGAAGACATCTGTGCATACATTTAATGCAAGAAGGAACTAGTAGGTCTTGACAGAATTAGAGTGCACATAGAGACTATGATTAAACCAAATAAAACCTTCCTTGATGAGTTCGCGTAGTTGGAAAACCATCCCATAGTTGAATATGCTACGGCATATGAGTTTTATGAGTCTGAATGGATAAAGATTTTACTTAGCAGAATTCATGATGACATATTTTGGATAGGTGAAGTACCTATGAGAATTATAGGAGACCTAATTCATGAAATGACAGGCATTTCAAGGTCAGCCGTCATTCTTCCAGTGGGTAAGTATGTAAGGAAGATAGTTGAGAAAACATGTAGGTCAAGAAGTGATAGGTGCAGAATGACAATTGAGCATATAGAGGAGAAAGACATCAAATTGATGTCCATGATATTGGGATATATGTTTCAACACACCAGCAGGGTGAATAGTGTGTATGCAGCCACTATTCTTGCAGCAATAAGACTTGTGAAAGAAAATGGTGAGTTCAATCTATGCAAGATCTTGTGTGCACAACTGATAGAAAATATTAAAGCCATTAAGCATGACAAGACCAAAATATTTAGGTTTGGGTCTTTGATCATATACATGTACTTCCACATACTTGGAAAGGTGTCAGATTTGTATTTGGACAAGAGTTTACCTACAATGCCATAGATATCCTTTAAATCATCTACTAAGAGTACACTCAAGGATTACATTTAACACTATAATTGAAGGCATTCAAGGATAAAATGCAGATGAGATACATAATACCAGAGGGCATTGTTTAGAAATACAAAGACACCATTTTCTTCATGGTAGAAACTGACACAACTTGCATGGAAGAAGTGGAGCCTAGAACAAAGTGGATTCATCCACTTGGATATGAGGTTAATGAACAAATCTTGGAAGCCTATGCTCAAATACTACAATCAGCACTTAAGGACCCTAATGAACCTAGGTGGGGTACTTATGAGGAGAAAACAAGAGAATTTGATGCAGTTCTTAATAGTGGAGCAACAAATAGGAAATTAGCTAAGGTTACTTCTAAGATACTCAAAATTCATGGAGTAACTCATGCAGACCTCGACAAAGCAAGAAAAGAAAAGATTTATTTGGGAATTGAGAGCCCATCTATAGAAACCAAGGAAGATGACCCTAAGTTAAAGAAGGTCAAGCTAGAGAAAATTGAAGATCCTAAGGATAAACAAGACAAATCTGATGTTTCCCCTCCTATGCCTACAGAAAAAATTGATCTTATAGCTCCTCCTAAGTATAAGGCAATGCCTAAGAGGAAGAAGGAAATTAGCACTAGTCACCCATCCTCGTGAGCAACCAGAAGTAAGAAGAAAACTCAAGCACCTCCACAAGTAGGTTTCAAACCTAGTTTTAGTGTGTTGAGTACAAGGATTATTGAGGAAGGAAGAATTGATCAAGTAGGAAAATTCTATGAGAAATACAGTAAATAGAAAAATAAAAAATTCATACAATGATTATCAAACATATGCTAAAGTTCAAAAAGATAGTCCTAGAATTGAAGACAATGATTCCAGACAAAGTATGGAATATTTTGGAATTCTTGAAAAGACAAGCAATTGAGGAAGATCTGAGAATAAGAGAGAAAACTCTAGATGAAAGCCTCCCAGTATGTTCTCTAGAAGAGAAAACCTTGTTGTTAGATTTGGTGAAACCGCACCTCCAAACTAAGTCAAGAACACTACATATCATGGATAAGAATTATGAGTTGGTTGCAAAGGAAATAGAGAAAGCCTTTGAGAAGGTTTTTCTAAATAGGCACATGTATCTAACTACTGCACCCATAGCTCAAGTGCCCACAAAGGTAGCCAAGGAGTTAGAGACCACTAATGTACCATTTAAAGGTCCTTAGGATTCATCGCCTATAGTTGGAATACCCACAAAGGTAGAAAATTTTGTCCCCATGTCAGAGACACAAAAGGACAACACTATCATTATTGATAATGTAGATATTTCTATGGTGGCTACAGATAATGACTTGGACAAGTTTGAAGAGGCCTTTGTAAGCACACAAGAGGTTGAAACTCTATGTGGTGATAATTCACCCAAGTTACAACAAGAAGAAGAGAAGGAGACAATAAAAGAGACACAAAAAGAAGAAGAGAAAGAGATAGAAAAAGAGGAAGAAAATATAGAAGAAAAGAAAGGAGAAGAAGAGGTAAAAGGAAGTGAACCAAAAGATGAGCCATATATTGAAATGACAATTAGAGTAAAGAAATAAGTGATGGATATCACTCCTATCACTCCATTACCTTCGGTATCATTGTTGTCAAGATTGACACCAGACACCACTAGTTTGGATTCTTGGGGAGAAGAAGATCTGATCAAGATCAGTGTCTTAGCCATGGAGAAAGAAAAGGAGCAAGTAATGAGGAACCCCTTTATTGTTGAATCAGTCAACATTTTAAACAGCTTGCTACCTTTAGACAATAAAGTGTCTAAGGTCCATTCAGTTGATGATGTAAGCATAATTCTTTCAAACTTCAAGACTAATTTTTCTAGCTTGGAAGAATCTGCATCCCTAGTTTTAGAAGAGAAATACATGAAGAAGAGGCTAAGTGAATTGGTTAGAAAATTTACACTTGATCTAAGTTCACTAAAGATTTCTCAAGCCTCATTGAAGGAATTTGCAACAAAGGGCAGGAAAATCATTGCTGATTGTATGAACCAGGACAAGTTGACTAGTGATCATTACAAGAAAAACCAAGAGGCAGAAGAAATGATAGAAAAAGTAAGGAAATCAGTAGAAGACCCCTCCACTGATGTAAACATGTGCAACAATGTATACCAAGGACTATTAGACAAGATAGAAAAGGCTAAAAAAGAGATGTCCAAGATAAGGGCAAGGCAGACATAGCTCAGGAATGCTCTTACGCCCTCTCTAGATGTTCTTAATCAGAACATCAAGGAGATCAATGCCACCATGGTGACATATGATCAAGGTCCTTACATAGACTTGGAAAAGATGGAGAAGCTACAATATTCCTTATGCACCCATCTACAAATAGTCAATACACTGATTGCATTCTGGAAGCAAGAGATCCAAAACTTACAGATAGCATATCCGGATGTTTTACCAATGTAAGTACTTGTAGATACATTTTTGGAGAACCTTTGTCATTAATTTCAAAGGGGGAGTATTGTGTATAGAATATGTAGTCTTACATATATGTAAAGAAGATGTATAGTACATATTCTAAGGGAGATATAAGATATGAGTATGTTAAAAAGTTTTTTGTATAAGGGTACAGTTAGTAACTTTTCCATATTCCTTTTTTGCCATCAATGAAAAAGGGGGAGATTGTTGGAAAGTTGACTATACTATGGAATATGACTAGAAATAGTGTTTTCATTATGGAAAAAGAGTCATATAGTGCTTTGGAGTCAGTGCACATTATCGGAAGATCAAAATTTGGCTAAGTATAGAAGACTAGACAGTTAGCAGAGTACCTGAAGGTTAGAGCATCAATGCATGTGTGTATGACCTAGTTATGGTATGTACCCTTGAATTTAAGATTGTATGTATGTATTCATGCTAATTATAAGAGTGAATGATCATATGAGACCATATGATGAAGATAAAGACAGTTGAAGAAGTACAGCCAGTGAATGCCAGAACAGAACAGAGTATGCAGCCGACTGTTGGTAATTTGATTAGCAATGATAATATTGTTTTGTAAAGGCTATGCACATATTATATTTAGGTTTTATCAATGTAATTATGTTTTAATGTAAATATTCTTGAGCCAATTCAATTGTAAGCATTGTATATAATCGATTATAGGCCAACCTAGTTAATTGTTTTGGTAGCGCATATAAATATGAGATGTGCCCTTTGTAATAAGTATGGAGTTGATATAGAATTGAGATAAGTAGAGAAGAAGTGTGTGAAGAGTAGGTAAGATGTATTAGAGATTTGAAAGAGGTTAAAGTATTAATACATCAAAGGAATCGATCAAACAAGCAGTGTCATAGTGCCAGTTCATCCAGTAGATATAGTGTGTATCTGAAATCAGAAGATTGTAGCCTTCACCACTTGAGAAGTGAGCTCTAGGAAAGTGTGTCCCCACCCCTAATAGGGTTATTTTAAAACACTCCTAATAGGTTCTGACCCTTGACAAGGTCACTATACTAAAATATTTGTAAATATCAACTCCTAATAGGGTTGCAAGGTCTCCTAATAGGGATCATAATACACTAGTGCAGATTATTAGTGGGTGTCAATTCTCACCGGGATTTTTACCTATTTGGGTTTCCTTGTAACCATATTGGTGTTATGTTGTGAATGTTTCTCTTGTTTTCATTAAATTTTATTTTAGTACTCAAGAAATTAGTTGAGTTTCAATCATAAAGTAAAAAAATTAAATATAGTGAACACTGATTCACCCCCCTCCCCTCAGTGTTCCCATTCCTAACAAAATCTTGAATGAATGTGGATGGAGAAATCTTCAACAATAGGGCTCCAAAGATATTGAACCCTTCAATGGCTAACAATGGATCTCCTTGATGAATTGGATCATGAATTCTTGAATTATTTAATATAAAAGTGGAGTCTCATGAAGTTGCTTGGTCTTTGGATTTATGAGATGGATTGAAATGAGAGAGGAAGGCTTCCTTTTATAGTGATCTAGGTTACAAAATTATAGAGGGGCCAACATAGGGGAATTAAATCCTCATTAGGCCTTAACCCTTTAGAAATGGACCTAGATTAAATACAATTTAAGATTTTACTATTTCAAAATCCAAAATAGCTGACCCGAAAGTGGGAAATAAAACTTTTCAAAGCCCGACATCCTGAAACCTCTAGAATTTGAAATTTGGACCTAGGGTCAAGGTCGAGGTCAACTTTTACCCAAGTCAGGGTCAAGGTCAACTATGACCTAGGTTAAAGTCAAGGTTGACCTTGACCCTGAGGTCACAGATCTTAGTTTCTCAGGACTAGGTGCCAGAAACTAGCTGGAAATAGGTGGAGAGAGAAGCAGAACAGGGGGAAAAATCTAGATCCATTCATAGACCCATTAAAGGTGCTTGACATGACCCTAGACCACTTACTTGGAGGGCTAAGCCAGTCCTAAATGGAAGTGCTTCCATTTTCCAATGGTACATTTATCCCCCACTTTAGAAAGAGTATGGACTCGACCCAAACTCTTGGTAAAGGAGATCATAATGAAAATATAATCTTATTGAAATAAAAAGGGACAAAGGAAACCTCAAGCCCCCAAGGACACAAGTCTTCGTCAACTCCAAGATTACAATAAGAGAGACATCTCTAGAAAAAGAGAAAGAGAGAAAGTGTGATTACCTCACCCAATGAGAACTTATGTCCCATTGTGAAGCACACAAGGAAATGACACAATTGGAAAGATGGAATTGAACCACCTAGTGAATGTGCCTACTCACTAGTCAACCCATCAAGGATTCACCCTCAAGAATATTCTATTCTACAAGAGTAAAACCAAAATAAAAAGTGATCTAGTCTTAAGGACACCATCGACCTTAAGGGATCAAAATTTGAAACTGGAGGGATCAAGAGATCCTAAATAAAAATCCATGCTTTAAGTATTAGTCAGTAATCCATAGAGGGAGAGAAGTATCTTGAAAAATAATATATGTATATCAAAAGTGCATGTGTGCAACAGGTGAGTAGAGCATATAGCCGCATGTTAAAGTCATTGCTAATACTTTAATAGGAGCAATATCTTGAATGGAAACATAAACAATTCCATTGATTACATTTCCACTACAAGATGCCCCCAAATGAATACAAATCAAGGGAAATACCACATAAACATACAATGAACACATAAGTGATCTACCTGTCGTGGGGTCAGTATGATCATAAGATAATATATATATGATATTATTGCAAATGAATTGACATCATTCCCAAAAGAAAGTAGAACTACAATCACAATGGAGGAAAGAACACATAACAGATACAAAGAAGAGTCTTTTCAGACCACAACTAGGAGACCAAAAATATTAAGTGCTACCAAGTCGCAAATCCAAGCAGACTATACAAGGAAATATTTATGAACAATAGCACAAGTACAACATAACATGAACCAACATATAGAAGAATAGAGATACATATAGAGGATTTTTACAATAGGTTCAATTCCTTTATCACCTTGTGCCAACAAAGAAACAAGGTTCGTATAAAAGAATCTAACAACATTTAGCAAACACATTACAGGAGAAGCACAGTATAATAGGAAAACACACAAAAAAGATACCATAAAGGACAATCCAATCAAGCATGTTTCCTACTCTCCCCATCTTGTTCTATATCATTTAGGGAAGGTGGATAACTCACAAGAGGGACTATATCCAATACAGTAGGAATGATAGCTATTTCCAAACAAGGATCCTCTTGAGAATCATAATATTTGATACTATGTGTAAGTGTTAATTGTGATGAAAGCATATTAGGTAAATCAATGTCAATGTCAATAGTCTCATATTCATCATTAACATCATTAGTATCATCAAGATTATCTTCTTCATCTAGATTAATCAAAATAGGATCTAAGATATGAATAGTATCATCCTAATCTTGCATTTTAACATCATTATTAGAAATAACTTCTTCTAACACATCATGCAAAGGCTTGTCAATAGAAGGTAAATAAATTTGAACATAAGTACAATCCTTCACCTAAGCACGAGGCTTCTTATGATGTTCATTATCAGATCAATTACATTTTTTTTTACTTGAAATATGTTGAGAACTAGGAGGAATAACTACAGGATCCTTCACAAGTTCTATAGGAGGATTAGTAGGATTCACAATAGACTGACAAGAAACAATGGGAGCTTGATTAATAGAAGTAGAGGCCATGGATAAAGGAGGTATGGAAGTTGTAGGAAAAATACCATGATTAAGATCCATTGGTGGTATGCTTAACTCAAGAATCTTATGATGCTTATGGGCTTGATATGAGTGGAAAACATTATCAGGTCGAGAAGGACATGAATTAGGTAATGAAGGCCAAAAGAAGTCAAGGGTAGCATAATTCTTGGGCCTAGAAGGTTGATATAAACTATGATTAATCATCTTTACTTATTCATCATGAATTAATTTAAGACACTTAAGGATAGGTGAAGTAACAACATGCATGGAATTTAACCAAGGAAAACCAAGCTTGACTTGAAATTGATCAGAAGTAGGAACAACAACAATGGTAGTGTTCACAATTTTACCACAAAGTTCAATCGGAAAGTCAATAGAACCAAATGATGGATAAAGAAAACCATTACAAGTTTGAATCCACACATCAAATGTATCATAAGAATCACATTGCAAGTTGTTCATAAAAATATTTTCTTTAGTAATAACATTAACTAAGATGTAGGATCAACAAGACAACCATGCATGGGTATCTGAGAAATCCTAGCATAAATGTAAAGGGGACCATCAGGAACTTTAATAGTCTCATAATCATCAAAGGTAATCAAGAGTTCTTGAGGTCTTTTATTCTTAGGTTTCTTTCAAGGTTTCAGTTGAGATTTTAGTTTAGGCTACAGTTGTGGTTTAGGTTGACATGGAACTTGAGGTTGAGCTTGAAGCTGAAGTGGAGATATAGATTGATCAACATGCTCCACATGGTTAACAATGTGATTAAGATCGTCCATCTTTGAATCATAAACAATGTCCATAGAAGATGGCTAAGCAATGGTATTAGTATCATGTGTAGGTAAAGGATTTGTATAGATTTCAAGGTTTTGATTAGGAGGAGAGACAAATTTGTTCCCACTACAATCAAGATTATCAATAGATAAGGAATTAGAATAGATTAAGTCTTGAACCTTATGTTTTAAAGAATAACACTTCTCAGTAACATGACCAGTCTGATGATAATATTGAGAAAAATCTTTGGGATCAAAGGATTTGGATGCTACTGTAGCAGGTAAAAGAGGTCAAATAGGAGGTAAATAAATCCTATTAGCTTTCAACAACCTATTCATAATAGAATGTAAAGATTTAGAGAGAGGAGTAAATGTATGATTTAGTCAAAAAGAAATGGATGCATAAGTGGCATTGTGAAATGCAACAACAACTTGATCAGCAACTACATTCACTTGTTTATTTATCTTGACATAGTTGTTAAGTTTTTGAATTTTTTTTTCATTAGGAGTAGCATCAGTCTTATCAACTGGAACATGAGCCCTTGGATTTTTTCTCTCAAATTGAGTCATTTCTAACTGATAATGACAAAGCACTGGACAAAGTTTTTGAAAAGAGGTAAATTCAGTAAGCAGAATCTTATCTCTAATATCCTTTTGTAAATTTGAAATAAACATACATTGAATATCCATATCAGGAAAAGGATAGGAAATCTGAGCATGTAAATGGTTAAATCTACCAATGAATTTAGTCAAATTTTCCTTAGTGTCTTTTTAAAAATGCATCAAATCAGTCAAAGACACTTGTGGACCAATGTTATTTTGAAATTGTTGAATAAAAGCATTAGCAAGCTTTGGAAAAGAGTAAATAGAGTAAGGACGCAAGGAATAGTATTATTGTAAGGCCTTGTCACAAAAATTTCTAGCAAACAACTTGGCTAAAATCCTATGGTCATGAACATAATCACTACAAAGGATTTGAAATGTTTTAACATGAGTAACAGGGTCTCCCTTACCATTGTAATTCTCAAGATGAGGCATATCGGCTTGCTGAGGAACATGAGCACGAATGATGTCTAGGGATAAAGGACTTCCCATGTCACATGTAGGAATGCTAAGCTTGTTTTGAGTCAAGTATGCAAGTTGTTGTTGTAAAGATGACATAGTTTGAGCCAAACTAATGATTGTTGAATCATTAGAGGAAATAGGAGGCATAGAAACATTAGAAACACTGGGAAAAGTGTATGAAGTAGCAAGAATGGAAGACACCACTAGACAAACACTTGAAACCATAGTTGGAAGAGGATTAGAATAATTAAAAGGAACATTATGATAAGAAGGTTGTGATGTAGGGAGGGACATAGGAGGAACACTCATAGGAATAGAGGGAACCATCGCAGTCACCAAAGGAGGAGTATAGGTAGGAGTACTAGATAAAGGAATAGAAGAAGGTTCTATACTAGTAAAAGGAGGAGTAAATCTTAAATCTTTATCTTCTTGAGCTAAAGGTTTAACATTTGAATGCACAAGGTGAGTGATACCACGAAGGAGATTAACACCTTGATCATTATCATGAAGGAATTTCTTAAGATCCTCTATAGCTTGAATAGAATCTTGACTATGGTTTTCTTGAATAATCCAATTACCCATTTTATCAAGTTCATTTGAAATTTTTTGGACTTGTTCAGGAGGAACTCTTAAAGCATCATCCTCATCATGAGATGAGTGAGAAGATTTTTTCCCCATAGTAGGATTGGAATCATGAATAATCAAATTGTCATCTAGGATCCTAAGTAAAGGAGATGAAGACTCAAGATCAAAGAAACCATAAGTCTATGACTTCATCTAACCCGAATATTATAAGTAGGACTAGAAGTAGTAAAGCTCATATACCAATGCAATGCAAATGAACTAAACTAAGAAAACATAAAGCATGAACAAATGAATGTTTTTGTATTTTTATTTTATATGAGATGCAAACATATAAAAGAAATCTAATACATGCAAGAACTAACACCATAAAAGAAAGAGTTTAACCATAAATATGATAATTACTAAAGCAGAGATCCAAATAGATTAATCACTAGGAAGTAATCAATGCACAATGAATCAATCTATGGAGAATATAAAGAAAGGAGAAAACCTTATAATCTGTTATAGAAAATGTGCATTTGAAAACTTCATTTAATTGAAGACAAATACTAACCTCAAAATAGGGTAAATATGGAAAAGGCTATTTTCTAATGTCTGTGTTCAATTTCGGGAGATTCTGCAATGTGATCTAGCCTAGAAATATAGAGATAGAGAAAACCTAGAAACCTTCTTGGTGTAGGAGCACCCATAATAAACTCAACAAATAATGATCATCAAAGTCATAAGGACATATAGTTTAGGCTAGACCTACTATCTAGGCATCTGGACCAAATTGTAAGACCTAGTCCCAAGATTGGCATAACTATAAGCCCTTAGTCAACTAGGGTCAAAGGTGGTCAAAAGGCCTAGAATCTTAGGATTTTTTATATTTTCATGTTTTTAATAGTTTGGATCCATGTTGGATCATTATTTTAGGTTTGGACCAATTTTGGTCACCTAGAGTGCAAAAAATGCAAAAATATTGTAAAAGTTGCTTAGCAACTTTGACAATTTTTGCCAAAAGTTGTAAACAAAGCCCCCAATGGTCATATGGTTTGAAATTCAGTTGTAACTAATAGGGGAGGCCTTCATAAGCCCTTTTAGGTAGGTGGAAGGTAACAATGTGTAATTTGGCAATTTGAATCAATAAAATATCAATATTTCTCTGTAATTTTTGAGGAGAACTGAAGTGTACAGATGGGTACAGATAGGAGGGCATGAAAATTTGAAACCAAAAGTTTGATCCTTGAATCTACTTTCATTTTCAATTGATCTCTTATTCTGATCTATCCTAGTTTGAGAGTTATCTAGTTTCTAGTGGGACTGCCTGGGTTGAAGGCCTAAAACTAGGGTTTCCAATAGGGCTTGGTTGTTTGGACCAATTCCACCATGGGAAATTGATGCCCCTTGGTGGATTTCAACCTTTTTCAATTTATTTTCATATTTTACAGGTTAGAAGTGCATATTTGCAGGGGATTGGATTTGTCATTATGCCCTAGGTGTACATCTCTATGTGTGCACTAGTCAGTGACTTAGAATAGTCACCATAACTCTCGATTGGTGATTCTCCAAGACTCTAAAATCTGGATTTTGAGTCCTTTTATATGTCCTCACATAATCCCATAATTGGTTTGTGCATTGGCTTGGAGGAAAGAGCACTTGTAGTGCAATTGGAGACCTAATTAGGCCTATTGGCCAAGTCTAGTTTAGTTGTTTTAGCATCCTCCATTTGACTTCACATCTTGGTGCTTGGATATGATCCATAAAGCCCAAAAGGGTGTTGGAATATCCAACCTATTTCATATATCATGTGGAATCATTTTGACATATGATCAAAATTCCTTCTAGGAAAGGCTATAAGCCTAGTCTTTGGATTGTGAAGCAACTAAGTTGTATGGGTTTCTTGTAAGTGAAAGACCCATTGGAACTAAACAAATAGGACCTAAATAGGATATAAAAGTGATTATAGGCCAGCCCTAGTCTTGTGAGTCATTTCATGGGGTTCGGTTGCTTATTGGGTTAAGGAAACACCTTAGCAAACCTTGGTCATTGGTGCTTAGAACCTTGTGGAACCTAGTAATTAGCTTATCCTTGAAATTTGGGGTTGTGATAACCTCACTTCTTGTTCATTCTACACTTTGGATAACTGTAGGGCACTTGAACTTCATAATTTGGTATACTGAGTACCTAAACCTTGCTAATTGTTCATTGTTTAAGGCTTCTGATTGCCCACTTTGCATGAAGTGGTATCAGAGCTATGTCTGCTCCTGAGGATGAAGATATCCTTGCAAGGGTCACAAATAGTAAGATATAAAATATGGTGAGAGAACAAAGGGCTACAAACACAACCTTAACTAAGAGGCTTCAAGAACTTGAAAAGAAGCTAGACAAAGATAAAGAAGATGGGTCTGAAAATGAAGAAGGGAGTGAAGAGGAGGAAGATGATCCTGATCAAAACATCCCTGCAAAAAAAAGGCCTTTCATTGATGCCTTAAAGTTGATGGGGAGAAGAACCATGGATGAAAAGATAGAATTTTTGATCTTCAATGGCAACATGAATGCAGATTTAGCCTTGGATTGGATAGAGGCTTTGACAACATTCTTTGAATGTGAGGACATTTTTGAAAAGAAAAGGGTAAAGATAGCAAGATCCAAGTTGAAGGGAGAAACCCTAACTTGGTGGAACTTCATCTAAATAGAAAGGGTGAAGAATGGAAAGATCTTGATAAATTCATGGAACAAGATGATAGCCCTGATCAAAGAGAAATATGTACCTGAAGATTATGGGGTTCAACTCCATAGAAGGAAGAAAATCTAGAAACAAAAATACATGGATGTAGGCTCATAAACCAAGGAGTTCCTAAAACTATGTATGAAGACCAATGTGGAAGAAGATGAGGAAGACAAACTAGCAAGATACATGAATGGTTTGAAAGTATCCATTCAAGAGGAACTTAGCCTACACTGCCCTACCATAGTCAATAAGTGCTATCAAATGGCACTCAAGGTAGAGGAGAAATGGAAAATAAAATATGATTTTGGAAAAGGGAAGAAAAATGACAATGGGAAGAACTTTAAAGGGAAAGAGAACTCTTGGAACAAGGGACAAAATAGTGGCAGCAGCAGTAGGACCCCTGACCAAGGAGATAATTAAAATAGTGACTCAAGTTCAAGAGGAAACTATAGAGGAAGGAGGCCCTTCAATAGAGGAAGAAAAAACTCTAGAAGGGGTAATGGACCATTGAAATGTTACTATTCCAATCAGATGGGACATCATGCAGGACGGTACCCTGAGAAGAGGAATAACAACAATCAAGGTGAGAGGAGAGCACAACTTATCCAAGAAGATAAACAAGAATACAATGCTGACACTAGAGACTTGGAACTAGAGGAAGGAGTATGTTTGATGATGAGACAAGTCTTCCCTTCAAGTGCCACAAAACCAAGAGCCTCCACAAAGGAATAACCTCTTTAGGACAAAGATCAAATGTCATGGAAAGGTATGTAATCTACTTATAGATTTTGGTTCAACTAAAAATTTAGTATCTTGTGAAATGGTTCAAAAGTTAAACCTTCCTAAGAAGCCACATCCTTTCCCCTATCATGTCTCTTGGCTAACAAAAGGCCAACAAACCCTAGGAATAGAACAAGCATGGATAGAGTTCTCAATTGCAGACTTTAAGGACAAAGTTCTTTGTGATGTGGTTGAAATGGATGCCTCACACATCCTTCTAGGAAGGCCTTGGAAATTTGATGTATATTCCATACACCATTGTAGGGATAACACCTACTCCATCACCAAGGATGGAAAAATTTTTACTATGAAGCCCCTGCCTGATAGCAAGTCTAGAAAAGAACCTACTGTCATCATCATGGGGGAGAAAGAAATGTTAAACACATTGAAGGAACTTGATATTGAAGCCTTTTTCCTAATCTCCAAAACCAAAGATAACATAAGGTCTAATAAAAAAGACCCTATACCAAAGGAAGCTAAGGAACTGCTGGAAAAATATAGAGATGTCACTACTAGTGACCTGCCCACAAGCCTCCCTCCCTTAAGAGATATCAGTCACCAAATTGAATTAATACCTAGTTCCTCTCTACCTAACAAGGCCCCATACAAAATGACACCAATGCAACATGTAGAGATTGCAAAACAAGTTTGTGAATTTCTAGGAAGAGGACTCATTCAAAAGAGTCTCAGTCCATGTGCAGTGCCATCAATTTTAGCCCCTAAAAAGGATGGAAAGTGGAGGTTGTGTACTGATAGCAGGGCCCTCAATAAGATCACCATAAGATATAGATTCCCCATGCCAAGGATTGAGGATCTATTGGATCAACTAGGAGGTGCTTTCTACTTCACCAAGATATAATTAAAGTCTGGATACCATCAAATCAAGATCAAACCAAGAGATGAATGGAAAATAGCATTCAAGACTACTGAAGGTTTGTTTGAATGGTTGGTAATGCCCTTTGGCTTAAGCAATGCCCCTAGTACTTTTATGAGGCTTATGAATGATATATTCATTGATTTTATTAGAAAATTTGTTGTTGTTTACCTTGATGACATACTAATATTTAGTCATAGCAAGCAGGACCATCTTGATCATGTGGAATAGGTACTAAGAAGAATTCATCAACACAAGTTGGTAATCAACTTGGAAAAGTGCATGTTTATGAGGAAGGAACTTGTGTTCCTAGGATTTGTGATCTCACAAGGCACCCTCAATATGGACCCTGAGAAGGTAGAAGAAAACATCAAATGGCTTCCACTAAAGAACCAAGGTGATGTAAGAAGCTTCCATGGACTGGCAACTTTCTATAGAAATTTTATCAAAAAATTTAGTCTTGTGTGTGCACCAATACTTGAAACCATTAAAGGTGGAAAGAAGAATAAGTTTATGTGGACAAAGGAAGAAAATGATGCATTCCAATACTTGAAGAACAAGGTTTCCCAATATCCTATCTTCATCCTACCTAATTTCAACAAAGTCTTCACTGTGGAGATAGATGCAAGCAACTTGGCTATAGGTGCAGTCCTAAGTCAGGAAGGTAAGGTAGTTGCCTTTTTCTCAGAAACACTAAATGAGGCCAAAAGAAAATACTCTACATATGACCTAGAACTCTATGCCACTGTCCAAGACCTCAAGAAATTGAGGCACTATTTAATCCCAAAGGAATTTTTGGTATATATTGACAATCATGTGTTAAGTTTTCTTAATTTATAGGAAAAAATCTTTGTCAAACATCTGAAGTGGGTAGAATAGTTGCAGGCCTACACCTTCAACATCAAGCATAAAAAGGTTGTAACAAACAAATTTGTTGATTCCCTTAGCAGGAGGGTTGGTCTGATTGAAGAAATACAACTGCAAAGTGTGGGAATTGAGCCCCTCAAATAGTTGTACCCTAATGACCCTAAATTTGTAGAGATATATCAAATTTTCACAAAGATGGTTGGAAGATACCATACTTAATTTTCTAAATATATGATTCATAATGGAATCCTATTCAAAGGAGCTGAACTATGCATCCCAAAATGGTCAATGAGGAAAAACATAATAAGTGAGAAGCACTATGGTGGCCTAGGAGGTCACTTTGGCATTGCTAAGACAACAGACATGGTGAGGAGAAGTTATTTTTGGCCTAAGATGAACAATGATGTTAAGAAGTTCATAGAAACTTGCACCATATGTCAGCAAGCTAAAGGTGTGTCAACCATTCAAGGACTATATCAGCCCTTACCAATTCCTTCTAGACCATGGGAGTCCATCTCAATGGATTTTGTAATGGGGTTGCCTAAGACAAAGCAAGGCTTTGACAATGTTTTTGTAATAGTGGATAGGTTTAGTAAAATGGTCCATTTAGTACCATGTAAAAGCACAAATGATGCTTCTCACATTGGACATCTTTTCCTCAAAGAGGTAGTTAGGATCCATGGTCTGCCTCAAACAATTATATCTAATAGGGATGTGAAGTTTCAAGGCCACTTTTGGAGGACACTGTTCAAGAAATTGGGAACTAATCTCACCTACGGCTCTGCCTATCACCCACAAATAGATGGGCAGACTGAGGTGGTAAATAGATCCTTAGGCAATCTCCTAAGATACCTAACCAAACAATATGCTAAAGTTGGGATACACTCCTACCCCAAGTAGAGTTTGCATTCAATGATTCCATGAACAGGTCAACTGGAAAAACTCCATTCCAAGTAGTATATGAACTTCATCCCAAAGGACATTAGACCTGATAGAACTACCATCTGACTTCAAAGTCAGTGCTCAAGGCCAAGAACTGGTAGAACTCATCACAAAGGTGTAGCATGAGGTCAAAGAAGCACTACAAAGATCCAACTTGAAGTACAAGGAACATGTTGATAAGAGAAGAAGAGAGATCCACTTCAAAGTAGGAGACAAGGTTTGGGCATTTCTAAGGAAAGAGAGACTACCTAAGGGTAGATACTCTAAACTTAATATGAAGAAAGTAGGGCCATGTAGTATACTCAATAAAATGGGTGAGAATGCCTATGAGATTTCTCTTCCCCTAAGATTTCAAATCTCTCCAATATTCAATGTTGCAGACCTCACCCCCTACAAAGCTACAACAGGTTCAACAAATGAGCAAGGTGAGGAAACAAATATTAATGATGAAGACTATGTCACCAATCTTCCTCAAAGAAAACTAGTGGAGTTAGAAGAAATATCAAACACCAAATTTCTAAAGCAAACTAGAACCAAGAAGTATATGTAGTACTTAGTCAAATGGAAAGGGCTCCCCAACATAGATGCAACTTGGCTGATTGAAGACCAAACCAAGCAACATGGGACTTCGGTGGAATAGTTAACCTCAAGAAGGAACTTGAGTTTTAAACTTAAGGGGAGTATGGTGTAGGAGCACCCACAATAAACTCAAAAAATAATGATCATCAAAGTCCTAAGGACATCTAGTTTAGGCTAGACCTAGTATCTAGGCATCTGGACCAAATTGTAAGACCTAGTCCCAAGATTGGAATAACTATAAGCCCTTGGTCAACTAGGGTCAAAGGTGGTCAAAAGGCCTAGAATCTTAGGATTTTTTATATTTTCTTTTTTTTAATAGTTTGGATCCATTTTGGATCATTATTTTAGGTCTGGACCAATTTTGGTCACTTAGAGTGCAAAAATTGCAAAAATGTTGTAAAAGTTGCTTAGCAACTTTGACAATTTTTGCCAAAAGTTGTAAACAAAGCCCCAAATGGTCATATGATTTGAAATTAAGTTGTAACCAATGGGGGAGGCCTTCATAAGTCCCTTTAGGCAGGTGGAAGGTAACAATGTGTAATTTGGCAATTTGAATCAATAAAATATCAACATTTCTCTGTAATTTCTGAGGAGAACTGAAGTGTACAGATGGGTACAGATAGGAGGGCATGAAAATTTGAAACCAAAAGTTGGATCCTTAAATATACTTTCACTTTCAATTGATCTCATGTTTTGATCTATCCTAGTTTGAGAGTTATCTGGTTTCTAGTGGGACTACTTGGATTGAAGGCCTAAAACCAGGGTTTCCAATAGGACTTGGTTGTTTGGACCAATTCCACCATGGGAAATTGATGCCCCTTGGTGGAATTCAACCTTTGTCAATTAATTTTCATATTTTTCAGGTTAGAAGTGGATATTTTTAGGGGAGTGGATTTGCGGCTATGCCCTAGGTGTACATCTCTATGTGTGCACCAGTCAGTGATTTAGAATAGTCACCATAACTCTCGGTTGGGGATTCTCCAAGACTCTAAAATATAGATTTTGAGTCCTTTTATATGTCCTCACATACTCCCATAATTGGTTTGTGCATTGGATTGGAGGAAAGAGCACTTGTAGTGCAATTGGAGACCTAATTAGGCTTATTAGCCCGATCTAGTTTAGTTGTTTTAGCATCCTCCATTTGACTTCACATCTTGGTGCTTGGATATGATCCATAAAGCCCAAAATGGTGTCAAAATATCCAACCTATTTCATATCTCATGTGGAATCATTTTTACCTATGATCAAAATTCCTTCTAGGAAAGGCTACAAGCCTAGTCTTTGGATTGTGAAGCAACTAAGTTGTATGGGTTGCTTGTAAGTGAAAGAACCATTAGAACTAAACAAATAGGACCTAAATAGGCTAGAACAATGATTTTAGGCCACCCTTGGTCTTGTGAGTCATTTCATGGGGTTTGGTTGCTTATTGGGTTAAGGAAACACCTTAGCAAACCTTGGTCATTAGTGCTTAGAACCTTGTGGAACCTAGTGATTAGGTTATCCTTGAAATTTGGGGTTATGATTACCTCACTCCTTGTTCATTCTACACTTGGGATAACTATAGGGAACTTGACCTTCATAATTTGGTATACTGAGTACCTAAACCTTGCCAATTATTCACTGTTTAAGGCTTCTAATTGCCCACTTTACATCACTTCTATCTTTCGGAGCAAGGTCATCCTTGTCCTCAAGATTGGGGTACAATCTTACCCTGGGGTACAATGTTGACCCCCACTAAAAGTCATCCTTGACCTGAAATAGCTCCAATGGAAATCCTGTTCACCGAAAAGGGTATCCATATTTGCATTGATATTCATCATTCTACACCTGCACCTACAAGAAAAAGGGTTTTTGTTATTTGGATGAGGGGTTTTCCTTGGTTAAACCCTAGTTTGGAATCAACCTTGAAATGTAATTGAAATTGTAATATATAAACAAAGTAAATGGAACTATTCACCTTACTTATGTTGAAATCCTTGTGGAGGATTCAAACCCTTGAATCCACAAGTATGGATGTTCCAAATGAATGTAGAATTTCATATAGGATGTCTCAAATCAATGGCATTAGATATCCTACACCAATCTTGAATGGATCTTAGAATAGGAAGAAGCTTTAGTGAATGTGGATGGAGAAAACTTGAATAAGAGGGCTCCAAAGAGATTGAATCCTTCAATGGCTAACAATGGATCTCCTTGATGAATTGGATCATGAATTCTTGAATCCTTGAATGCTTGATTCCTTGAATATAAAAGTGGATTCTCATGAAGTTGCTTGGTCTTTGGATTTATGAGATGGATTGAAATGAGAGAGGAAAGCTTCCTTTTATAGTGATCTAGGGTTTCAAACTTCTAGAGGGGCCAACATAGGGGAATTAAATCCTCATTAGGCCTTAACCCTTTATAAATGGACCTATATTAAATACAATTTAAGATTTTACCACTCTTAAATCAAAAACAATTGACCTAGAAGAAGAAAATTAAACTTTCTGAAGCCCAACATCCTGAAACATCTGGAATTTGAAATTTGGACCCAGGGTCAGGGTCGAGGTCAATGTTAACCTAGGTCAGAGTCAAGGTCAACTTTGACCTATGTCATAGTTGAGGTTGACCTTGACCCTGAGGTCATAGATCTTAGTTTCTTAGGACCAGGTGCCAAAAATAGATTGGAAATAGGTGGAGAGAGAAGAAGAACAGGGGGAAAGAGCCAAATCTATTCACAGACCCATTCAAGGCACTTGACATGACCCTAGATCACTTACTCAAAGGGATAAACTAGTCCTAAATGGAAGTGCTTCCATTTTCTAATAATACATTTAGCCCCCACTTTAGCAAGATTATGGACTCAATGCAAACTCTTGGTAAAGGAGATCATAATGAAAAGATAATCTTATTGAAATCAAAAGGGACAAAGGAAACCTCAAGCCCATAAGGAATAACCTCTTTGTCAAATCCAAGATTAAAATAAGAGAGACATCTCTATAAAAAGAGAGAGTGTGATCACCTCACCCAATGAGAAATTATGTCTCATTGTGATCCACACAAGGAAACAACACAACTGGAAATATGGAATTGAACCGCCTAGTGAATGTGGCTACTCACTAGTCAACCCATCAAGGATTCACCCTCAAGAATATTCTATTCCACAAGAGTAAAACAAAAAGAAAAAGTGATCCAGTATTAAAAACACCTTCGACCTTAAGGAATTAAAATTTGAAATTGGAGGGATCAAGAGATCCTAAATAAAAATCCATGTTTTAAGGATTAGTGAGCAATCCATAAAGGGAGAGAAGTATCTTGAAAAATAATATATGTATATCGAAAGTGTGTGTGTGCAACAGGTGAGCAAACCATATGCCCCCATGTTAAAGTCATTGCTAACACTTTAACATGAGTAATATCTTGAACGGAAACATAAACAACTCCACTGATTAAGTTTCCACTACGAGATGCCCCCAAATGAAGACAAATAAAGGGAAATACCACATAAACATATAGAGAACACAAAAGGGATCTACCTACCATGGGGTTAGTATGATCATAAGATAATATATATATGATATTATTACAAATGAATTGACATCATTCCGCAAAGAAAGTAGAACTAAAATCACAATCGAGGAAAGAACACATAAGAGATATAAAGAAGAGTCTTTTCGGATGACAACCAGGAGACCAAAAATATTAAGTGCTACCAAGTCGCAAATCCAAGCAGACTATACAAGGAACCATTTATGAAAAATAGCACAAGTACAAAATAACATGAAACAACATATAGAAGAATAGAGATACATATAGAGGATTTGTACAACAAGTTTGATTCCTTTATCACCTTGTGCCAACAAAGTAACAAGGGTCATATAAAAGAATCTAACAAAATTTAGCAAACACATTACCGGAGAAGCACAATACAACAGGAAAACACACAATAAGGCTATAATAAAGGACAAGCCAATCAAGTGTGCTTCCTACTCTCCCCATATCATTCTATATCATTTAGGTAAGGTGGGTAACTCACAAGAGGGACTATATCCAATACAGTAGGAATGATAGCTAGTTCCAAACAAGGATCCTCTTGAGAATCATAATATTTGATACTAGGTGTAAGTGTCAATTGTGATGAAAGCATATTAAGTAAATCAATGTCAATGTCAATAGTCTCATATTCATCATTAACATCATTAGTATCATCAAGAATATATTATTCATCTAGATTAATCAAAATAGGATCTAAGATATAAATAGTATCATCATAATCTTGCATTTTAACATCATTATTAGCAGTAACTTCTTCTAACACATCTTGCATAGGCTTGTCAAAAGAAGGTAAAGAAATTTGAAGAACATAAGTATGAGCCTTCACATGAGCACAATGCTTCTTACAACATTCATTAGTAGATCGATTACATTTTGTTTTACTTGAAATATATTGAGAACTAGGAGGAAGAACTACCAAATCCTTCACAGGTTCTATAGGAGGATTAGTAGGATTCTTAGTAGATTGACAAGCAACACTAGGAGCTTAATTAATAGAAGTAGAGGCCATAGATAAAGGAGGTATGGAAGGTGTAGTCAAAATACCATGATTAAGATCAATCGGTGGTATGTGTAACTCAAGAATCTTATGATGCTTATAGGCTTGATATGAGTGGAAAAGATTATCAGGTCAAGAACGACATGAATTAGGTAATGAAGGCCAAAATAAGTCAAGGGTAGCACAATCCCTATGCCTAGAAGGTTGATATAAACTCTAATTAATCATCTTCACTTCTCCATCATGAATTAATTTAAGATACTTATGGATAGGTGAAGCAACAACATGCATGGAATTTAACCAAGGAAAACCAAGCTTGACTTGAAATTGATCAAAAGTAGGAACAACAACAAAGGTAGTGTTCACAATTTTACAACAAAGTTCAACTGGAAAGTCAATAGAACCAAATGATGGATAAAGAAAACCATTACAAGTTTGAATTGACACATCAGATGTATCATAAGAATCATGTTACAAGTTTTTCATAAAAATATTTTCTTTAGTAATGACATTGACTAAGGATTTAGGATCAACAAGAAAACCATGCATAGGTATCTAAGAAATCCAAGCATAAATGTAAACGGGACCATCAGGAGCATTAATAGTCTCAGAATCATCAAAGGTAATCAAGAGTTCCCAAGGTCTTTTATTCTTATGTTGCTTTCAAGGTTTTGGTTGAGATTTTAGTTTAGGCTATGGTTGTGGTTTAGGTTGAGGTGGAACTTGAGGTTGAGCTTGAAGCTAAAGTGGAGATATAGATTGATCAATATGCTCGAAATGGTTAACAATGTGATTAAGATCATCCATCTTTGAATCATAAACAATGTCCATAGAAGATGGCTGAGAAATGGTATTAGTATCGTTTGTAGGTAAAGGATTTGTATAGATTTGAAGGTTTTGATTAGGAGGAGAGATAAATTTGTTCCCACTACCATCAAGATTAACAACAGATAAGGCATTATAATTGATTAAGTCTTGAACCTTATGTTTTAAAGAATAACACTTCTCAGTATCATGACCATTCTAATGATGATATTAACAAAAATATTTAGGATCAAAGGATTTTGATGCTACTATCATAGGTAAAAGAGGTCAAATAGGAGGCAAAGTAATTATATTAGCAGTCAAAAACCTATTCATAATAGAATGTAAACATTTAGAGAGAGGAGTAAACATATGATTTATTCGAAAAGAAGTGGATGAAAAAGTTTTTGGAAAGTTGACTATACTATTGTTTATGACTAGATATAGTGTTTTCATTAGGGAAAAAAAGTCATATAGAGTTTTGGATTCAGCGCACATTATCAGAAGGTCATAACATGGCTAAGTATAGGAGATTGGAGAGTTAGCAGAAAACCAGTAGATTAGAGCATCAACGCACATGCGTATGACTGAGTTATGGTATGCACCCTTGAAGTTAAGTTGGTAAGTGTGTATTCATGCTAAGTCTAAAAATTCATGATCAGATGAGATAGTATGATGAAGATACAATCAGTTGAAGTGGTACAGTCAGTGAACACCAGGATAGAACAAAGTATGCAACTGACTGTTAGTATTTTGAGTAGCAGTTATAATAATGTTTTGTAAAGGCTATGCACCTATTGTAATTAGGTTGTCTACATGTAAAAATCTTTGTGTGTAAACAAACTTGAGCCAATTCACTTGGAAGCATTGTATGTAATCGGTTATAGGCCGACCTAGTTAATTGTTTTTTTACCGCATATAAATATAAGATGCTCCTTTGTAATAATGTATCAAAGTGGATATAGAAATAAGATTATCAGAGAAGAGACATGAAAAGTAAAGATACAATGAGTTAGATCTTTACAAGGGGCTAAATCATCAATGCAAAAAAGGAACCGATCAGACAAGTAGTGTTACAACACCAGTTCATCCAACAAATATAGTGTGTATCTAAGATCAGAAGGTTGTAGCCTTCACCACTTGAGTAGTGAGCTCTAGGAAAGTGTGTCCCCACCCCTAATAGGGTTATTGTAAAAGACTCCTAATAGGGTCCAACCTTTGACCAGGTCTCTGTACTAAAAGTATTGTAAGTAACAACTCCTAAAAGGGTTGCAGATCTTCTAACAAGGATCATAAAACACTAGTGCAGTTCTTAGTGGGTGTCAATTCCCACCGGGGTTTTTACCTATTTGGATTTCCCTATAACCATATTGGTGTTATGTGTTGTGATTGTTTATCTTGTTTACTTTGATGTTCATAGCAGTACTTAAGTAATCAAGTTAAGATTCAAGAGTTAAGAAATTATAAAGACATAGTGAACACTGATTCACTCCCCCCTCTCAGTGTTCCCATTCCTAACAATTGGTATCAGAGCTTTGGTCCTATGAAGAAAATTTTAACCACTTGAGGAGATCAATGGGTTTAGAAGAAGCTAAGAATCTGAAAAAGAATCTTATGGAAGCTCTTGAAGACCTTGAAAATTTGAGAAAGAAGTTGAAGAACTAAAATTAAAAGTTAGTGGCACACAAGTTTTCATCAAGAAGCTAAGAAAAGATTTGAAAGATTGTTCAAATAGTGATTTAGGGAAAATGGTCAAAAATCTAAATGAAGAGAACACATCTCTAAAAGATTAGATTGAAGAGTTGGATGAAAAGATAACTAAAAATCAAGAATTTTATGATGAACATATCAAAGAGAACCTTCAACTGACTAAAGAATTGAGGCAAGAAAACATGGAAATCTTGGAGCTAAGAAACAACAAAGAAATGTTGGAATCTAAGTTAAAAGAAGAAAATAATCACATTGAGAAATTACACACCAGTTCTGATTTGATAGAGTCACAGTTATATGCACAAAAGCTTAAAGGAGATACCAGTGGTGTTGGATTCAATGAGCCACAAAATCAGATTGATGACATGCAAGAAAAGATGAAAGTACGACAAGACTCTATAGATCCTAAGGAAACTAGAAATTAGACTAAAGACAATGTTGAACCATCTAAGGATGAGTGCAATCCAGTAGACAAAACTTGTTATACCTATAACAGGCATGTACATATTGCAAGGAATTATAAAGAGGTAAGACCTTTCAATGGTTACTATTATTCATGGAATAAATTTGGTCATAGAGCTATGAATTATAGAACAAGTCAGAAGAACAAAACTTAGCATAATTAGAGAAATCAGAATCAACCAAATGCAAGAAGTTCTAAAAGTATTACATGTCAGATATGTAATTATAATGGTCACTCAGATAGAGAGTGTAAAATGGTAACCCATATCAATGCACCGAGGAATTTAAGGACTCCAGTTATTTTTCACTCTTGTAACAAGGTTGGACACATCTTAAAGTTTTGTAGATCAAGAACACAAAGTCAAGAAAGCCCTAAAAAGCCAGCAGTATCAATATTGAATGAAGAAGGAGAAGTCAATTTTGTGAAAGCTATAGAGGATGCAAGCTTGATTTGGTCAGAAGCAAAGAAGGATAAGGTTGATGAGTATGTATTGGATGCATCCACAATGGATGCAACCTCTACATTTGGATGAATGACCATCAGGGTCATAGGGGGAGCTAATTTAGCTCTAGACCCCTATGTGGCCGGTATACTCACCCTTAGAGTATGTGCCTTTGGATTTAACATTTTGGAGACTATTTGATGTTATGTGCTAGAGCGCACTTCTTGATTGATTAGAGGATGAAAGTTGGAAATTCTTGGTTGAATTTTGGTTTATGTGGCAAGCATTAATGGCATAAATTTCACTTTATAGTCTATGGAAACTTATAGATCACTCATTTCATTCAATTTTGAGTGATTAGAAACCATAGGGGCCATAGGAGTTGGATTGAGAAGTGTTGGAGCTTGATTTACTAGTGAAGAAGTATGATTGATCAATTACAAAACCCTAGTTTGATGCACTGGTTCAGAGGTCTTTGGAATATTATTTTGAGAATTAACCAAGTAAGTCATGGCTACACCTATTCTATTTGATGTCATAGAAAGGAAGAGATATGTTTTTGAGAGATGCCCTTTTAATTCAACCCTAGATGACCTAGAAGGTGCATTTTCAAGAACCCCTATGGTTGTAATGCATGTTGAAGATATTCATGCATACATATACTGTAAGAAGGAACCAGTTGGACTTGATAGGATAAGGTCGCACCTTGAGTCCATGATGAAACTAGACAAAACATTACTAGATGAGTTCACACATTTGGAAAACCATCCCATTGTTGAGCATGCTATGACATATGAGTTCTGTGAATCTGAGTGGATCAAGATCTTGTTAAGAAGAATCCATGATGACCTATTTTGGATAGGTGAAGTCCCAGTAAGAATCACATGAGATCTTATTCGTGAAATGACAGGCCTCTCTAAGAAAGGTGCTATTCTTCTAGTGGGCAAGGATGTGAGAAAATTAGTTGAGTAGGCATGTAAGTCTAGAAGTGATAGGCATAGTATGACAATTGAGCTTATTGAAGAGAAAGACATCAAATTGATGTCTATGATACTAGGTTACAAGTTTCAGCACACCAACAGGGTGAATAGTGTGTCTGCAGCCACTATTCTTGTAGTAATTAGACTTGTTAGAGAAAATGGAGAGTTCAATCTATGTGATATCTTGCATGCATAATTGATTGATAACATTAGAGCCATCGAGCATGATAAGACCAAAATATTCAGGTTTGGGTCTTTAATCATTTACATGTACTTCCATATACTTGGAAAGATCTCAGATTTGTACTTAGACAGAAGTATACCTACAATGCCTCAAATATCTCTTAAGGCATCTACTAAAAGCACATTGAAGGATTTCATGGAACTAGAATTGAAGACATTCATGATCAAAATGTAGATGAGGTATAGGATACGAGAAAGTATTATTTAGAAATACAAAGACAACATTTGTTTTATGGTAGAAACTAACATAACATGTATGGAAGAAGTTGAGCCTAGAAAAAAGTGGATCCATCCACTTGGTTATGAGGTAGAATAACCAATCTTGGAAGCATATGCACAAGTATTACTATCATCACCTAAGGACCCTAATGAACCTAGATGGGGAACTTATGAAGAAAAGACAAGGGAAGTTGATGTAGTTCTGAACAGTGCAGCAACTAAGAGGAAAGCCTCTAAGATTACATCTAAGATACTCATAATTCATTATGTAACATAGGCAGACTTAGACAAAGGAAGGCAAGAAAAGATAGCCTTGGATATTGAGAGCACATCCACAGTGGAAGCTAAAAATAATGATCCTAAAATGAAGAAAGTCAAGATTGAGAAGACTGATGATCCAAAGGATAAACATGGTAAAATAGATGTTATCCCTTCTATGCCCAAAGTTACAATTGATCTAACATCACCTCCTAAGTATAATATAATAACCAAGAGGAAGAAGGAGACCGGTGCAAGCCACCCATCCTTGTAGACAACCAAAAGTCAAAAAAAGAACACTCAAGCACCTCCACAAGTAGTTTTCAGACCTAGTCTTCAAGTGTTGAAAACAAGGATTATTGAGGAAGGCAGAATTGATCAAGTAGGGAAATTCTATGAGAAATATAGTGAGATTAATAAATCATAAATCCATGGAATGATAATAAAACACATTCTCAAGTTCAAGAAGATGGTCTTAGAACTTAAGACAGTAATTCCAGACAATGTGTGGAACATCTTGGAATTCTTGAAAAGATGAGCTATTAAGGAGGATCTAAGAATAAGAGAAAAGATTCTATATGAAAGCCTCCTTTTATGTTCCCTAGAAGAGAAAACATTTTTGTTAGATCTGGTGAAGCTGCACCTAAGAAATAAATCAAGAACTCTGCACAAAATGGATAAGAACTATGAGTTGGTAGCTAAAGAGACAGAGAAAGCTTTTGAGAAAGTTTTTCTGGATAGGCACATGTACCCATCTACTGCTCCCACAACTCAAGTGCCCTCTAAGGAAGCCAAGGAGTCAGAGACCACCAATGTACTAGTAACAGATCTTGGAGATTTGATGCCTACAGTGGTAACACCTATAGAGGTAGTGAAGTCTGCGCCCATGATTGAGACACAAAAAGATGACACAATCTTTATTGATAATGTAGAGATAGAAATGGCGGCCATGGAAAATGACTTGGATAAATTTGAGGAAGCCTTTGTGAGCACACAAGAGGTTGAAAATATATGTAGTGAGAATTCACCTAAGCTACAAGAAGAAGTGTTATTAGAGGATCTAACAGGTGAAGAAGAAGAAAAGGAGATAGAAAAAGAGATATAAAAAGAAAAGGAAAAGGTAGAAGAGGAGAAAGGGAAAGACACTGAACCAAAAGATGAGCCATCTATTGAAATACCAATCAAAATAAAGTAAGAAGTGATGGACAATACTCCTATCACTCTCTTACCCTCAGCATCATTATTGTCAAGTTTGACACCAAAAACCACAAGCTTGGATTCTTGGGGAGAGGAAGACATGATTAAGATCAGTGTCCTTTCTATGGAGAAATAAAAATAGAAGAAAGTGATGAGGAACCCTCTATTTGTTGAATCAATCAACATTCTGAATAGCTTGTTACCTTTAGACAAGAAAGTGTCTAAGGTTCATTCAGTTGATGATGTCAGTACCATATTAATAAACTTCAAAGAAAACTTTTCTAGCTTGGAATAATCTGCATCCCAAGTTGCAGAAGAGAAATATATGAAGAAGAGATTGAGTGAGCTAGCTGGAAACTTTTCACTTGACCTCAGTTCATTGAAGATAGGTCAAGCATCCTTGAAGGAGTTTGTAGCTAAGGGAAGAAAGATCATAGCTGATTGTATGAACCAAGATAAGCTAACTGTTGATCACTAAAAGAAAATTTAGGAAGCAGAAGCAATGATTGACAATGTAAGAAAATCAATGGAAGATCCCTCCACTGATGTGAACATGTGCAATAATGTATACCAGGGGCAGATAGACAAAATAGAAAAGGTTGAGAAGGAAATGTCTAAGTTAAGGGCAAGGCAAACACAGCTTAGGAATGCTCTTATGCCTTCCCTAGATGTACTTAATCAGAACATCAAGGAGATCAACTCCACTATGGTGACATATGATCAAGGTCTAAGTACAAGCTTGGAAAAGATGCAGAAGCTAACATATGTCTTATGCTCTTATCTATAGATTTTCATTGCACTGATATCATTTTGGAAACAAGAGATCAAAAACTTGTAGATTTCTTATCTGGATGTACTTTCTTTGTAAGTACTTGTAGATACAATTTTTTGGGAACCTTTATCATTAATGTCAAAGGGGGAGTATTGCATGTAGAATATGGAGTATTATATATGATGTAAAGAAGAAGTATAGTATAGAGTATAAGGGAGATATAAGTTAGAGTATATATTAAAGAATTTTGTATAAGTGCATAGTTAGTAACTTCACCATATTCCTTTGTTGCCATTAATGACAAAGGGGGAGATTTTTGGAAAGTTGAATATACTATTGTATATGACTAGATATAGTGTTTTCATTATGGAAATAAAGTCATATAGAGTTTTGGAGTCAGCGTACATTATAATAAGGTCAAAATATGGCTAAGTATAGAAGACTAGACAGTTAGCAGATCACTAGTAGATCAGAGCATCATCGCACGTCCGTATGACCAAGTTATGCTATGTGCCCTTGAAGTTAAGCTAGTAAGTTGTATTCATGATAAGTCTAAAAGTCCATGATTAGATGAGACAATATGATGAGGATACAGTTAGTTGAAGTAGTACAGTCAGTGAATGCTAGGACATAATAGAGTATGCAGCCGACTGTTAGTATTTTGAGTAGCGATTATGATAATGTTTTGTAAAGGCTATGAACCTATTGTAATTAGGTTATAGACATGTAAACATACTTGTGTGTAAACACACTTGAGCCAATTCACTTGGAAGCATTGTATGTAATCGGTTATAGGTCAACCTAGTTAATTGTTTTTTTAGCGCATATAAATATAAGATGTGCCTTTGTAATAATGTATGGAAGTGGATATAAATAAGATAAGTAGATAAAAGACATGTGAAGTAAAGATAGAATGAGTTAGAGTTTTGCAAGGGGCTCAAGCATCAACACACAAAAGGAACTAATCAAACAAGCAGTGTCACAGTACTAGTTCATCCAGCAGATATAGTGTGTATCTAAGATCAGAAGGTTATAGCCTTCACCACTTGAGTAGTGAGCTCTAGGATAGTGTGTCCCCACCCCTAATACGGTTATTGTAAAAGACTCCTAATAGGGTCTGACCTTTGACTAGGTATCTATACTAAAATCATTGTAATGAACAACTCCTAACAGGGTTGCAGATCTTCTAACAAGGATCATAAAACACTAGTGCAGTTCTTAGTGGGTGTCAATTCCCACTGGGGTTTTTACCTATTTGGGTTTCCCCATAACCATATTGGTGTTATGTTTTGTGATTTTTTATCTTGTTTACTTTTATGTTCATATCAGTACTTAATAAATCAAGTTAAGATTCAAGAGTTAAGAAATTATAAAGACATAGTGAACATTGATTCACCCCCCCTCCCAGCGTTTCCATTCCTAACAGAAGTGGCACTGTGAGATGAAACAACAACTTGATCAAGAAATGCATTCCCTTGTTTATTTATCTTGACATAGTTGTTAAGTTTTTGAAATTTGTTTTTATTAGGAGCATCATCACTCTTATCAACTGGAACAAGAGCCATTGGAGTGTTTCTCTCAAATTGACTCACTTGTAATTGTTAATGATGAAGCACTGCACAAAGTTGTTGAAAAGAGGTAAATTCCATAAGAAGAATCTTATCTCTCATATCATTTTGTAAATTTTAAATAAACATACATTAAATATCCATATTAGGAAAAAGATAGGAAATCTGAGCATGCAAATGCTTAAATCTACTAATGAATTCATTCAATTTTTCCTTAGTGCTTTGTGTACAATGCATCAAATTAGTCAAAGACACTTGCAGACGAATATTCTTTTGAAATTGTTGAATAAAAGCATTAGCAAGTTTTGGAAAAGAGTCAATAGAATAAGGAGGAAAGGAACAGTACCATTATAAGGCTTTGTCATGAAAAGTTCTAGCAAACAACTTGGCTAAAATCCTATGGTCATGAACATAATCACTACAAAGGATTTGAAATGTTTTAACATGAGTAACGTGGTCTCCATTACCATTGTAATTCTCAAGATGGGGCATATCAGCTTGCTGAGGAATAGGAGCACAAATGAATTCTAGGGATAAAGGACTTCCCATGTCACATGTAGGAACGCTAAACTTGTTTTGAGTCAAGGATGCAAGTTGTTGTAAAGATGACACAATTTGAGCCAAACTGATGATTTTTGAATCATTAGAGGAAATAGGAGGCATAGAAACATTAGAAACACTAGGTAAAGTGTATGAAGTAGTAGGAATGGAAGACACCACTAGAGGAACACTCGAAACCATAGTTGGAAGAGGATTATAATAAGTAAAAGGAACATTATGATAAGAAGGTTGTGATGTAGGGAGGGACACATGAGGAACACTCATAGGAATAGAGGGAACTATCACAGTCACCAAAGGAGGAGTATAGTTAGGAATACTAGATAAAGGAGAAAAATAAGGTTCTATACTAGTAACAAGAGGAGTAAATCCTAAATCTTGAGCTTCTTGAGCTAAAGGTTTAACATTTGAATGCACAAGGTGAGTGATACCACAAAGGAGATTAACACCTTGATAATTACCACAAAGGACTTTCTTAAGAGCCTCTATAGCTTGAATAGAATCTTGATTATGGTTTTCTTGAATAAGCCAATTACCCATTTTATCAAGTTCAGTTGAAATTTTTTGGACTTGTTCAAGAGGAACTCTTAAAGCATTATCCTCATTATGAGATAAGTGAGAAGAGTTTTGGTCCAAAGTAGGATTGGGATCAGGAATAATCAAATTGTCATTTAGGATCCTAAGGAAAGAAGAGGAAGATTCAAGATCAAAGGCACCCATAAGTCTATGACTTCATCTAACCAGAATATTATAAGTAGGACTAGAGGTAGTAAAGCTCATATACCAATGCAATGCAAATGAACTAAACTAAGAAAACATAAAGCATGAAAAAATGAATATTTTTGTATTTTTATTTTATATGAGATGAAAACATATAAAATAAATCTAATATATGCAATATCTAACGCCATAAAAGAAAACTTTTAACCATAAATACGATAATTCCCAAAGGAGAGATCCAAATAGATTAATCACAAGGAAGTGATCAATGCACAATGAGTCAATCTATGGAGAATATAAAGAAAGGAGAAAACCTTATAATCCATTATAGAAAATACGTATTTGAAAATTTAATTGAATTGAAGACAAATACTAACCTCAAAATAGGGTAAATCTTGAAAAGGCTATTTTCTAATATCTGTGTTCAGTTTCGGGAGATTCTACAACCTAATTCGGCCTAGAAATATAGAGATAGAGAAAACCCAAAAACCTTCTATCTTTTGGAGCAAGGTATTCCTTGACCTTAGGATTGGGGTACAATCTTACCCTAGGGTAAAATCTTGACCTCCATTGAAAGTCATCCTTGACTTGAAACAACTCCGACGGAAATTTTGTTCACAGATCTTAGAAGTTCATCGAAAAGAGTATCCAAATCTATACTGATATTCATCATCCCACACCTATAGCTAGAAGAAAAAGGGTTTTTGTTGTTTGGATGAGGGGTTTGCCTTGGTTAAGCCCTGGTTTGGAATCAACCTTGAAATTTAATTGAAATTGTAATATATAAACAAAGTAAATGGAACTATTCACCTTGCTTATGTTGAAATCCTTGTGGAGGATTCGAATCCTTGAATCCACAAGTATGGATGCTCCAAATGAATGTAGAATTGCATATAGCATATCTCAAATCAATGGCATTATATCTTCAACACCAATCTTGAATGGGTCTTGGAATAGGAAGAAGCTTGAATGAATGTGGATGGAGAAATTTTCAACAAGAGGGCTCCAAAGAGATTAAATCCTTAAATGGCTAAAAATGAATCTCCTTGATGAATTGGATAATGAATGCTTGAATGCTTGAACACTTGAATATAAAAGTGCATTCTCATGAAGTTACTTGGTCTTTAAATTTATGAGATTGATTGAAATGAGAGAGGAAGGCTTCCTGTTATAGTGATATAGGGCACAAACTTCTTGAGGGGCCAACATAGGGGAATTAAATCCTCATTAGGCCTTAAACCTTTATAAATGGACCTAGATTAAATATAATTTAAGAGTTTACCATTCTAAAATCTGAAACAACTGACCTAGAAATGGGAAATAAAACTTTATGAAGCTTGACATCCTGAAACCTCTGAAATTTGAAATTTGGACCTAGGGTCAGGGTCGAGGTCAACTTTGACCTAGGTCAAAGTCAAGGTCGACCTTGACCCTGTTAGGAGTAACATTCTATAATACAACTAAGAGGGGGGGTGAATCAATTGTATAACAAAATATTAAACTTTAAACTTTATGCTCCACAATATCAGATCCAATGAACACAATGAATGCCAAGACAATAATACAATATTTTGGTTTTGGGGAAACCGTGTTAAAGTTAAAAACCCCAATGGGAATTAGCACCCACAAATGATGTACTAAGAGTATAGTTATCCTTGTTAGAATATATAGCCCTGTTAGGAGCTTATTGAAACATTATAGTACATAGTCCTTGTTAGAGGACAAACCCTATTAGGAGTCAAGAACAATAGAGAGGGCTCACTACCCAAGGCTCACTACCTAAAGAAGGTTAAATCCACCTTCAGAACTCACTAGTTCACAACAAGTGTATATAAAGAAATACACAATATTTTGAAATGTTTACCAACAACTATCTTTGCTTGATCAGTTCCCATGAAGTCCACCAATAAACCTCTGCTCTACATATAGAAGACACAAGCTCACAACTTTTCCCACTTCTTTATATCACATATATTCATACCTTATCTTTTCAAAGAAAAAATATCTACATATATACCTTATTACAATTTAGCATTGATTAGGTCAGCCCATGAGGCTTTCCTAATTACAAACAATTACATAAACCCTTTCTAAGATAAATATGGTATCTAAGACAAGTCTACAATGATTAAATTACAATAATTAAGGGCTGACATCCTTAATTTTAGTTCACCAAACAAAACACATGCTTCATTTCTTGAGTCAGCTTCACAGTAAGCCATCACCAAAACACACACCATAGATGACATTGCCATTCATTCCATACCTTGCACTGACCAATGAACATCCTTCAGTACCCTTTCTATCATCCTTCAAGCTCACATACCTTGAATCTAAATCCTTTGAAAGATATAACAAAAACTCAGAGACTAACTTTGTCAATTCTAATTGTCACTGTCCAATGACCAGACTTCATTAAAACATTTGTATCACACTCAATATGAAACATCTAATGATGTGATCTTAGATATCAAATCAAAATATCCACCTAAACTCTTATCTGACTTTGTAGCATCTGAAACCTCTGTATAGTGTTTGTACACTATGATTACCAGTTTGGCTCTTTCATAGAAACATATGTTGACATCAGTGACAAAACACAAATGACAACATTATGAGTACCCATTCAGTAACATAGTGATTAAACATATTAAATGTCTTAATCACCTCCCATGTATTAGAAATATCCAACAATCTCCCACTTTGGAATTGATGTCAACATATAGGAAAATCTTATCCCAAAGTTATATCATTCCAAAGTTCTGCAACCAAACAATCTTCACATACAGTAGGGATTTTCTCATAGCAACACTCCCCTTTGACAATAATGGAAAATGGTTCCATGAGGATTTGGCTGACTTCATAGATAAAATTCCTTCCATAGTCATTCCCCTTGAGGAGTAGATCCTTGCATCCAGTACAGATAGTCATAAGGCTCTGAATACCTCTGGAGTGATGCACCTCTGCATCATTTTGTTTTTACTAGGAGGGGCCCAAACCCCTAGCATACCTCTGAGATATTCAAAGGTATCTTTTGGTAGTGGCTTTGTGAAGATGTTTGCAATCTACTCTTTTGTACATATATATTCTAGTTTGATTTCCTTTTCAGCCACCTTGTCTCTCAAGAAGTGATACTTGATAGAAATGTGTTTATTTTTAGAGTGCATCACCAGATTATTTGACATATTTACTGTACTGGTGTTATCACAATGGATAACCACAGGCTCATCAAAAGTTATTCCAATGTCTGTCAGCATTTGTTTCATCCAAACAATCTAAGTGTATTTTATAGCAGTAGCAACATACTATGATTCAGCAGCAGATTGTGCTATACAATCTTGTTTCTTACTTAGCCAAGAAACCAACTTTTTCCCAAGGAAAAATGCACCACCACTGGTACTTTTTCTATCATCAATATTTCCTGTCCAATCAGCATCAGTATAAGCATGAAGTTCAAAGCTATCATTTCTATCATACCATAAGCCATAATCTATGGATCCTCTTAGATACCTCAATATCCTTTTCACAGTAGCTAGATGTGTTTCTTTGGGTTCTACCTGATATCTAGCCACAATTCTAACAACATTAGCAATATCTGGTCTGGTGTGAGTCAGATATTGTAGTCCTCCAACCATTGATCTATACAAAGTTTGAAAAACATGTTAGGAATGAATGCAAAATATATCCTATGGGGGAGTATTTGCAGCCATTTTGTAGCAGTTGTTGTATTCATGACTATGATTGTCATTGATGTCAACACAGTGATCTATTGAAGTTTAGCAGAGAAGCAGACAGTGTTTGAGTTAGCACACATGGAATATTGAAGATCAAGATATGCAAAGTTGAGAACTTAATCTATGATGTTCTATAAGATCATGGTTAAGAGTGCGTATGAAAATTCATTTATTCATGGTAGTTATGTGTAATTCAGTGGAAGTAGTATTCAGACAGTGTTCCTGAGTAGCAATTTTTGGAAATCAAATGATATCTCCTAATCGGGATAGAAACTGAGCATGCAAAGTTGAATAGAATTTGAAGATATGGTGATTGAGATGTGGACATGATAGAAAGGTTAGAGGTCGCATGAGTGAAGAGTTATCTTAATTGGAAGCCAACAGTTTTATGTAATTATGGAATTTTTATGTAACGTGTGGAAAATTTTATTTTGTAATTTGTATGCCGACTCATTTTTAATTATTTGAGTGTGGTATAAAGGAAGGAATTTTTTCCTCATTGTAGTGTGGAATTGAATTGTAAGATTGTGAAAGTGAATTGCGTAATTGTGTGATACTTGTTGAAAGAGGATATGCGAAAGTATAGAGAAGAAATAAGTTGTTAGATCAGTAATATTTTGATATTATTCTATTGAATAATATAGAGATCAGTTGGACAGTGTGTTTATTGATCTTACACCTGAAGCTATTTGGGCATTGGGTCCTTCTGTCTTCCATAAATCCTAATAGAGTTAGAATCTTTTAGTAGGGATTCAGAGTCTCCTAGCAGGGACTAATATGTACTGAATGTATTTCATAAGACTCCTAATATAGTCCATCCTCTCACAAGGAAATTTCATATTAGTGTTGTGGACAAGGCTTTTGAGGATACCTGTTTTAAAAAGACTCAAGCCAAACAAAGATTTAGATTTTAATCTAGCATGAAATCAATTCAAAACAAGGAAACTCTAAGCTAAGCCACCTCAGATTGAGCTGAAACAGGTGCACCCAAGCACTGTTTGATTTGCTCTTGCTTAAGGGGATGTGGGTGTGCTCTCTAAGTGCATGGAGTATGTTCCTTATGTATTTTAGGATGGATTGAGATCCATGAAAACCTCATAAATGGCACAAAATAGGTATAGAACACCTGATTTGCCCCTAAGGCCTCAAGGATCCAAATGATGCTGAAATGAAGGTTAAGCTAAATGATGTTTATGCTAAGATTGTTATTAACCAAATAGAGATGTGATATGATGCTATGCTTATGCAAAACAATGGAAGAAACTAGGTTAATCCATTAAATCTATGCTAAGATGTGCTAAAAAGCTTGAAGAAAACAATGAAATCTAACAATTAGGATTGATTATGTTAAAGCTAGAAGTAAAAGAGCATGATAACAATGCATGAAGATGAAAGACTAAGCTAATGAATTTTCTCTTGGAAGGAGGAGCATTTATAAGATTTAGGAAGGAAGAATGAGTGGCCAAGATCAAAATCCTTAAGAGAGGCCAAGATTCATTCAAAGGGGAGCACATGGATTGTGCTAGTTCAGGGCCACCTCCTTGTGACAAGTGTCACAAGGGCATTGGGTTGAAAGATGGGAGGAATGTGCATAATTTGGGAAATGTGCCTAAGGTCAAAGGGTGTAAGAAAGGGGTGAGGGGCTTCTTAAATGCATCATAAATGCATGTAAGAGGGATAAGGAGGCTCTAAATGCCTTTAATGCATGTAAGAGAAGTCTCTAGAAATTTGTTGACTTTGGGTTAAGCTTAGGAGGTGGCTAACCTTGGTTAGGGAATGTGACAAGGTTTAGGGGGGTGATTAGGGTTAGGATTAATATTTAATCTTAATTAAATATTCTTGAGTTGGGATTAGGGTTAAGGAAATGATGGGATTAGCCTTTAATCAAAATTAAAGAAGGATTAGAAGATTCTAGAAGAGGTTAGTGGTCTTTAGGAAATTGGCCAAGTTTTGGGCAAAAAATAAATAAATTATTTATTTTGGGATTTTTGGTCAATTTATTAATTAAATAATTAATAAAAAAGGAGATAATGTTTAAATAAGATTTAAAGATTTTTGGGAGGGATTCATTAATTAAATATTTTTAATTAAGGTAAAGGGATTTAATGACATAAAAATAAATTAATTAATTAAATAAATAAATAATTAATAAATGATGATGTCATCAGGGATTTTTTAGAAAATAAAAATACTTTATTTTCTAAAGGGTTTTTAGGTGTCTACATTTTGCCCCTCTTTGATGTGATGCCGCAAGTGGCGTGGCATCAAAGACAAGAAAATAAGATGCCCCAGGCTAGAATTTAGAAGAATAAGGGGTTGTGCCCCCTCAAGAAAATAATGCAAGGAGTAAATGTTGTGGATTTTCTCAAAAGGAAACAAAGAAAGAAGGACCTAGGAAGAAGGGGAGATAAATAACCAAAATTCCAAGAGCAAAGATGGGTGAATGCAAGATGATATGGAATGAAAAATGTAGGATGCAGCTATATGAAGATGCAAGATTAATCTATATGATGCAAGATGCAGGGGATTTTGGGAGCTCCATGCTTTGGATCTTTTAGAGAGAACAACCTAGTTTGATATAGCAATGCTAGAGACCTACCAAGGATACTGAGATCATGAGGCCTTGTCACCAGCATTGCATAGGACTAACGCTAAAAAGACACGCAGGGTTTCCTCAGCATCACACATGAAACCCGAAGGAGGCATGGTGGAAATGATGCTGAAGAAACCACAAACACATGACTGACTCACAAGCAGAACCAAAAGATCAAAAGACCTTGCCCCAGATTAGCCTCATGCATAGCACACCATGATATAAAGGATCATGGTGACTTTGAGTAGAGAACAACGAGAAGCCATAAAAGATTAAAAAGACCCAAAGGACAAAAATCCAAGGTCAAAATGATAACTCCAAAAGAAAACCTTTACCAAGGAGAGAGATTTGATTTGATTGATGGTGAGAAGATTGGTCTGAATGTGTGGAAGAATACATCGACACAAACCTAGTGTGCTTGGTGGAAGATTGGGTTGGACAGGAAGGATACAACTAAGGGGACACGTGATTAGGCTTAGGTTAGACAAAATAGAAGCATACATGTGTGCGGACCCTATGCTAATGGGGAGAATGTTGTGTTGCTAATTGGAAAATGATGTGGTTCAAATATAGTCATGATGATCAAGGATAGTCGACAATTGATGTTGCTGAAGTGCGAGGCTGGGTGGGACAAGATATATGATCAGATACTGCTGCAATACTAACAAGGATATGTACAATAGGATAGCGAAAAGGGCTGATTGACACAAAGGATGGGACCTAAAGACACATATGTACAAATGAGCTTAGGTGGAGACATGACTGGCATTATGGTACAAGACTCAGGATAGGATGTACAAAGAACCTGGGGGTGAAGCTAAAACTCCAACGATATGCAAGACGATGCCCCAGTTGGGCTGGAAGGCCAAGACAGATTGATGGATGGATGTGTCCTGAAATGACATAGATTTGGGAAGGACATATCCCAATGATGATGATTGGATTGAGATCAAGGTTTGCTACAAGACTAAGGATGTGATTTGATCGGTTGGCTTGATCTTGGATATTGGATTTTGGATAGCTAGAGGATGTGGAGAGGATTGGAAGATTGCTAGAAGACTGCTAGGAATGTTTGGATAGGGATGAATGGCATTGGATTGCAATGAGGGTAGCCTATAGCTAGATACCAATGACAAGGGAAGACACCAGGTGATGGCAAGATGGAGGAAATGCTTGGGATGAGGATGATGGAACTGCTAGGAGATTTGTATGGAGGAAGATTTGGATTTGGATGGAAGAATGCTTGAGGATTGGATAGAGGAAGATTTGGGGAGACTGGATGGTAGATTTGCTTGAGGATTGGAGGAAGAAAAGATTTTAGATGAAAGATAGTCTCCAAGGAATATGTTACCAAGGAAAAAGATGCCCCCTGCTTAGGATAGTTCATTCATTCAGAGGCAGTAGGATGAGGTATGATTGGATAGTAGATATGCCAACAAGAGGATGAGGAAGGTAGATGGAGGCTAGGATGAATGGATTGGATAGAGAATATGTAGCTGAAAGGTGTGATGGATGCCAAGAAAGTGCCCAAAAGCATGTATACCCGGTAGTCTTTGTTTTGTCATCAAGATCCAAAGGAGGATGAAGGAGGTGAGAGACAAATGGGATGGAGGAGATGTTGGATAAGAGGTGATAGAAGGGAATGGCCCCCAACTACAGAAAGGAATTGGGGGGGGGCCTATGCATGACACCTGTTTGCCAGGTTTTCATCATGGTACTTGTCCAAGGTGCATGAATTGCCAAGCTTTCACCATTGGATGAATGTTTTTCTCTTTTCTTTTTTTCTCTTTTATTTTTTGATACTTTTCTCTTGATTTTTCCAATTTTTATGGATTTTTTCTAATTTTCTACTAACTTTGTGCTGATCTTTCACTAATATGCTGATTGATTTCTGACTTGTTGATTCTCTCATTTGGTACTACCTTCTAATTTGATGCTGACCTTCTGTTATTTCTGATGTTTTGCTAACTTTCTAATTTTGCTGACTTGTTGATTTCTCTGATTTGTCACTGACTTTCTTCACTAATCTTTTTGATGTGCTCAGATGTTGGTACAGTTTCACTAGGATGGATGGATTTATACAAAAGCACAAATTGGATGGGGTAGATGGGATATATGGTGGTAGAAAGTGTTTGGATGGAAGGATGGAAAGTGGTCATGATAGGGGGATGTTGTCAGGACCAACATTGGCACATGTTGTGGAGAAGGTGGATGAAGCGGATAGGATGTGGAAGATAGAGGTGGATGTGATGGAGGATTTGTGTTAGGAGATTTTGGGACATAGGGACCCAAAGCGAATTTAGGAAGTGGAGTAGAGGAATGAGTAGTTGGGGGATTAGAAACTTTGGATGCCATTGTGGATGTTTCTTTTAGATGCATTACATCTTTTTGCTTTGGGATCCACATCATTTTTGCTTTAGCATTGGTGGGCCTTTGTGGCCATTGGTATGCATTAGATTTTTCTTTTGCTTTACTGGGCCTTTGTGGCCATGTAGGGGATTTTTCTTGTGCTTTGTTGGGCCTTTGTGGCCATAGGGATGCTTTAGATTGCTTGATTGGATTTTGCTTTGCTTGAGCATGTCGTTTTGACTGGACATGGCAATCTTTGAATGTTTGTGGATATTTCTCTTTATGCATATTTGATATGGCATCCAAATTGCAAGGAGCATTGGAAGGAATATGCGTTGATGTGTGGGATAAAGAGATGGAAGGAGATTGGTAGATAGGAGATATGGGCATGTGCCTTTGTTGATCTTGACTAGGGATGCTTGGATTTTGGATGAAGGACTGAGTAGCATAATATGGGGGATGATATTTTGGGATATAAGGTCCCAAAATGGATTTAGTATGTGAAGCATATGTGCTGGTAGATTTTGGGACATAGGGAACCAAAATGGGTTTAGAGGATGGAGGGATGTGATAGGTTGTCCAGGGCTATAATGATGGAGGAGGAGGAATGGCATTGTATGTTTTGGGAGATGTGATGGTGGGTTTGGAAGGAGGCTTGAATTTAGCTTTAGTTGTACCAACATTTTTGGAGGAAGTGTCTTTGTCAGATGTGTGACCAATTCTGCATAACTTTAGATGTTTCTTGTCTTGAATGGGCTCCAGATTTCCTTGTTCATGAGAGCCTAGAGCTTTGCCTTGATAATTCCATTTCTTGAGCATTTTATCCAAACAAGGATATTTCTAACTTGGGGAATATGATAAACATCCAGTTTCTGGTTCCCTGATGGAAGATATGAAACTAATTTCTTTTGCTTCAAGTGGACTGCCTTTGACAAATGTAATTGATCCAAGAGGATAGAGTGATGGTAGTGAGACAGTTTGGATTGGAATATCCTCAAGAGGAGAGGATAGGATGGTGGGATTTTGACTGGGATTGGGGGATAGTATCAGATCTTGAGATGGAGGAATTATGATGATAGGATCTTGGATTGGAGGAATTGGGATTCTAGGATTTTGGATTGGGGGTGATGGAAGCAATAGAATATGTGATGGGGGAAGTGAAGGGATTGGATCTTGATTTTCTTTTGTGAGTATTTCAACATGCTTTTGGATAAGATCTTGACATGGTAGGATTTGTGTGGATAGAGTGTTGGGGGATTTATGGATGGACTCTTCAGAGGGGGTGGGTGGAAGGCTGGGAGATTCTACAATTGTGATGGCAGGAAGAAGGGTGAATTCATGAGGCTCATCAGATATGCTTTGGATGATGCTAGGAGGAGGTGATGTTGGTGGGGATTGGATGGAGACTTTAGATGGAAGGGACTCATGATGCTAGGAGATGGAAGAGGATCAATGTACGAAAGATAGATGACAAATGGGAGTGATGGATGGGCCTCATCAATGATGGCTTCACATGAAGGTTTGAGATGGCTTGGCTCTTCAACTCTAGGAGTGGGATTTGTTGTTGGCTTCCTTGTGAAACTCCTTGGAGACTTTCGGTGGTGAAAAATGATTAGAAGATGGGGGAGATGGATAGCTAGGATAGTCCTCACATGATGATGGGGTGGAAGATGGTGAACCTATTTGAGGGGATGATGGTGTTGAAGAAGTAGAGGTAATGGATCAAGGTATGGGATATGAAGTGGTTTGAAGGATGCACTCTGCTTGTAGGAGGGGATTTTTGGAAATGGGATTTGGAATAGAAGATGGTGGATTGAGATAGGATGGAGGATTGGGGAAAAGGATTGGAAGACTTGGTCTTTGGTTTTGAAATGGTTTTGGAGGATAAATGGATAGAGGTTTTAGATAAGGGAAGTAGCGTGAAGTGTTTTTGGGGGATGGTGGTGGTTGGGATATGACCATAGCAGGAGATGGAGGTATGAAGGATGCATATGGAGGATGTGTAGGTTTAAGATAGGGATAAGTTGTGGATGGATAAGATAATGGATTTGCCTTGCCGAGGACATGAAAGGGGAGTTCTAGTGGATAAGCATGAAGGCATGATAGGATATTTTGGAGGAATGATTGGATGCTAGGGGATGTTTGGAGCAAACTTGCTAAGATTTTAAAAATATGCATCATGATCTACAAGGCTTTCATCATCTTTGGGATAGGATGGATTGAGGGGAGAGACATAATAACCAAACTCATCATAATAGTTTTGAGACATGCTGACTTGTGGATGAGTTGGATAGGAATGAAGGATGAAGATGGATTGGAAGACTAAGACTCAGATTGGAATGACTGACAGGATCAGACTAGGATTGGATTTGGCTTAAGATTGGAAGAAGAATGACTCTAGAGGAAGACAGACAAGGGGATGGGAGATGACCAAGATGACTCTGCTAACCTAAGATAGGAGGAAAGGATGACAAGACTAGATTGAATATGACTAGAAGACCATGATTTGAGATTCTGAAAGCTTTGGACATTTTCAAGATTTTGGGAGGATTTGGAGTGACATGGTTGTTCTGAGTATCTTGAACCAAGTTGTAGATCAATTTAATGTTTTCCAATGGAAAAGGATAGATTTCAACAAATTTTTTCAGAAAAGCAATCTCCACAAGGGACAAAGCAACCTTGTGAGATACAAACAAGATAATTGACTCTGATAAAGCTTTGAAAGTGTATGTTCCAACAATGTTTTCATGGATTTTTTGACTGTCAAGCACTTCAAACAGATCTACCTAAGGAAGGTGAGTAACAAAATCACTTTCCCATAGCTTGGTACCCCCTAGAAGGGAATACAAATGGTGAGTAATCTTGAGGCGACCCAGTAAACCCCTTGGATCGGTCCTTGCACAAGGATTTTGATACTTTCAGATGTAGATAGGGTAGCCTCTATTTTATTAGGTTTTTAATAGTTCCATGGAGTCTCCATACTCGATTATGCTGACCGCCTGTGACTCACTTAAGAGCCTAGCCAACAACACTGGGGGGGGAATATTTACCATCCCTAGACATTTGCATTTGGCACAAAACACCTGTGGATTAGGAGATATAAGTGAGTGCTTTTTGCCTTCACTTTATTTATATACCAACTAGGGGGGATATGGGTTTGAGGTCATTCTCCGAGGAGGAAGCACTTTTCTCCCTGGACAAGCCTCACTAAAAGTAGAACAAGTGAACTTGTCTAAGTTCAAATGTTCTACGTTGCTTACTTTAACAAGGATTTACAGAAAATGAAAGCTCCTAGATTGCACATCAAGCAAGTTTGTTCCTTTTCCCAAATTGATTAAGTGTGATTTTGAACTTTGAAATTGAAGACACAAGTGTTTAAGTTTTTGTTTTGTTCTTTCTCCAAAAAGTAAACAATTTGATTGAGATTGGCGTGTTGTTTTAGAACTTTGAAAAGGGCTTTGTTTTATCCTTAGATCATTCAAGATTGAGTTTGTGTGTTTGCTTGAATTGAAACAAAAGAGGGAATAGAGATGTTTGTTTTCTTTTAGTGCATTCAAGAGTATGTTTGTTTTTCAAATTGACAATGAATCTCTAGGACTTAAGTTCTTTCCCTTAGTTTCATTTAAGATTTGTTTTAACCTTTGATTTTTACCAATTTGAGAACAAATTAAGACAAACAAGATGAAATCAACATTGTCTAGCTAAAACGTGACACTGGAAAATGCAAAGGCAACAACAAAAAACTCTCAAGCGACATTTAAATTTTTATAGGTGACAGATAAATGTGCATAGGTGACAGAAGCTTTGTGCATAGGTGATAGAAAAATGTTCAGCAGGCGATAACGAAAGATGGATAGGCGGCAACTAAAATATTACAGGCGGTAGAGAAATGATTACAGGCAATAAATGAAATATGGAACACGATAAATGAAATATGGAACACGATAATGGAATGATTATAGGTGAGACTTCTATACACAGAGGTGTGAATGTTTAACTTACAAGTATGATTACTTTTGTTATAGGTGACAGAAAAGAAGTTTGAGACAGAATAGAAGTTATCGTGGGTGAAAATCTTTCAAAAAATAGGCGTCGATACAGAGCTCGTAGGCATGATCAAACTATTTGTAGGTGTGACTGTATTGTGTGTAGGTGACATTTCATTTGTTTCCTGCAAATATGAGAATACAAAGTATGATCTAATCAAGTGATTATGGTTTTGAGTCCCACCGGGCATGCCAGAATGTAGACAAGGCTTTTGAGGATACCTGTTTTAAAAAGACTCAAGCCAAATAAAGATTTAGATTTTAATCTAGCATGAAATCAATTCAAAACAAGGAAACTCTAAGCTAAGCCACCACAGATTGAGTTGAAACAGGTGCACCCAAGCACTGTTTGATTTGCTCTTTCTTCAAGGGATGTGGGTGTGCTCTCTAAGTGCATGGAGCATGTTCCTTATGCATTTTAGGATGGATTGAGATCTATGAAAACCTCATAAATGGCACAAAACAAGTATAGAACACCTGATTTGCCCCTAAGGCCTCAAGGATCCAAATGATGCTGAAATGAAGGTTAAGCTACATGATGTTTATGCTAAGATTGTTATTAACCAAATAGAGATGTGATATGATGCTATGCTTATGCAAAACAATGGAAGAAACTAGGTTAATCCATTAAATCTATGCTAAGATGTGCTAAAAAGCTTGAAGAAAATAATGAAATCTAACAATTAGGATTGATTATGTTAAAGCTAGAAGTAAAAGAGCATGATAACAATGCATGAAGATGAAAGACTAAGATAATGAATTTGCTCTTGGAAGGAGGAGCATTTATAGGATTTGGGAAGGAAGAATGAGTGGCCAAGATCAAAATCCTTAAGAGAGGCCAAGATTCATTCAAAGGGGAGCACATGGATTATGCTAGTTGAGGGCCACCTCCTTGTGACAAGTGTCACAAGGGCATTGGGTTGAAAGATGGGAGGAATGTGCATAATTTGGGAAATGTGCCTAAGGTCAAAGGGTGTAAGAAAGGGGTGAGGGGATTCTTAAATGCATCATAAATGCATGTAAGAGGGATAAGGAGGCTCTAAATGCCTTTAATGCATGTAAGAGAAGTCTCTAGAAATTTGTTGACTTTGGGTTAAACTTAGGAGTTGGCTAACCTTGGTTAGGGAATGTGACAAGGTTTAGGGGGGTGATTAGGATTAGGATTAATATTTAATCTTAATTAAATATTCTTGAGTTGGAATTAGGGTTAAGGAAATGATGGGATTAGCCTTTAATCAAAATTAAAGAAGGATTAGAAGATTCTAGAAGAGGTTAGTGGTCTTTAGGAAATTGGCCAAGTTTTGGGCAAAAAATAAATAAATTATTTATTTTGGGATTTTTGGTCAATTTATTAATTAAATAATTAATAAAAAAGGAGATAATGTTTAAATAAGATTTAAATATTTTTGGGAGGGATTCCTTAATTAAATAGTTTTAATTAAGGTAAAGGGATTTAATGACATAAAAATAAATTAATTAATTAATAAATGATGATGTCATCAGGGATTTTTCAGAAAATAAAAATACTTTATTTTCTAAAGGGTTTTTAGGTGTCTACAAGTGCATCTTTTGTGGGCATCATTCCCACCGGGGTTTACTCTTTAATCAAGAGGTTCCCAAGTTAACATATTTTGTATTATTGTGTTGTTGTGCATGTATATCTTTCTATGGTTGTTGATTACATTGCTTACATGGTTAAAATCTATCGAAGTTGATAAAATCTTTAGTTATCTGATAACTGATTCACCTCCCCCCTCTCAGTTATCTTGGTGGACTTTACTTTCTAACAATTGGTATCAGAGTAGTAGGTCCTTGAAGGAAAATTTTAATAGCTTAAGGAGATCCATGCTGAGTCATTTCAGGAAAGAAAGCCCTAAGTTTGATGGAGTGAATTTTGACAGCTGAAAGAAAAGATGAAGACACATTTACTTTGTTTAGGATCAGGATATTGGTTAATCACAAAGAATCATAAGACTATCATTGATGAAGACAAAATTGAAGAGTGTACTAATGAGGAAAGAGATCTATTCATGTGTAACATACTTTCCAGAGAAGCACTTTTGGCATCCCTTCTAGAAAATGAGTACAGTCAGGTAAAATATCTAACAACATCTCATGAAATTTGGTTAACTTTACAATCTACTTTTGAAGGTGATGAACATGCAAAGAAAGTCAGATTACATAATTGGATATGTGCATTTGAAGATATAAGAATGATGGAAGATGAATCTGTTAGAAGCTATATTGGTAGAATGTCATAAATTGTTGCAGGTATAAAATCTTGTGAAGGAATCAAGATAGAGAATGAAGTGATATGAAAAATTCTGAGGACATTAACTTCTACATTTAAGAGGACAATGCAGATGATAGAGAAAGTTATACCTTGTACTGAGACCTTCACCAGAGAAACCCTTCTTGGAAGATTAGAAGTAGCAAAAATGAACTTGAGGCAATCAAGAGATTTACCTAGAATGGAGGTAGCATTCAGTGCACTTAGTGTTTTCCCTACTTTGTCAAGAAGCATGAGTGTGAGTGGAGATTATGCTAGTAGTAGTAGAACTAGAAATGAAGAAGATAGGAATATTGAAGAAGGTATTTTCTTACTTGTGAAAAGAGAACCAGAAGGTAAGAAAATCTTTAAATGTTGGACCTGTCAAGAATATGGTCATTTTGTATCTAAATTTCCTAAGAGAGTTAAGAAGTATAGAAAGAACTTTAAACCTAGAAGATATAAAGAATGTTATTATGCTAATTATGAAGAATTTGAAGCTAGTATGGATAAATATTTAAGTGAAACTGATAATGAGAATGATGATATAGGATTTGTAGCAATAAAAGATGAAAATCCAGAAATAGAAGTTAAGGAAGAAAAAGCTTTAGTTTCTCAAGTAGAAAATAAATCTGATTGGATTATAGATAGTGGTTGTTCACATCATATGACTGGAGACATGAAGAAATTCATAAAGTTTAACAATTATGATGGAAGAGTTCTTAGAGTTGGAAATAATGCACCTTGTTTGATAAAAGGTATAGGATCTATCACTCTTGTTGGAAAGACTAATACTGATGATGTTTACTTTTTGGATGGATTGAAACATAATCTTTTGAGTGTTGGATAGCTTGTTGATAAGGGATATCATGTTTGGTTTACTAGGAAAACTTGTGTAATCAAAGACAAGGATGTAAATTTGATTGGTACTGGATCAAGAACCAGAGGTAATGTATTTTAGTTGAATCCTACTGAGATGACATGCTTCATTACTAAGATTGATGATAGTTGGTTATGGAATAGAAGATTTTTTCATATAAACTTTGATAATATTGTGAAAGTAAGTACTACACTTGCAGTAAGAGATTTTCCTAAGATTATGAAACCTACTAACATGATTTGATAGGAATGTGTGATGGCTAAGCAGAAGAGAAGCTCATTTCCCAACAAGAAGTTCACAATAGAAGAGAAGTTGGAAATTGTTCATACATATTTGATCAATCCCACAAGGACTAGAGGATTCTATGGAGAAAGGTATTTTATGATTCTTGTTGATGATTTTACAAGAATGATGTGGATTGCATTTATTAAAGAAAATTATGAAGCATTGGATAAGTTTAAAATTATTAAGAACAAAGTTGAGAATGAATCTGGAATGAAGATTAAATGTTTGAGATCAGATAGAGGTGGAGAATTTACTTCAAAACAATTTAACATTTTTTGTGAAGTGAATGGTATTAAGAGATAGTTTTTAGCCCCTAGAAAACTTGAGAAAAATGGTATTGCAGAAAGAAGAAATAGGTCTGTGACTTAAACAGCAAGAGCTATGTTATTTGAAAATAATTTCGTAAAGATATTCTAGACAGAAGTAGTGAACATAGCAGTGTATACAATGAACAAAGTACAAATCAGAACAAATATAGACAAGACACCCTATTAACTATAGGTTGGACATGCACCATTAGTTAAGTATTTTAGAATTTTTGGAAACAAATGTTATATTAAGAGAGATGATGACAATGGAAAGTTTGACCCTAGAAGTGATGAAGGTATATTTCTTGGATATTCATTGAAGAGAAAAGCTTATTGGAGAAAAGCCCCAATCTATACTCAAATCAACACTTGGAGGTCCTTAATAATCATACAAATCAACCCTACTAATCCAAGGATGGAACCAGGGTTCTCACAAGTTTTAATATTAATTCCCAATAAAATGGAATCCCAATCCTACACCAAGCAATCTTGGAACACAATTTTGACAACCAAACCCACTATAGGGATACAAGGAGAAAACCTAATTTCTTGAGGGAAACCACCCCCAAATGTTTCAATCAACCTATCAATAGTACTCACCTAGTTTGGACCTTTGATCAATCACCAAACTCTAACTGTCCTCAAATCTCTCTTAGGCTTAATAGGGATAATTAGGTCCAATTAACAAATCCAAAGATTTAGATCTTTATTCCACCCCTGGGCTGAGTTGTGTCTTCAAACACATAATTATGGATAGTCACATAGAGATGCCTATCTAGAGGGTTTAATCATTCATCCTCTCTCCATTGGTTTCCTAATCTGAGACCTCAATAATCTTAAATTAAATCCTCCCTCCTTTCCTTCCACCAAGTTTCAAAAATTTCCCATGGTGGAGTCTCCTAGAAAAAGGAATTTTGTCTCGGAACCCTAGGTAGGGTCTTCCGGCAACCAATGAACACACAAAACTCAATAAAATTTTTTCTATGTAATTTTAAGACTTCAAACCAATTGCATACTTCTCATAAAACATAGGTCCAACTTCTAAAGTCTTTCAATCACACATTTGAGACTGTACAGGTCTGTACAATTCAAGAACACATTCTATTTCTCAAGAAACCAACAATTTTTTATTGAATTCAGATATCAAAAACTTCTCCAAATCTTCCAACTTACTTGGATCAAATTTTTCCATCATGTTTACACATTCCTTAATCATTTCAACCAATCTAATATGGTTGTGACCAATGATACTCAAACTTAACAACTTTTCAAAAAATTGCTTAATGCAATATTGATAGCATTGACAACTTTTTCTGAAGTTGTCAATTGTCAATCAAACTTATTAATCTCCACCCTAGACTCCACCTAGGACCTTAGAAAGGATTAAATAACTTATTTCCACCTTATCTTATCCAACTAGACCATCCTATTTACTTAGACTTATTCTATCCCTTTCTAACCAATTGTCCATAATGGCCAAGATAGACACTTAGGTTTATAATCACACCTAATGTCACCTTGCCTTAAAAAGTAGGACTTTATTACATCATTGGATTCAAAATCTAACCAATACCTTAACCTCTCACACTTACCCTTCAATGAGTTAGTTGGTGTTCCTATAGCTATGGATGAATTTAGGGGTTCTCCTACACCATACTCCCGAGGTGCAGTGATCTCAAGTCCTCTTGACATGAGGTCTTGTAAAGTTGAGCCATGCCTCTAAATCTCCACTTAATCCATCTACATTGACTCTTCCTCTAGGCTTCCTTTCCATTTCACCAAGTAATTCTTGTAGACATTCTTCCTGGTCCTCTTGATGATCTTTGTGTCTAAGATCTTCTCAAGTTTTCTTGGTTCATGAGGAGGTATTCTTGCAGCATCCTCTTCAAGTTCCTCTACCTACACATCTGATCTTGCATTCACATCACCTTTTTAAGGGGTTAGGTCACAAATATTTAATAAAGGGGAGATGCCAAGATTAGAAGGAAACTGAATCTCATATGCATTCAGTCCATGTTTCTTCAAGATTAAACAGGGTCCAATCTTCTTCATGAGAAACTTAGTGTGTTTTTCCTTGGGAAATCTTTCCTTCTTCAAATGTGCCCACACCAAGTCTCTAACCTACAAATATACATCTCTCCTATGCTTGTCTTTGGCTTTTGTATATTTCATTGCACTTTTCTCTAGTGCCAAGCTGACTAAATCATGTATCTCCTTCATGCTCTCTGTTAATTCTTCACCATGAGCACTGAATGGAGTGTTTGATGGGAGATCTCTGAGTTCCAACATGCCTCTTGGACTTTTTGTTAGGAATGAATGCAAAGTATTTTGGCAGTCATTCTATAGGAGTTGTTGTTGCATTCATGACTTGGATTGTCATTGATGTCAACACAGTGATATTCTGGATATCAGCAGGAAAGCAGGTACAGTTTTGTTTTGCAAAATTGTTGTATTGTAGATTGGCTTTTGTGAAATTGATGGTATGTTCTTTGGTGTGTTATTAACCTATGGTTAATAGTGCAAAAAGAAATTCATTCATTTATGAGAGTTATGAGCATTTTGGTGAAAGCAGTGTTTAGACAGTGTTTCTGTGAAGTGATTTTTGGAAATTGAAGGATATCTCTTAGTTGGGATAGAATCTAATTTTGTGCAATTAAAGGGATGTTGGAGACTCATTAATGATGATGTGGTTCATAGCACAAAATTTGAAGATATGTTTGGAGAAAGTTACAATATCTGGAAGCCGACAATTTTATGTGAAATTTTGTGTGTAGCGTGTAGAATTTATTATTTTGTAATTGAGGACCGACTCATTTGTAATTATTTGAGTTTGGTATATAAGAAGGAATTTTTTCCTTGTTTCAATATGTATAGTGAAGGTTGAGATGCGAATATATGCATGAAGTGAAGAAAAGAGCTAATTCAGTGATGAAGGAAGACTTGTGAGTACAGAGATCTGGAATTGTGATCTTTTGTAGCAGAGAGTGTAGTTTTGGCATAGTGTGAAGGAGGTAATATATTTCATATTATTCTATTGAATAATTTTAAGATCTTTTGGATAGTGGGTTCAGAGATCTTGCCTTGAAGCTGTTTGGGTAGTTGGTCCTTCTGTCTTCCATAAACTCTTAACCGGGTTAGAATCTTTTAACAGGGATTCAAAATCTCCTAACAGGGATTTATATGTACTGAATGTATTTCATAAGACTCCTAACAGGTTCCATCCTCTAACAAGGAACTTTCATATTAGTGCATCATTTTGTGGGCATCATTCCCACCAGGGTTTACTCTTTTCAAGAGGTTCCCTAGTCAACATATCTTGTGTTATTGTGCAATTGTGTATGGTTATCTTTCTATGGTTGATTAGTACATTAATTATATTGTTTAAAGTAGTTGAATGGTTAAATTATCAGATAACTGATTCACCCCCCCCCCCTCTCAGTTATCTTGGGGATCTTTACTTTCTAACAATTGGTATCAGAGCAGTAGGTCCTTGAAAGAAAAGTTTAACAACTTAAGGAGATCCATGGTGAATTTCAGAAAAGAAAGCCCTAAGTTTGATGGAGTAAATTTTGACAGCTAGAAAGAAAAGATGAAGATTCATCTATTGTGTTTAGGACCAAGTTATTGGTTGATTACAAAGAATGAGAAGACTATCATTGAGGAAGACAATCTAGAGGTAGGAACTAAAGATGAACTAGATCTATTCATGTGTAACATACTTGCAAGAGAAGCACTTTTGTCAGCACTACCAGAGAATGAATATAGTCAGGTAAGATGTTTGAAAACATCTCATGCAATTTGGAAAGCTTTACATTCTACTTTTGAAGGTGATGAACATGCAAAGAAGGCTAGATTACATAATTGGATTTGTTCATTGTAAGATATCAGAATGATGGAAGATGAATCTATTAGAAGCTATATTGGTAGGATGTCTGAGATTGTAATAGGAATAAAGTCTTGTGGAGGTGATAAGATAGAGAATTAAGTGATATGGAAAATTTTGAGAACTTTGACACTAGTATTCAAGCAGACAACACAGATGATTGAACAAGTGATACCTTGTACATTGAACTTTTCAAGAGAGACTCTTCTTGCAAGATTAGAAATAGTAGAGATGAACTTGAGATTTTTAGGAGAGCTACCTAGAATGGAAATAGCATTCAGTGCTCTTAACATTAGACCTACAAGAAGTACTAGTGTGAATGGAGATTATGCCAGCAGTAGTAGATCTAAATCTGAGGAAGATAAGAAGATTGAAGAAGGTATTGCATTACTTGTAGAAAGAGAACCAGATGGTAAGAAAATCTTTAAATGCTGGACTTGTCAAGAATATGGTCATTTTGCATCTAAATGTCCTAAAAGAGTTAAGAAGTATAGAAGCAACTTTAAACCTAGGATATCTAAAGAATGTTATTATGCAAATGATGAAGATCTTGAAGCAGGAATTGAAAGACATTTAAGTGACAGTGATAATGATAACTTTGAGGAAATAGGATTTGTAGCAATTAAAGAAGAAAGTTCCGAATCTGATAAAAGGGAAGAAAAAGCATTAGTTTCTCAAGTTGAAAAGAAATCTGATTGGATTATAGACAATGGTTGTTCACATCATATGACTAGAGATAAAAGAAAGTTTGTTAAGTTAGATAATTATGATGGAGGAATTGTTAGGGTTGGTAATAATGCACCTTGTTTGATTAAGGGTATAGGATCTATTACTCTTGATGGAAAGACTAACACTAATGATGTTTACTTTGTTGATGGATTTAGACATAATCTACTAAGCATTGGACAATTGGCTGATAAGGGTTATCAAGTTTGGTTTGCTGAGAAAACTTGTGTGATAAAAGATAAAGATGGAAATCTAATTGGAAAAGGATCCAGAACTAGAGGTAATGTATTTAAATTGAATCCTACTAAGATGACATGTTTGATAACTAAGATTGATGACATTTGGTTATGGCATAAAAGGTTTTGTCATATAAACTTTGATAATATTGTCAAGGTGAGCACTACACTTGCGGTAAGAGATTTACATAGAATTATGAAACCTACTAACATGATTTGCAAAGAATGTATGATGGCAAAGTAGAAAAGGAGTTCATTTCCCAACAAGAAGTTCACATCAATAGAGAAGCTGGAGATTGTTCATAAAGACTTGAGTGGTCCTACTGGGACTAGAGGATTCTATGGATAAAGGTATTTTATGATTCTTGTTGATGATTTTACAAGGATGAAGTGGATTGCATTTTTGAAAGAAAAATCTGAAGCATTTGATAAATTTAAGATCATGAAAAGCAAAATTGAGAATGAATCTAGAATGAAGATTAAGTGTCTAAGATCTGATAGAGGTGGTGAATTTACATCTAGAGAGTTTAACACCTTTTGTGAAATGAATGGTATTAAAAGACAACTTTCAGCCCCTAGAACACCAGAACAAAATGGTATTGCAGAAAGAAGGAATAGGTTAATAACTAAAGCAGCAAGAGCTATGTTGTTTGAAAATGATTTGGCTAAGACTTTTTGGAGAGAAGCAATGAACACAGAAGTATACACTATGAACAGAGTACAAATCAGAGCAGATTGAAAAAAACAAGACATGGGAATTGGTCCCTAGACCTGAAGATAAGAATGTGATTGGAACAAAGTGGGTATTCAAAAACAAGATGAATGAACAAGGAGAAGTGATAAGAAACAAAGCAAGATTGGAATGTAAAGGATATTCACAACAAGAAGGAATTGACTATGAAGAAACTTTTGCACCTATGGCCAGACTTGAAATAGTGAGAATGTTTCTAGCATATGTAGCTTACAAGAAATTCAAAGTGTATCAGATGGATGTGAAATTAGCATTTTTGAATGGTGAATTGGAAGAAGAATTCTACCCTGAGCAGCCTAAAGGTTTTCCTTTGACAAAAGAAGGAGATATGGTATGTAAGTTAAAGAAAGCTTTATATGGATTAAAACAAGCACCTAGAACCTGGTATGTAGGATTGGTATTGAAATTGGGATTTATAAAAGGAACAATAGATAGTAACTTATACACAAAAGAAATTGAGAATGGTTTGTTGGTTATAGTTATATTTTTTGATGATATTATCTTTGGAGGAGAAGATGAAGCTAGTGACAAATTTGCAGATGAAATGAAGACTGAATTTGAGATGAGCATGATTGGAGAAATGAAATATTTTTTGGGATTACAGATAACACAAAGCAAGTAAGGTATATTTGTAAGTTAGACTAAGTATTTGAATGACTTATTGAAAATATTTGGAATGAAAGATTCTAAACCTATTGGAACACCTATGGTAACTGAACATAAGTTATCTAGCAAAGATGAGACACCAATAGTTGAGCAGAAAAAATATAGAACTATGATTGGAGGATTGTAGTACTTGACACATACAAGACCTGATATAGTACATTCAGTTGGGATTGTAGCAAGATTTCAAGTAGAACCTAGAGAATCACATTATGCAGCAGTAAAGAGGATACTGAGATATTTGAAAAGAACAATGTATTATGGATTATGGTATGAGAATTTGAATGATTTTACTTTATGTGCCTATACTGATGCAGATTGGGGAGGTAGTGTTGATGACAAGAAAAGCACCAGTGGTGGAGCCTTTTTTCTTGGAAGAAAATTGGTCTCTTGGTTAAGTAAGAAGTAGAATTGTACTTCATAAAGTACAGTAGAAGCAGAATATGTTGCAGCAGCAAATAATTGTAATCAGATTATTTGGATGAAGTAGATGTTGAAGGATATTGGAATAAAGTTTGATGAGCCTGTTGTTATACATTGTGATAACACTAGTACAGTGAGTATGTCAAAAAATATTATTTTACAATCTAAGACTAAACATATTGAGATCAAGTATCATGTTGTAAGAGAGAAAGTTGCAGAAAAAGAAGTAAGATTGGAGTACATAAGCACAAAGGAACAAATAGCAGATATATTTACAAAACCTTTACCTAAGGATACATTTGTGTATCTAAGAGGTATGCTTGGGGTTATGCCCCAACCTATTTTTGAGAATTGATGCAGATGATTGCATCCATCCAGTGGTATATGAGCCCTATCTTTCTTCTGGATTGGATGTTGGAACTTCCTCTATGGGGGAGTTTATGAGCTGAGTCATGAGGACTCTTGTTATTGTATTTTTTTGAAAAGTGTCTTTTGACATTAAGTTGTTGTTGACTTAGTGATGGAATTTATATTATTGATGTCAATGGGGGAGAGATATACATGAAAAACATTATGGATTGTATGAGAGAGTTGAATAGGAAAATGAAGCAAGATTTAATTTGATATTTTGCAGTGATGTTGCAGTATTGGATTTTTGGAACATTGGATGTTTTTCATCTATGTTGCCATCAATGCCAATGGGGGAGATTGTTAGGAATGAATTTAAAGTATTTTAGCAATCATTCTGTAGCAGTTGTTGTTGCATTCATGACTTGGATTGTCATTGATGTCAACACAGTGATATTCTGGATATTAGCAGGAAAGTAGGTACAGTTTTGTTTTGCACACATGTTGTATTGTAGATTGGCTTTTGCACAATTGATGATATGTTATTTGGTGTGTTATTAACCTATGGTTAATAGCACAAAAATAAATTCATTCATTTATGAGAGTTATGAGCATTTTGGTGAAAGCATTGTTTAGACAGTGTTTCTGTGAAGCAATTTTTGGAAATCGGAGGATATCTCTTAGCTGGGATGGAATCTAATTTTGTGTAGTTAAAGGGATATTGGAGACTCATTAATGATGATGTGGCTCATAGCAAAAACTTCAAAGATGTGTTTGGAGAAAGTTTCAGTATCTGGAAGCCGATAGTTTTATGTGAAATTTTGTGTGTAGCATGTAAAATTTATTATTTTATAATTGAGGACCGACTCATTTGTAATTATTTGAGTTTGGTATATAAGAAGGAATTTTTTCCTTGTTGCAATATGTATAGTGAAGGTTGAGATGTGAATATATGCATGAAGTGAAGAAAAGAGCTAATTCAGTGATGAAGGAAGACTTGTGAGTACAGAGATCTAGAATTGTGATTTTGTGTAGTAGAGAGTGCAGTTTTGGCACAGTGTGAAGGAGGTAATATATTTCATATTATTCTATTTAATAATTCTAAGATCTTTTGGATAGTGGGTTCAGAGATCTTGCCTTGAAGCTATTTGGGCAGTGGGTCCTTCTGTCTTCCATAAACTCTTAACCGGGTTAGAATCTTTTAACAGGGATTCAAAATCTCCTAATAGGGATTTATATGTACTGAATGTATTTCATAAGACTCCTAACAGGGTCCATCCTCTAACAAGGAACTTTCATATTAGTGCATCATTTTGTGGGCATCATTCCCACCAGGGTTTACTCTTTTCAAGAGGTTCCCTAGTCAACATATCTTGTGTTATTGTGCAATTGTGTATGGTTATCTTTCTATGGTTGATTAGTACATTAATTATATTATTTAAAGTAGTTGAATGGTTAAATTATCAGATAACTGATTCAACCCCCCCCCCCCCTCCTCTTAGTTATCTTGGGGATATTTACTTTCTAATACTTTTTCCATAAACAATCTGAAAGGGACATTTCCTAGTGCTTCTATTGACTGATTCATTAAAATAAAACTCTACCTATGGTAGGACTGAATCCCACTTGTCTCCATATTGCTTTGTCAGGCACTTAAGTAGATTTTCAAGGGACTTGGTGACAACCTCTATCTACCCATCCATTTGTGGATGATAGGAAGAGATGAAACTCAAATTAGTTCCTAACCTCTTCCACAAGGTTCACCAAAAATGTCCCACAAACTTCACATCTCTATCTGACAGTATGGCTTGAGGTAAGCCATGAATCCTCACAATTTCTTTGAAGATCAAATTGGAAATGGATGATGCCTCATTGATGCTCTTACAAGGGATAAAGTGGGCTATCTTAGTAAAATTTTCCACTACAACATATATGTATCACATCCCTTTTGTGTTCTAGGTAAACCCATCACAAAGTCCATGTTGCAACTCTCCCAAGGCTTTGTAGGAATAGGTAGGGGTTGGTATAACCCTACATTTGTAGATGCACCCTTGGCCCTCTAAAAAATAGTACATGTCTCCACAATATTTCTCACTTCATTCTAAAGCTTGGGCCAATGGTAAAACCTTCTCACCTATTCCAAGGTCTTGTCCAATCCAGAATGTCCTCCCATTCTACCTGCATGCTTCTCCCTGATAATGTTCTCCCTCATGGAACTCTTGGGAATGCACAATTGATGTCCTTTGAAAAATAGGCCATCTTGGATCAAATAATCTTCATACTCCACATGATAGGCTTCAGAAAAATTAGAACACACCTTGTAGATATCCTTGAAATCATCATCATCCTTGTACATGTCCTTTAATGAATCTATCCCTACACTTTGAAGTTGGATTTGTTGCACAACTAAAGATCTTCTGCTCAAAGCATCTACCACCTTGTTGGAAACTCCCTTCTTGTGTTTTATTGAAAATGTGTAGGCTTGTATTGAATCCACCCACTTCATGTGTTGGTGGCTCAGTTTCTCTTGGCTATTCAAGAAACTCAAGGCTTGATTGTCTGTGAAGACAACAAATTCCTTATGCAGGAGGTAGTGTCTCCATTTCTTCAATGATTGGACTAAGGCATATAGTTCCAAATCATAAGATGAGTATTTCTTATTTTCTTCATTCATTTTCTCACTGAAAAAGGCCATCTCTTATGGTCTCAAGGATTGGAGCACACAACTGACTAAAATTCCTGATGAATTTCCTTTAAAAGGATGCAAGCCCATGAAAGCTTCTCACGTTAGTCATTATCCTTGGAGAAGGAAAACTTAGGATGGCTTCTACCTTCTTAGGGTCCATCTTGATGTTCCCACCTACAATCAAAAATCCCACATAGACAAGTTCTTCCTACATAAAAACACATATTTCCAAATTTATAAAGAGTTTCTCTTCATGTATCCTCTTCAAGACCAGATAAAGCTATTCCAAATGCTCCTCCTTACCCTTCCTGAAGATAAGGATGTCATCAAGGTAGATTATAACAAATTTTCCAAGGAATGGCTTCAACACTTCATTCATGAGCCTCATGAATGTGTTATGGGCATTTGATAGGCCAAAGGGCATCACCCTCCATTCATACAAGCCTTCATTGGTTTTAAAGGTTGTCTTCCATTCATCACCATCCCTTATCCTAATTTGGTGATAACTATACACACTAGAATGTGCACTTCTCTAAGCCATTACTTCGAAGAGAATCCATGAGAGGTAAACCTTGAGAAAGTGACCTAGAGCTCCCTAGGCATGGAGTGCAAGGGTGTTAAGAATGCTCTCAGCTATAGCTATTAAGCCTATAGCCTTGCTAGTAAACCATGCAATGGGAGATTCAATGAGACAAGGGCAAGAATGCCAATATCCTCAAGAATCAAGATGGAAATGCAATGTAATGCTTAGAAATGAAAATGCAAGCTAAGCTATGAAAGGAAAGATACAATTATTACAAATCCTTACTAATTAAGCTATGTGAGCTAATCTAGAGCATGAAAGGAAACTAAGCTAAGAAAGCATAAACATGAAGCTAAGCTAAGAATGCAAGAATGAAGGCTAAATGTAATAAGATCTCCAAAATCTCCAAAGTCTCCAAGAAATCCTGCAGCATAAGATTAGCATAAAAAGTTGGGTCCTTAGAATGAGAAGAGAGCTCTCCTTTTATAGGAAGTGAGAAGGAATGGACCATGGAGATTAAGAGGAAAAAGATTTAATCAAGGGTGGAGCTTGAAAGAGGAGCAATCCATGTGCACAAGTTTCCTCCAATGAGAAATAAGTGTTGACTTTTGTGCCCCATGTGAGACAAAAATGCTTTTTCTTATTTTTATAAAATAAGAATAATACTTTATTTGTGCAACTTAGGATAAGAGGAAAAGTGGGGGCTTTTTTATATAATAAAAGGGGAGAAAATTCCTTTTAATAAATAAAGACTTAGGATAAAATGGTTATCCCATGGAATATAATCAAATAAATGATAAAAATAGGATTTGATCAAGAATAAGGAATTGATGATTTTAGCAAATAATGCTAGCAAGGGGCTAATAGTCTAAATGACCATTTTTGGGTGATTACATTTGCCCCTCTTTGACTAATGTGTGATTAATCTGGGAACACATTACGTCAAAGAATAGATCACCCAAGAAGGTAATAGATAGAGATCTGACTCCAAAGAATGAAGTGCAGAGAGATAGAAAATCCTGCATGGTCAGCCTGGTAGAGACAATGTTGAACACTTAGGAAAGAGATGGATAGTATCAGAACTCGAGATGAGAACTAACATGTCAAGGTCAAAGATAGATCAATCAGAGAAAATGGAATGGTCAAGCATATGCTCTGGAGAATAGCCAATAGGATATGATGTGTCTGCCCCCTCAGGATCGAAAGTGAAATTAGGTAGGGAAGGAAGAAGCAAGAGCGACATGATCAAATCACTAGAAATCATAATCGAAGATGAAAGATAAGAGAATAACCATCAATCAGTGAAGATATGCCCCAGTTAAGGCCTCAGAGAGAGATTAATGAAATGAATGAAAGACTAGAAGGGTGAGAGAGATGGGGATGAAGAAGGAAAGGATGCCCCAGTAAAGATCGAAGGATCAGGCCTCAAATGGTTAGCCAACTATGCGGAAGAAGGAGAAATGTGATTTTGATGATCAAGGTGAACTCAAATTTTGGTTTTGATCCCGAAATGAATAGAAAATGATGTGATATGAAAGACAAGAAGTGAAAGACATGATCAGGAAGAAGTGAAAGGTGAGTGTAGTGTGACTAATAAGTCTATGAAAGATGAAAGGAGAGCTCTCTCCATATGCAAGATGCAAAACTAACTATCATGAACTTAAGAATGCAAGCTACTATGAAAATTGGTTTACTTGCAAGGTTACAAAGCCATTAGACTCTAATATTCATCATCGAGCATTATTGGTAGTGTCGCAAGATCATACAATACACACTAGTATAACTATGTGAATCTGAATATGATCTATATCAGATAGGAATGTGGGAATCCCACCTAGGCACCAAAGACATATAGGTCAAGATGACTAGTGCAGTGAGGTTCCCTAAGTTTAGTATAGCAAGATTATACTCGCATCGAGACACAAGAAAAGTCAAGATGACTATAAGCATGCACTTGTGAAAATAGTCAAGGATAATACCTTGTAGACTCCAATGTCAAGTGGAACAAGCATAAATGATCATGATAGTGAGGATCAACAAGATATACCGACAAGTAGAAAGCAAATAAAACATGTCCTCATGCCCCAGTCTTCTAGCTCGGCATCATCAAAAATGATCAAGGAGAGAACACTTAGCAAAGAAATCATCATAGACAACACACAAAGAAATAAATTCAAATAAATCTCAGCAAGTCAAGTGTTTAAGTGCATGTGTGTAGGTCATAGAGTCAAACTTTGAGTATCGCATCTGCTAGTAAGAAATATTGCATCATTCGAGACTGCGGGTAGGACATCTGATAAGTGTTAAGAAACACTCGATGCAAGGGAAGTGTTGAAGAATACAGTTGGAGTGGTGTTAAAAAACATCGTTGAAACCAAGTGGACCAAGAAACCTAAATGCACAAAGAGACCCAAGATAAGCTTAGAACAACATATGCTCCCTAGACAAAGACAAGAGTCAATTCCATGCTAGGAGAGGCAAAGCAAAAGGTGGAGCGAAGGAGCACCACGCAAGACTGATAGACATAGGTGCAAGGGTCTCAAGCAGCACCTGTTTCCAAGTTTTCACCACTTGATAGATTTTTTTAGGACTTTTTTTCATTTTTTTTGTATTTTTGCTACCAAGGCACCTATTTACAGGTTTTCACCAAGGCACTTTTTCTATTTTTTTTGAATTTTTTGATTTTTTTTATTTTATTTTGTATCTTTTCAAGACTTTATATGCTTTTTAAGATTTTTGACAATATATCATTTTTTGAATTTTTTCAGGATCAATAAGTATGTACAAAGGATGCCCCCAGATAGAATGGGCATCAAACTCCCAAGCAAGATCACATCATGTAGTCTAAATTTCTAGCAAGGTGGAGGACAAGAGGGATTACCAAGCTGGTGGAGGAGATGAAGGAGAATGAAGCAAAGAAATCCGCAAGGGTGAACTCCTCAAGAGTACCCAAGCTAGGGAAAAACTTGTCATGTAAAGCACATTTGGACAAGCAATGAAAGGCCAACATAGGATGTCACAAAAGCGTAATGAAAAAGAAGGAAATGATGCTGTCCAAAGGAGTAGACATGTCAAGAGGCTTCATAGCATCGCGTTTTAATTTTTTTTATTAGATCAAGACCAAAGGGGAAAATGATAGTGAAAGGCTAGAATGAATGGAGAAAAATAAATATGAAGGCTAAACATGAAAGGAATGAAAGAAAGATCATCATAAGATAGCTCACAAGATAGCCAAATGTTCGTGTATAGGTCAACATTGCCAAGATCAAAGAGAGAAGATGGGATGGATGAAATATGTAGAAGAACTATGCATGATGCCTGATTGCTAGGTTTTCTTCATGGTACTTATCCAAGGTACCACAAGGGAGTGGTCTTCACCATAGGATGAATTTATTTTTCTTTACTTTTTCTACCAAGATGCCTATTTCCAGGTTTCCACCAAGGCACATTTTCAATTTTTATTTTTTTTCTTTTTTCTTTTTCTTTTTTTCTTTTTTTTCTTTTTTTTTTTTTGAAAGAAGGCAAGCTTTTTAGATAATGCTCCTTGAAAGGATAAACCATGATATGCCAAGGATTCAAAATGATATTCTCAAAGATGTTGATAGGGAAAGGAAGATGGAAGAAAAAAAATGGAGGATAAGGTTTTATGTAAAGCGAGTAAGGTTGGAAGATAGGAGGAATAGGCAAATGAGGGAAAAGGATAGAAGGTAGAAGGATAATGAATGGAAGGATTGTGAAAGGGTAGATGTAAAGGAAGGAAAGATCAACATCAACACACATCTTGAAGGGTGGTGAGAGGATGGAGGAAATGTGAATGAAGGAATACGAGAAGGAATATGGTGAATGTTTAGCAGAAGTTGCGGTTTAGGCACATGGAATGAAATAATGTTTTTGGAAGAAGATGAAGTGGAAGAATTTGAAAGCTTGAATGTCAACTTCACTTTTTGTTCAATATTAGACCCATTCAAGAGAGACTTTGGAATCCATATAGCCTTAGGATTTTCATTTATTTTTGATGATTTAGAGAGAATATCTTTGATGATGGATTTTAGAACCCATACTTGTCTTGTAGTTTTCTTCTTAGATATCTCTTTTGACTTTATGCCTCCATGTTGATTAGAGGAGACATGGTGATCTTCTTTTTTTTATTGATTCTTGTATTGCTTCTTTTTCTTGTATTGAACATTCAAGTTTCTTCCAAAAGACTTGGGACTTGTGGAAAAAGAAGGAGGATATGATTGGTTTATATGGGTGGGTGGATGAAAAGGATTCAAGGGTATGCATCTATGTTGATCTTGAGGAAAGATAGGAGATGGAGGGATGTAAGGACCCAAGATGGATGATGAATTAGGAGAGTTAGGAGGGGAAAGTGAAGGGACATAAGGGCCCAAGATGGAAGGAAGACATGAAGCCCTTATTTTTGGTGGAGGAAGTCCAAGGATGGAAGTGGAAGACACAAAAGGATAACCAATAAGTTCATCAACATTTATATGACAACCAAGGACATCAGCATCTTTAGAGTGAGCATTAGTATTTTCAATAGGATCATGAACATCTTGAATAGGAGCAACTTCTTCAATAGGATTTTTCAAAGCTTGCAAAGACTTAGGAAGAGTAGAAAGTGGAAGTGAACATGGAGTGGTAGAACAAGATGGAAGATTTTGATCTTGACAAGGATCTTTGGATAGCATAAGCGTATAATTTTTTTCTTGATTTTCAATAGGCTTAACATTGGAGGTAACAACACCATTTTTAATAACCTTAATGGAAGTATCATCTTTGGAAAGCACAAGTGGAGTAACGTTATTTTGATTGTCAATAAGCTCAAAAGTGTAAGTAGTAGCTTGATCTTGCCTAGGAGAAGACTTAAGACATGGTGGAATGAATGAGGAAGGGTGTAGAGGATCAAAAGAACCATGAAACAGATAAGAGACATCATGGAAAGGATTGGATGACATGGAGGTTTCTTGATCTTGATCTTTCTTTATGTTCTTTTCTTTATCATTTTTAGAGTCCTCTTGACATGGAGCCACTTCTAAGGACAAGGAAGCATGTTGGAACTTTATGGAAGAATTTGGAAGAGATAGTGAAGGACTAGCTAAAGTAGGCATTATAGCACATAAAGGCTTAGGCTCTTTAGGTTTAGCATTATTGAAATTATTTTCAACCAAGTGAAGGTTAGCTTGAGTTTCTTTAAGAGGTAGCCCTTGGTGATAACTATAGGGAACTGCATGAAAAGTATTAGGACTTTCATTGGATGAAGCATTTGTGAAAGATTTGGAAGAATCAGAAGCTTTAGGAAGTGTATGGATATTGGAGGAAGTAGAGGATAGAAGGGAACCATCACAAGAAAAAGGTCCATCATTAACATAATCTTGCTTGAGAGTGCAATCTTTATCTTCAGCATGAGAGTTCTTAGAGGAAGGATTCTTATAATATTGACATTTCATATCAACACAATACATTTTATATTCCTCAATAGAAATGGATGCATCATCTAGGTATTTTTGATAGAAATCATCAAAGTCTTGTTCAAAATTAGGATCATATGGATCACCATCACAATCTATCAAATGTGATGACCCATTTCCAGTAAGCACGAGCACATGACTAGGAGGACTCTTAGGAACAGAGGTATCATAAGGACTATCATGTTACTCATTATGATATGTCTTGATAAGAGAAGTAAGACTCTTGGGAGAAGTAGAGGAGGAACTAGATTGTGAAGAAGAGGAAAGTGAAGACCTAGTGGAGGAAGAAGGCTTGGATAATGAGGAATGTGAATAATTTCTAGAAGAGTCATGACAAGACTTGGAAGATGAGGAAGAATGAGAAGACTTAGAAGATGAAAAAAAATTGGGAGAAGGAGGTCATGATAGGATCATGTCTATGATCCTAGCAAAGGCATTTGATTCAATCATCTTTTCTTTTATTCTTGTCTTAAGTTTATCATCCATGCAATATCTAGAAGGACTGTTGGAAGAATAATACTCTTAAAATTGAGAAATGAGTTCAAGATCATCTATTCTCAAGAGAGGTTCCATAACAAGATAGTTGAAATCCATAGTTCTAGAAGAGGAGGAATCAAGCACGGAAGTGAAAAAATTTGATGAATAGAGGAAGGTAGACTAGAAAATAAGAGGAAAAGCATAAAAAACACATGAAGAATTTAGGAAGAAGAGGAAGAAGCATGAAGGAAGAAGAGAAAGGATGGAAATGGGAGACTAGGAAGACATGGGAGATGTGGAAGAAAGGTGGTCAAGAGTCATTTTGTGCAATTTGATACCATTTGAGTTCATTTGGATATTGAGCAACATGTCACGGCACTTAAGATCCAACCTAGACCGACCAAGGAACACTGGGAATGGCAAGAATTAGCTTCAGATTGAAGACAACTATGAGATAGAAAAATAAGTTTGTGTGATAGTTTTCAGGAAAGCAGTGTGACTCTTGACCAATGAATGTGAAAAACTCAGTTTTGAAAACAATTGGTCAATGTTTCAGTTTGGCAAGTTTGATTTCACAGTTCAAAATATAGTAATAGCAGATAATAGATAGGTTTGCAAATAGTAGGTGATCAAACATGTTATAGAATACTTGCACAAGGGTGAAAGAAACCTTACCAAGACAAGCAATTGTGATATGAAAATAAAAAAATTCTATGAGCACTACCGTGATGTTTTATGTTTGAGAATGTTTGCATGGGTAGATCATAGTGAGAAAACTTCAAGCACTTACTACCTAGAATGACAAAGGATCAATACTTAACAACTTGGCCCACACTTGATGTCCCATCACCTCACACAAAGTGGTTGCCCACAATAGATGTTGGCTTTGTCATGGAAGTGCCAATGACACAACCAAAGGAACACTGATGGTGAGTAATCTTGGGGTGAGTTGGGTTAGTCCACTAGGATCAATCCTTGCACCAAGATGTTAAGCGGAAAAATGGGATAGCTTCTATCTATGGTTCTTAGTAAGGTCTTCCATTCATAATACTCCTCTTGCTCCCCAAAGGGACTCCTTACCTTGTAGCAAGTAACAGAACTCATGGCCACAAGAGTACCTTAAGCATTCTTACTCAACATTTTCCTCATGGTCACAATCCCACAAGTACTCACATTAAGCAAAGACAAGTACTATGTCTACCAAGGTTTTGTATCCTTGATAGCCTTGAGTTTATAGTGGGTTAGAATAGCTTGGTATTAGCTTGTCCCCACTTGGGTTGTTCCTCTTGATTTCTCAAGAGCAAGCCCACTAAAGGATTCTAGAACTAAACAAAGAGTGGATTAATCTTTGAGGTTCAAGATTTCTAATTCACCTCAAGGGTGAAGAGCATACTCTCCTAGTTCAAAAATCTCTCCCAAACACACCAAGAAAACTTTAATTACCCTCTTACTTTCAAAATCTAGAAGTGGGTCAAGATTTTTGGTTCACCACAAGCATGAAGAGCATGCACTCCTACCACCAAAAGACTCCTACAACAAGATATTAAGTGCCTAAGAAATGAAGCAACTAGTATATGCCGCACTCAAAATGAAAGCAATTAAACAAGCACTTGATTGGTTTTTATGCTTTGGGTAGCCCTGCAAAAACCATTAGTAGCCCTTGTGCATTTGGAGCTTTGACATACGTTCTTTTGGCAAAATATTCAATCAATAAGAGCACCTACAAGCACAACTTGTTAGCTCCACAATAGTTAGCACATCAAAACCAATATAATCTGTAAGTAAAATAGCTAATCAAATGATAAAATTTGAAAATGAAACCAGAATGGTTGGATTAGGCTTGGAAAGAGTTGATGAAGGGTACTCCCCTTAATACCACAAACACATAATAGAACCAAAGAAACAACAACAATATGTAAGAACAAAAAATTGGCTTCTTATTATCTCCACAAATGTGGAATTACAAACTTTCATAATTACAATATGAAAAGCCACATGGGAATTCCCTTACAATATTCTTTAGGACAAAACCTCGAATCATTACCCAAATCTACACATAACTACCCTAGACAACACTACGGGCCTTCTTTATATAGGCGATTTCCACCGCCTGAGAAGGTTCCAAAAATTTTGCCCTTAGGGCCGACCAAACTTAGAATTATTTTATTTTTCATTTTATTACATCAAAGTCGGCTCAAAATAACTTTTGAAACCCAAATAAAAATTTTGAAGGAAAATTATTTTCCACCATTTCAGGTGGCCCGACTTCCAGAGACCATAAGTCATCACCCATTGACTCGATTGACTATTATGACCCCAATTCAGATAGAGTGCAAGGAGCTCTACAACACTTGAATCAAACAAGCTTCATTTGGCCAGAAATTTGACCTCATCTGGGGCCTCTAAAGCCTTCAAAACTGAGTTCAAAGTTTCTACACCCTGCTGCCAATACCGAAAATCTTCAATATCTTCAAAACTAGACTTGATCTAGCCATGAAACTTTACTGGCAGGTTGATATGACTAAGATGAACCTCCACATGTGAAATCAGAACATTCCAGGATCATATGACCAACTTACTAAAAATAGTAAGTTTCCATAAATAGAAGCTCTGCACAAGATAGCCCTTATTGAAAACAAAACTAGAAATATTTTTGGGTGATGCAAGATTGCTCTTACACCCAGGATGCTCCTGCATCAGACACCCGGGGTAATTTGAGAAGTGACCTCATCATGTCTCATGTGTGAAGAGGAAAACTGAGATGGTTAACCTCCTCCCTTGTCAGCCATGATGAATCTTCAACAGGTCATCCTTTCTACTTGACCAGATATTCTTCATATGTCCTGTTCTGTGTGCTTCTACCATCACGACTGTCTAGTATGTCCTCAATCTCCTTGGTATCTAAACTAGTTGCTGGAATAATCCATTGTGTTGCTATAATCTCATCTTCAACACCCCCCTCATGATACTTTGTCAAATCTAAAATGTTAAATACTAGTGAAATAATCATCTCAATAGGCAATTCTACCTCATATGCATTTTCTAAATCATGCTTCTTTAGTATCTTACATGGCCCAAACTTCTTTATTTTTAGCTTGTATGTACCAACTGAAAATCACTCCTTCCACAAATGAACCATGACTTCATCTCCAACCTAAAATTCCTTATGCCTCATTTTCTCATCTGCCTTAGCCTTATACTGTGCATTCATCTTGGTAATGTGCTTCCTCACCTCCTCATGGATTTTCTTCAAATGTTCTACAAAATCCTCATCTTCAACACTACTTATTTCTTCTTTATCTATCTTTCTCAACTCAGATGCATTTCTTGGACTACTTCCATATACAATTTGGAATGGTGATTTACCAGTGCTCCTATTGATAGAGTTATTGTATGCAAATTCTACCTGTGGTAAAATCAAATCTCATCCTGTTCGCTTATCTCCAACCAAACATCTTAGCAAATTCTCCAAACTCCTATTCACCACCTCTGTCTATCCATTAGTCTATGGATGATGTGAAGAACTGAATTTCAAATCTATCTTCAACTTCTTCCACAATGTACACCAAAAATATCCAATGAACTTAGTGTCCCTATCTAAAACTATACTCTTTGGAAAACCATGTAGTCTCACCACTTCTTTGAAAAATAATTATGCTACATGAACAACATCATTAGTCTTCTTGCAAGGAATAAAATGTGCCATCTTTGAAAATATGTCAACCACCACAAAAATTGAATCATGTCCCCGTTGTGTCATTGGTAAACCAAGAACAAAGTCCATACTGATATCCTTCCAAGGCTTCTCTGGTACAGGTAATGGTTGATACAACCCTGTATTCTTCTTCACTCCTTTCACCATCTGACATACTCTATAACTCTACAAAAACTTCTTGACATCTTGCTACAACTGTGGCCAATAATAATTCTCACTAACGAAAGCAAGGGTTTTATCTTGACCAAAATGTCTAGCCAATCCTCTGTTATGCTTCTCCTTGATGAGATTCTCCCTCATAGAACTTCTTGGAATGCACAACTGACTCCCTCTAAATAGCATATCATCCTAAATGATGAAATCCAACCACTTCATTCTGTCTAGAGTAACAGGTTCTTTACAAGCTTTCCAAGCTTCACCAAAATCAGGGTCCTCTAAATACAAATTCTTGAGTTCCTTGAACCCAACCACCTCAATCTGCATCTCTATTAGCAATAGTTGCCTTCTGCTAAGTGCATCTACAACCCTGTCAGACTTTCCACTTCTATGTTTCAAAACAAATGTATAACTCTGCAAAAACTCAACCCATTTCGAATGCCTTTGATTCAACTTTCCTTGACTATTCAAATATTGCAAAGCTTGATGATTAATATACAAAACAAACTCTTTAGGAAGTAGATAGTGTCTCCAATTCTTCAATGCCTGAACTATAGCATAAAATTCCTGATCATAAACATAATATTTCCTCTTGTCATCATTTAACTTCTCACTGAAATAAGCAATAGGTTTACCTTCTTGGCTCATAACAGCTCCTATTGCAGTACCAATAGCATCACAATCTACTTGAAACACCTTATTAAAATCTGGAAGTGCTAAAATAGGTTGTTCTGTAACTTTTTGTTTCAACAGTTTAAAACTCTTATTTGCCCCATTAGTCCACTTGAACTCTTTTCTATCCCCTCTCATTGTTTTAGTCAAGGGTCCATAAATACTGCTAAATTTTTTGATAAACTTTCAATAAAAGCTAGCCAAACCATGAAAAGATCTTACCTCAGTAGCACTCCTTGGAGTAGGCCATTCAAGGATAGCCTATACTTTCTCTGGGTCCATTTTTAGACCTTCTGTTGAAACTACAAATCTCAAATACACTAATTCTTTCTTCACAAAACTGCACTTCTTCATATTTATCAACAATTTATCTTCTCTTAGCTTCTCAAACACCATACGAATATGAATCATATGCTCTTCCAATGTCTTTCTAAAGATCAAAATATCATCCAGGTAAACAATGACAAACTTACCCATAAACTCTTTCAGAACCTCATTCAAGAGTCACATGAAAGTGTTTGGTGCATTGGTTAGCCCAAAAGGCATAACTAACCACTCATATAGTCCTTCTTTTGTGTTAAAGGTAGTCTTCCATTCATCTCATTCTCTGATTCGAATCTGGTGATATCCACTCTTCAAATCTATCTTTGAGAAATACACAACTCCACTCAAACAATCTATAATATCATTCATTCGTGGCAATGGAAACCTATACTTGATTGTGATCTTGTTTATTGCTATGGAATCTATACACATCCTCTATTCTCCATTCTTCTTTGGTGCTAATACTTCTGGTATAGTACATGGATTCAGGCTCTCCTGAATCAATCCCTTCTGTAACAACTCATGTACTTGTCTGTTCAACTCTTCACTTTCTGTTGGTGTCATTCTATGTGCTGCCTTGTTTGGTAAATTGGCTCCTGGAATCAAATCCATATGATGAATAATCTTCCTTATTAGTGGTAATCCATTAGGTACATTATCAGATATAATATCTTGAAACTCATTCAACAAATCTACAACATTTACAGGTACACCCTCTACTTCCTCTTTACCAACTTTTGGAATTAAAGAAAAACACACATGCTCATGCCTCATACCATCTAAGAATTTTCTTCCATCAACAAAAGTTATTCTTGCATTACCACATACCTTTTCTTTGGTCTCCTTTAATGGCTTTGACTTATGTCGCACTCCATCCTTTGTTAGGGAATAGGTATTCACACGACCATCATGTACAGCACATCTATCAAACCGCCATGGTCTATCCAACAACATATGACATGCATCCATAGATATGATATCACATAGTACCTCATCTTGGTACCCACTGATCTTGAACTTTACTAGGCACTGTTCACTGACCATGACCTTGTGGTCATCTTGCACCCAGGCAATCTGATATGGATGTGGATGTTTCTCTCTCTTGAACTTCAACTCTGTCACCATCTCTTCTGACACCAAATTTTTAGTGCTTCCACTATCAATAATCACATCACAGCATTTAACCTCACACTTGCATCGAGTGTGAAACAGGCTCCTCCTTTGTTCAGGTTCATTCTCACCACTCAGCAGGACTCTTTTGTTGATCAACGTTTCTCCTCTTTCAGCATCTTCAAAATTTGAGGATCTGGCATCTTCATCTACATGTGCCACTTTGGCCTATCCTTCATTCCTCCTATCTATCCTTCCTTGGCATTGAGGACATTCAAATTCCCTATGACCTTTTTTTTCATAGTGAAAACATGTTCCACGGAAGCCTCCTCTTCCTGAACCTTGTCCTCTTCCTCTTCCTCTCTGATCTCTATTGTTATGATCTTGGAAATGATTGGAATTTTTTTCTCTCTGGTTTTGACTACTACCATTCTTATCCTTCTTTTTCGAATCTTCATTTCAGCCTCCATATGACTGTCTACCAGATCGTCCACCACGACCTCTTCCATTTTGTCTACTCTCAAACTTTTTGTTTAGCTTTTTCTCTACTTTTAGAGAAAATTGGTATGCCTCTTCAATACTATTCATTCAAACCAAACTCAACTCCTCTTGAATGCTCAGCCTCAACCCATTAAGGTAATGGGAAACTTTCTCCTTATCAGCTTTTGTGTGGCCTATTCTGATGAGGATTCGATAGAACTCCTCTGTATACTCCTGAATAGATCTTCCTACTTGCTTCAAACTTTGCATCTTCTTCAAAAAGTGAAGCTCATAATCAATAAGAAGGAACTATCACTTCAATTTATCCACCATTCAATCCCATCTTGTGATTTTATCTTTCCCTCTTCTATTTCACTCCAATTGAATCTCTTGCCACCAGATCTTGGCATGACCTTTCAATCTAGACTTTTCAAATTTGACCCTATCAGGATCGCCAATATCTTCATACTCAAAATATTCTTCACATTCATTGATCCAGTCGATCAACTCCTTTGGGTTAAGATTTCCTGAAAATGTAGGAACCTCAATCTTAGGTCTTTTCCCAATCTTGGAAATGGCTCAAAAAATTCTTTCTTCCTTCTGATTCACAACTTTGACTTCCCCTTCTTGATCTTCTTCTTTAGCTTCATCCTCGCTTTCATGTCTGACATTAAGATTCATTCCTCTATGAATCTCTCCTTGCAATGCTTGCACTTGTCTCTAGAGTACTCTAACCGCAATTGTTACAACACCAGCTCTTCCACCACATTCCCTTTGTGGAGGTATTTTTGTAATGCACACTGAAACCCCAACCACAGTCCTGGTGCAAACTGTGTCATAGTCGGTGATCTATTTACACACTCAGGAACTCCTGCTCTGATACCACTTGATGAAGGGTGCCCCCCTTAATACCACAAACACATAACAGAAATAGAGAAACAACAACAATATGCAAGAATAGAAAATTGGCTTCTTATTATCTCCACAAATGTGGAATTACAAACTTAAAGAATTATAATATGCAAAGCTACATGGACATTCCCTTACAATATTTTGTAGGACAAAGCCTCGAATCATTACCCAAATCTACCCAGAACTGTCTTAGACAACACAACGGGCCTTCTTTATATAGGAAATTTCCACCTCTCGAGAAGGTTCTAGAAATTTTTCCCTTAGGGCTGACCAAACTTAGAATTATATTATTTTTTATTTTATTACATCAAAGTCATCTCAAAATAACTTTTGAAACCCGAACAAAAATTTTGAAGGAAAATTATTTTCTGCCATTTCAGGTGGCCTGACTTTCGGAGACCATAAGTCATCACCCATTGACCTGATTGACTTTTATGACCCCAATTCAGAAAGGGCGCGAGGAGCTCTACAACATCTAAATAAGCAAGCTTCATTCAGCCAAAAATTTGACCTCATATAAGGCCTCTAAAGCCTTCAAAACTGAGTTCAAAGTTTTTGTACCCTACTGCCAATATCAAAAATCTTTAATATCTTCAAAACTGGACTTGATCTAGCCATGAAACTTTACTGGTAGGCTGATATGACTAAGATGAACCTCCACATGTGAAATCGGAACATTTCAAGATTATATGACCAACTTACTAAAAATAGTAAGTATCCATAAATAGTAGCTCTGCACAAGATAGCCCTTATTGAAAATAAAACCAGAAATATTTTTGGATGATGCAAGATTGCTCTTACACCCAGGATGCTCCTGCATCAAGAGCTTTCCAATGATATATCACACTTCAATTTTTGATATCGTATGCAAAAATTTCTCAAAAATGGGTGCCAGTAGGAATAGAAAATAGAAAATAGAAAGTAGAAAAATAGAAAATAGAAAGTAGGAAAACTAAAAACAGCAAGCAAAGCTGGAAAATCTAGAATTCTGGGTCTCTATTTGTCATGGAATTTTGCATGAGATAGTACTCAGGGCCATGTGAGAAAGTACCAAACCACGTGTGATAAAGCACAAGCTTGCATGAGAAAGTATGAAGGCTCGCATGAGAAAGTACAAGAGCTCACATGAGAAAGTACACAGGCCCACGTGATAAAACACCTTTTTCACATGCAAAAGTGCTAGCACCAGCAAAACCTCACACAATACTATGAGAAACTTCACATGAGATTCCATAACAGTGATGCATAGAAGTATGGATAGCGTATGGAAATTGCAAAAAAATAAAAAACAACTGAAACCTGCAGTGAAAATGCAAGAGAAGAAGGACAAAATAGAGTTGTTCTGCCCCATGCTGGGTGCCAAAAATGTACACAATAGAATGTGCACTTCTCTAAGCCATTACTTCCAAGAGAATCCATGAGTCAGAAACCTTGAGAAAGTGACCTAGAGCTCCCTAGGCATGGAGTACAAGAGTGTTAAGAATGCTCTCAGCTATAGCTATTAAGCCTATAGCCTTGCTAGTAAACCATGCAATGGGAGATTCAATGAGACAAGGGCAAGAATGCCAATATCCTTAAGAATCAAGATGGAAATGCAATGTAATGCTTAGAAATTAAAATGCAAGCTAAGCTATGAAAGGAAAGATAGAAGTATTACAAATCCTTACTAATTAAGCTATGTGAGCTAATCTAGAGCATGAAAGGAAACTAAGCTAAGAAAGCATAAACATGAAGCTAAGCTAAGAATGAAAGAATAAAGGCTAAATGCAATAAGATCTCCAAAAGCTCCAAAGTCTCCAAAAGCTCCAAAGTCTCCAAGAAATCCTACAGCATAAGATTAGCATAAAAAGTTGGGTCCTTAGAATGAGAAGAGAGCTCTCCTTTTATAGGAAGTGAGAAGGAATGGACCATGGAGATTAAGAGGCAAAAGATTTAATCAAGGGTGGAGCTTGAAAGAGGAGAAATCCATGTGCACAAGTTTCCTCCAATGAGAAATAAGTGTTGACTTTTGTGCCCCATGTGAGACAAAAAGGCCTTTTCTTCTTTTTATAAAATAAGAATAATGTTTTATTTGTGCAACTTAGGATAAGAGGAAAAGTGGGGGCTTTTTTATTTAATAAAAAGGGAGGAAATTCCTTTTAATAAATAAAGACTTAGGATAAAATGGTTAGCCCATGGAATATAATTGAATAAATGATAAAAATAGGATTTGATCAAGAATAAGCAATTGATGATTTTAGCAAATAATGCTAGCAAGGGGTTAATATTCTAAATGACCATTTTTGGGTGATTACAATAACCAATCTTCAATTCCACCTTAGAATAGTATGTTGTACCTCCTAGGTGATCCAATAGGTCCTCTATTCTAGGCATTGGAAATCTATACCTAATTGTGATTATATTTATGGCTCTAGAATCAGTGCACAATCTCCATGTGCCTTCCTTCTTAGGGTCCAAAAGAGTAGGTACCGCACAAGGGCTGAGACTTTTAGTGATAAAGACCTTATCCAAGAGTTCTTGGATTTGTCTTCCATCTCCTTATTATGTTTAGGGATCAACTTATATGTATCTTTGTTGGGTAAGGTTTCTCTTGGGATTAAACCAATATTGTGGCTTATATCTCTAATTGGTGGTAACTCATTTGGAAATTCTTTGGTGAAAATGTCCTTATACTGACTCAATAGGTCTAAAAATTCCTTAGGGCCTACTCTCTTCAAGGGATCTATGTCCTTTTTAGACTTCTTGGGTCTGTCATCCTTTGGCAATAGGACTAGGGCATAACAAGGAGTATTCTCCTCTTTCAAACTTTTTAAAAACTCTTTTTCACCAATAAATAAAAATTTTGAATCAGTATTTTCTTCTGAATTTTTAGACAGGGGTAAGAATGTTACCTTTTCTCCTTTATAGGTGATGGTGTAGGTGTTCAAACTCCAATCATGATGAGCCTCCACATCATATTTCCAAGGCCTTCCAAGGATTAAATGGCAGGCATCTATTGGAACAATGTCACACAACACCTTGTCCTTGTACTTTCCAAGTTGTAATTCAACCCATGCTTTCTCTTCTATGATAGTGTGTTGGGTCTTGGTGAGCCATGAAACCTTGTAGGGGTTTGGATGTGGCACCCTTCTTAGCTTCAACTTTTTCACTACTTCCTCAGACACCAAATTATCAGTAGATCCACTATTAATCACCAATCTGCACACTTTGCCTCCACTCTTACATGTGGTTCTGAATAGACTCTTTCTCTATGGTGGTTCTTGAGTACAAGGAGCCTTCAACAAGGTTCTCCTCATCATGAGTGCTTCTCCCTCTTCAATTGGTACATAAGATCCAAGTGCATTTTCCCCTTGTTTATCTTCATCTCTAACTATGTTAGCCCTTCTCTCTACCTGATTCTTTTCCTTCTCAGGGCATTTTGATGCTAGATGCCCAATTTGGTTACATCTGTAACATCTGATGGTTCCTAAACTTCTTCCACCAATCCTTCCCCTTGAATCTCCTCTTCTCCCTCTATAGGAGCCTCTACAACTTCCTTCCCCAAAGGAGTTCTCCTGACTGGCCTCTTTAAAACTTTTTGAAGTTTGTCCTCTGCTAGTGCCTAATCCTCTTCCTCTATTGCCAAAATCTCTCTGGCCTCTTCCTTTCCCACCTTGGTCTTGCTTCCTCTTGATTTTTTCCTCCACCTTCAATTCCAATTGAAATAATTTTTTGATAGTGGTAGGGGTACACAAACTCAACTCATCTTGGATATTCACCCTTAATCCTTGCATTTATCTAGAAAGTTTGACACTCTCAACTTCCACCAATTTAGACTTCATAGTAAGTCTATGGAATTATTTAGTGTAGCTTGAAATGTCCATCTCCTTCTGCCTTAGACCTTGCCTCTTCTTATGAAGTTGGACATTATTGTCTTCAGGTACATAGGCCTCTTTCACTAAGGAAACCATCTTCTTCCATGTAGCCATTGGATTCTTGTCCATCTTTACTCTTTCTTCTTGAGTAAAATTCCACCAAGTCAAGGCAGATCCCTTCAACTTAGACTTTTCTATTTTAACCTTTTGATGCTTTGGTATTTCCTCATAGTCAAAGAAACTAGTGAGTGCAACAATCCAATCCATTACTTTATCTAGATCCATATTCCCACTGTAGATAGGTAGGTCAAGCTTAGTATCCATGGTCCTTCTCTCCATGGACTTCCAGGTCTTCAGCAATAGCCTCTGGACTATAGGAACATCTACTTCTTCTTCCTGCAAAGGGGTTTCTTCATCACTCCCCACTTCTTCCCATCAAGATTTCCCACTATATCATTTCTTGAGTTGTTCCCTAAGATTTTCCATCTCTCACCTCATCCAATTTCTCTCAACATCATGCTCTTTCACTACCCTTAGTATTTCTGGATTAGTCATTCTGTTAGGAAGTTCACTGTCTTCCCCACCATCTGACATGGCTGCAACTTTAGTCTTCCTCCAAAGATCCACTAGTTTCTCTAATACCACTTGGATCAGAGCCCTAATCTATACTCAAATAAACACTTAGAGGTCCTTAATATCCCCTTCCAACATATAAACGAGGGCTCTAACAAAGAGTTCCCAAAACCCACAAATTAAGATTGGTTCTTCAACCCAATCTCCTACACCCTAAAGGCACTTGACTCATACAACTCAACCCTACTAATCTAGGGATGGAACCAAGGTTCTCACAAGGTTTAATATCAATTCCCAATGAAATGGAATCCCAATCTTACACCAAGAAATCTTGGAACACAATTTTGATAACCAAACCCACTATAGGGCTACAAGGAGAAAACCTGATTTCTTGAGGGAAACCTATTTGGAATTCCACCAACTTATGTCTTAACCACCCCCAAAGGTTTCAATCAACCTATCAATAATACTCACCTAGTTTGGACCTTTGATCAATCACCAAACTCCAACTATCCTCAAATCTCTCCTAGGCCTAATAGGGCTAATTAGGTCCAATTAACAAAGGAAGTGTTCAAAATATTTGTCTCCTTCCAATATAAACTATTGGAACATCTATAGGATTTCATAAAACTACTAAATCCAAAGATTTGGATCTTCATTCCACCCTTGGGCTGAGTTGTGTCTTCAAACCCATAATTATGGACAGTCACATAGAGATGTCTATCCAGATGGTTTATCATTCCTCCTTTCTCCATTGGTTTCCTGATCTGAGACCTCAAGAATATTAAAGTAAATCATGCCTCCTTTCTTCCACCAAGTTTCAAAAATTTCCCATGGTGGAGTCTCCTAGAAAGAGGAATTTTGTCTTGAAACCCTGGTAGGGTCTTCCTGCAACTAGTGAACACACAAAACTCAATACTTTTGTTCTATGTCATTTTAAGACTTAAAAAAAATTGCATGCTTCTCATAAAACATAGGGCAAACTTCCAAAGTCTTTCAATCACACATGTGAGACCGTACAAGTCTGTACAATTCAAGAACACAGTCTATTTCTCAAGAAATCAACAAATTTTTATTGAATTCAGATATCAAAAACTTCTCCAAATCTTCCAACTTACTTGGATCAAATTTTTCCATCATGTTTATACATTCCTCAATTAGTTCAACCAATCTGATATGGTTCTGACAGTTGAGACTCAAACTTAACAACTTTTCAAAAAATTGCTTAATACAATATTGACAACATTGACAACTTTTGCCGAAGTTGTCAATTGTCAATCAAACTTATTAATCTCCAACCTATACTCCACCTAGGACCTTAGAAAGGCTTAAATAACTTATTTCCACCTTATCTTAGCCAACATGACCATCCTAGTTACTTAGACTTATTCTAGCCCTTTCTAACCAATTGTCCATAATGGCCAAGATAGACACTTAGGTTTATAATCACACCTAATGTCACCTTGCCTTACAAAGTAGGACTTTATTACACCATTGGATTCAAAATACAACTAATACCTTAACCTCTCACACTAACCCTTCAATGAGTTAGTTGGTGTTCCTACAGCTATGGATGAATTTAAGGGTGCTCCTGCACCACTTAAAGATGTTATAATAAAAGAACTAAGACTATTGTTGAGAGTGCAAATGTTAAAGTTGATGAAAAGTTCAAAATTAAGGAAAGAATGCTTGATTATGAATCAAATGAAGGAACTCATCCTAGAACTAATCTAGAGAATGTATAATTATTCTATGAAACTAATAGTGATTTTTTGAATGAAAGCTACATTGAAGAAATCATTGAAGAACCTATAGCTAAAGTGAGAACTGAGAGAGTGACACCTAATAGGAACCTATCAAGAAATCACCATGTTGAGAAGATTATTGGAAGCATAGAAAGAGGAGTTCTGACATGAAATAAGGTACAAGAATAGTTTTGTTTAATTTCTATAATTGAACCAATCTACTAGTGAAGCTTGTGAAGATGAACATTGGATTAGAGCTATGAAGGAAGAACTAGATCAAATTGAAAAGAACAAGACTTGGGAATTGGTCCCTAAACCTAAAGATAATAATGTTATAGGAATTAAATGGGTATTTAGAAACAAGATGAATGAACAAGGAGAAGTTGTAAGAAATAAAGCAAGATTGGTATGTAAAGGATACTCATAGTAAGAAGGAATTGACTATGAAGAAACTTTTGCACCAGTAGCAAGAATTGAAGTAGTAAGAATGTTTTTGGCTTATGCAGCTTATAAGAAATTCAAAGTGTGTCAGATGGATGTGAAGTTAGCATTTCTAAATGGAGAATTGGAAGAAGAGGTCTACATTGAGCAGCCTGAAGGTTTTCCTTTAACTAAAGAAGGATATATGGTATGTAAATTGAAGAAAGCTTTATATGGATTGAAACAAGAACCTAGAACTTGGTATGCAAGACTTGATAAGTATTTGATAAAATTAGGATTTACTAAAGGCACAATAGACAAAAACTTGTAAATAAAAGAAATTGAAAATGGTTTGTTGGTTGTAGTTATATTTGTTGATGATATTATCTTTGGAGGAGAAGATGACGCCAGTGATAAATTTGCAGATGAAATGAACACTGCATTTGAAATGAGTATGATTGGTGAGATGAAATATTTTTTAGGATTGTAGATAATAGAGAACAGTGATGGTATCTTTGTAAGTTAGACAAAGTACTTGAATGACTTGTTGAAGAGATTTGGAATGGAGAACTGTAAACTAGTTGGAACACCTATGGTAACTAGACACAAGTTATCTAGCATGGATGAAACTCCTATACTTGAATAGAAAAAGTATAGATCTATGATTGGAGGATTGCAACATTTAACTCATACAAGACCTGATATATCACATGCAGTTGGAATTGTTGCAAGATTTCAAGCTAAACCCATAGAATCACATTATGTAGTAGTAAAAAGGATACTGAGGTACTTAAGAGGCATAATTGAATATGGATTATGGTATGAAAAATATGATGACTTTACCTTATGTGCATATACAGATGTAGATTGGGGAGGTAGTGTTGATGACAAAAAGAGCAAAAGAGGTGAAGCATTTTTCCTTGGAGGAAGATTAGTTTCTTGGTTAAGCAAGAATCAGAGTTGTATTTCATAGATAATAGCAGAAGTAGAGTATGTGGTAGCAGAAAATAATTGTAATTAGATAATTTGGATGAAATAAATGTTAAAGGATATTGCAATAAAAAAATTTGAGCCTATTGTTATACATTGTGATAACACCAGCACTATTGGAAAGTTGACTATACTGGTGTAAATGACATATTATAGTGTTGTCATTATGGAAACAAAGTCATATGATGTTTTAGAGTCAGCGCACTTGATAAGAAGATCAGAAATTGGTTAAGTGTTGAAGACTGGACAGTGCACAAAGTACTCGAGAGTCAGAACATCAGTGCACATGCATATGATAGAATTATGGTATGTGCCTTAGAAGTTAAGTTGGTAAGATCATATCCATGCTATATCTAAGAGAGAATGATTAGAATAGTTAGTATGAGAAAGATACAGAGAGTTCATGTTGCACAGACAGTGAATGCTAGAGATGAACAATGCAAGCAACCGACTATTGGTATTTTGGTTAGCGGTTATATTATTGTTGTGTAAAGGCTATGCACCTATTATAATTAAGTTATAGATATGTAATTAACCTTTTTTGTAAATACGCTTGAGCCAATTGGAAGCATTGTATGTAATTGGTTAAAGGGCCAACCTAGTTAATTATTTTGTTTGTGCATATAAATATTAGATCCGCTATTGTAATTAAGGATGAGAGTTGATATAAAGTGAAGACAAGTAGAGACTATGTGTGCAAAGAGTTGTTAAGATTTATTAGAGCTTTGTAAGAGGTCAAAGCATCAGCATATTAAAGGAACTGATTAGACAAGTAGTATCATAGTGTCAGTTCATCTAGCAAATATAGTGTGATCTGAGATCAGAAGGTTGTAGCCTTCACCACTTGAGCAGTGAGCTCTAGGATAGTGAGTCCACACCCCTAACAAGGTTATTGTAAAAGACTCCTAATAGGGTCCAACCCTTGACTAGGTCAATGTACTAAATATATTGTAAAGCAACTCCTAACAGGGTTAAGGATCTTCTAACAAGGATCATAAAACACTAGTATAGAATATTAGTGGGTGTTGATTCCCACTGGGGTTTTTACCTATTTTGGTTTCCCCATAGCCATATTGGTGTTGTGTGTTGTGTTCTTCTATCTTGTTTATGTTAATGTTCATTTCAATACTTAAGCATTCAAGTTAAGATTAAAGAGCTAAGAGAAAATATTTAATATAGTGAACACTCATTCACTACCCCCCCTCTAAGTTTTCCCATTCCTAACAAGCATAGTTAGTATATCGAAGAATCCTGTACTACATTCTAAGACAAAGCATATAGAGATAAAGTATCATGTAGTGAGAGAGAAAGTGGTAGAAAAAGAAGTCAGATTGGAATATATAAGCACAAAAGAGTAGATTGAAAATATGTTTACAAAACCTTTTCTTAAGGATACATTTGAGTATCTGAGAAGTATGCTTGGGGTTATGCCCTAGCCTACTTTTGAGAAGTGATGCAGATTATTGCATCTATCCAGTGGTATATGAGCATTATCTTTCTTCTGGACTAGATGTTGGTACTTCCTCTATGGGGGAGCATGTGTATCTTAGCTAAGTCATGAGGACTCTAGTGAATGTATTTTATAAAAAGTTTCTTTTGACATTGAAGTTGTTGTTGACATACTGATGAAACATCTGTCATTGATGTCAATGGGGGAGAAGGATACATGAAAAAACTATATATTCAAGAGAATTTGAGGGAGAAGGTTACAAGCAATATAAAATGGAAAACTAAAAGAGATGAACATGAAAATGAAGAAAGATTTGATTGATGAAGAGGATTTGAAGTATTTTCAGAGCAGCAGTGTTGCAGTGTTGGTATTCATGGAACTTGGATGTTTTTTCATCTTTGTTTCCATAAATTTCAATGGGGGAGATTGTTAGGAATGAACTTTGTATATATCCTATGGGGGAGTATTCACAACCATTCTATAGTAGTTGTTATTGCATTCATGACTATGATTGTCATTGTGATGCAGGGGCAGGGTAGATACAAGCAGAATTGAGTCCACTTGAATCCACAACAAGCCCTTGCTCAAAGTTACACAATGGAAGCAATATAATATCACATGAAATCAATGGAAACACAATGGATATGAGAAAATCAATTGGTAGCAACAACAGAGAATTATATTATTTCTTTCAACATGCCTGGCTGTGAGGCCTTCCGAGTTTCGGCCTTATACAATGAGAATTATGAATTCAGAATTAAAACTTGCATCCTATTTTTTTCTCCAATGATGTATCTTGATAATATTTCCTATATCTCACCCATGATGCTCTACTACATCAATCTAGACCCCTTATATAGCCAGCTAAGCCACAGGTCAGCCAATCAGGCATTTAAATACAATATAGGTCCAGTCTCAAGATTTAAACCAAAACTAATGCTAGAATGAATATAAATTGATGCACCTTTGGATTTAGGTCCTAAATTTACCCAAGAACATTCCTTTAAGTGCGCAAGGTCCCATATGAGTACACAGAACATCATAAGAAGAAACACCGCACATTTCACCCAAAAACTGGTAGGAAATAGGTCCCGAGGCAAAATAGGCATAACTTTTTACTCATAATGAATTGGAATTTGTGCTCTTTGGAAATGATATTAATTTAGGTCCACTTTAATTCCTTAAGTGGAAAAAATAAAATTCCTTATAGATCAAGGTCTCCAACATGAACAATCAGCACCAAAACTGCAGTAATAGCTCAGACGTGAAAGCTGGCAAAAAATAGGTCCTATGCCAAAAAGGCCATAAATTTTCACTCATAATGAATTGGAAGCTACACTCTTGGGGAATGATATTAATTTAGGTCCCCTTGAAGCCATTAAGTTTTAAAAATAATATTCCTTATGGATCAAGAGAAACAACATGAACAATCAGCACCAAAACTACAGGAAAACATTGTTCTGACGGCAAGGAAAATAGTTGTAACTTTGAAACAGTCCATCCAAACTTGATGTGCTCATAGGAGAAGGTTCAGAAATAGGTCCCCAACATGATTTAAGCTTCACACACCATGAAACTATAAAATGAAAATATTATAAAGAAAACTACAGCAAATAGGTACAGAAATCAGAAAATGTTTTTGGTTGATGCAAGATTGCCAAAGACCCAAGATGCTCTTGCATCAGACACCTAGGGTAAATAAAGAACTGATGTCCACATCAGGCACTACTCATACGTTGACCTGAATCATAAAGATCCAACTCAGATTTTGTAATCCATGAACTGTCCTCAACTAGCTTGTCTTTCCACTGAACTAGATATTCCATGTAGTCTTTTCCTCTTGTACTCTTGCCAACTCTGCTATTCAAGATCTTTTCAATGTTTTCGCTATTCTTCTTAGGATAGTCTAGATCATCTTCTATCTCATAATTTGATTCAAAGTACTCAAATATATAAGCAATGTTGAATATAGGTGATATATCCATGTCCTCTGGCAATTCTACTTCATAAGCATTTCCACTGTCAAACTTCTTCAAAATCTTACAAGGTCCAAACTTCTTCATTTTTAGCTTGTTGTAGGTACCAACTAGAAATCTATTCTTCTTCAAATGAATCATAACCTCATCTCCAACTTCAAAAGATTTATGTCTCCTTCTCTTGTCTACTCTTTGTTTATATTTCAGATTACTATCCTCCAAATTCTTTTTGACTTCATCATGTAAAGTTCTCATGTATTCTGCAAAATGATCAGCTTTAGCACTTCTTCTAGTCTCAGTAGGTAAATCTCTCAGCTCTGTGGTTCCCTTAGGATGAAATCCATTAACAATCTCAAATGGTGTCTTCTTAGTGCTTCTATTCACTAAATTATTATATGCAAACTCTGCTTGTGCCAAAATCAAATCCCAATTAGCAGGTTTCTCTCCAACTAAACATCTCAACAAGTTATCCAAACTTCTGTTCACAACTTCAATCTGTCCATCTATCTGAGGGTGAAATGTAGAACTAAACTTCAAATCAGTATTCATCTTCTTCCAAAGTGTCCTCCAAAAATAACCAGTAAACTTAGTATCTCTGTCTGAAACAATAGATTTAGGAAAACCATGCAATCTTACCACTTCCTTTAAGAATAATTCAGCTACATGTAATGCATCAGATGTCTTCTTACAAGGTATGAAATGAGCCATCTTAGAAAATCTATCAACCACTACCAAAATAGAATCATTACCTCTCTAAGTTCTAGGCAATCCAAGAACAAAGTCCATACTCACATCTTCCCAAGGTCTATCAGGTATAGGCAAAGGTGTATACAATCCTGAATTCTGACTAGTTCCTTTTTCTATTTGGAAAATTTTGCAACCTCTAACCATTCTTTGTACATCTCTATAAATCTATGGCCAAAAGTATCTTTCTAAAATCAAATTCACTGTCTTATCAATTCCAAAATGTCCAACAAGTCCACCACTATGTTTCTCCTTCATTATGTTCTCTCTCATAGATCCTCTAGGTATGCACAACTAAACTCCTTTAAACAACATGTCTTCTTGAATGAAATAATCAGACCACTTATCACTCACTGTGTGTTCTTTCCAAGCTTTCCAAGGCTCTGAAAAATCAATGTCATCCTCATACAAATACTTCAAATCATCAAAACCAAGTACTTCAACTCTCATTTTTGTCAGCAAATTTCTTCTTCTGCTCAAGGCATCAGCAACCTTATTTGACTGTCCACTCTTATGCTTCAATGAAAAGGAAAAATTCTGCAAGAACTCAACCCACTTCATATGTCTCTGATTTAACTTATTCTGACTTTCCAAATACTGCAAAGCTTTATGGTCAGTATACAACACAAAATCTTTAGGCATCAAATAATGTCTCCACTTCTTCAAAGCTTGAACAATAGCATAGAATTCCTGGTCATAAACTAAATATTTTCTCTTAGCATCATTCAACTTTTCACTAAAGAAAGCTATAGGTTTTCCTTCTTGACTCAAAATAGCTCCAATTGCACTACCACTAGCATCACATTCAACTTGAAAAAATTTATTAAAATCAGGCAAAGCAAGTGTAGGCAACTCTACAATTCTTTGTTTCAATGTTTCAAAACTCCCTTGTGCTCCATGTCCATTTGAAATCCTTTTTATCTCCTCTCATAGTTTCAGTCATTGCATTACAAATAGAACTAAAATTTTTGATGAACTTCCTATAAAAACTTGCCAATCCATGAAATGATCTTACCTCTCCAACATTCCCTAGTGTAGGCCAATCAAGTATAGCTCTCACTTTCTTAGGATCCATCTTTAATCCATCAGCTAAAATTACAAAACCAAGGTACACAATATCTTCTTTCATAAATGAACATTTCTTCAAATTAATCAACAAATTTTCTTCCTTCAATTTTTGCAATACTTGTCTGATATGTTCAAGATGTTCCTCCTTACTCTTATTGAATATCAAAATGTCATCAAGATATACAATCACAAACTTACCCAAGAATCTTTTCAGAACTTCATTCATCAGCCTCATAAAAGTACTAGGTACATTAGTCAAACCAAAAGGCATAACCAACCATTCATACAAACCTTCAATAATCTTAAAAGTAGTTTTCCATTCATCCCCTTCTCTGATCCTTATCTGATGATATCCAGTTTTCAAATCAATCTTTGTGAAACACTTTGCTCCACTTAAACTATCCATTATGTCATCCATCCTAGACAAAGGAAATCTGTAATTTACTGTTATCTTTTTTATAGCTCTAGAATCAGTGCACATTCTCCATTCTCCATTCTTTTTAGGTGCTAATATAGCAGGTACTACGTAAGGACTCAGACTTTCCCTAATCAAACCTCTTTCAAGAAATTCTTGCACTTGTCTATTCAATTCAGTCTTTTCATCAGGTGTCAACCTATGTGGTGCTTTGTTAGGCAAACTAGCTCAAGGTATCAAATCCATACAATGACTTATACTTCTCATAGGAGGTAAACCATTAGGTACATTATCAGAAATGATGTCATAAAATTCATTTAGTAAAGGCTTAACTTTAGGTGCATGTTCTAACTCATCTTGTTTCTCAGTCTTTCTTGGAATAAAAGCAAAGAAAACATTTTGTTCTTTCATTTCTCTTGCAAACTTTTTACCATCAACCAAGCATACTCTGACTGTGGTATAGTGACTTTCATCAAACTTCTCTATCAAAGGCAACAACACTTGTTTCTTTCCATCCATCCAAATAGTATATTGATTCAATCTACCATCATGCAAAGATTTCCTATCATACTGCCAAGGTCTACACAAAAGAATATGACAACAATCCATAGGCATAATATCACACAAGACTTCATCATGATAATTCCCAATTTTGAATTTAACAAGGCATTGTTCACTTACAAGTAGTTTATGCTCCTTCTGGATCCAAGCAATATGGTAAGGCTTAGGATGTTTCAATCTTTGCAACTACAATTTGCTAACCAGCTCTTCAGATGCCAAATTATCATAACTTCCACTATCAATGATTACCTTGCAACATTTATCAGCAATCTTATATTTGGTTCTGAACAAACTTTTCCTCAAAATAGGTTCCTCATCAACTTCTTCATTCCACAAGATCCTTCTTAGCATCAAGTTCTCACCATGTTCAAGTTCATTAGACATTTCCTCAACTTCTTCACAAGCCAAATTATTTCTACCATGACCTCCAGTCTTCTTTCCAGAGTTAGTACATTCAAAAGCTCTATGTCCTTCTTCACCACATTTGTAACAAGTACCTTTAAACCAAGATTTCTCTTCCCTTCTACCATTATTATTATTCCTAGAGTAACTAGTATAGCTACCTCTACAGTAATTACCTATTTCAGTAGGCTCATCTTTCCATCCTTTATCTTGCACTGAATTTTCAGATCTGCTACTTTCTCCATTAGATCTACCTCTACTTCTCTGAAATCTACCACCTCTTCCTCTTTGTCTTTGATCATGTCTTTTTGTCAATCTTTCTTCAACCTTCAAAGAAAATTGGTATGCTTCTTCCACACTATCAATCTTCACATAACTAATCTCATCTTGAATAGATGTCCTTAGGCCATTGAGATATCTAGCCACCTTCTCAACTTCATCATCCACATGTCCAGATCTGATATCCAATTTGTAAAATTCCTCAATATATTCTTTCACACTCATGTCCTTTTGTCTCAGATTTTGCATCTTTCTCATTAAACTAACTTGGTAGTCAGCTGGAAGAAACTTTTTCTTCATCTTTCCAAGCATCTTCATCCATGTTTTGATCTTTTATTTTCCTCTCTTCTATCTCTCAGTTTGAAAATGATCCCACCAAAGAGATGCATTCCCTTTCAACTTTGTGACTGCTATCTTAACCTTCTTATTATCAGGAGTACCTTCATACTCAAATTATTTATCCATCTCAAAGATCCAATCCAAAAGTGTATCGGTCTCAAGTCTTCCATCATAGCAAGCAACTTCAACTGTAGGTCTGGAGTTAGCCTTAGACAAAACTCTCAAAAGTCTTTCCTCATCTTGTTCAACTTTAGGTTCAGCATTAGGTGCTTCTTCTTCTTCTTCATCACTAACATCTTCAAGATTTTCTCCTCTTCTCTAGGCTATCTCTACAGCTTCAAGCCTAGTTGCAATTTGCCTCAACATATCCATGATAGCATTATCATTTCCTCTACCACAAACCATCTTGACAATCAAGTTCCAGCAAGATCATAACCTTTTGCAAGTTATAGGTCAGATCTTAGATTTTCCACCCTACAAACAAATCCAATAAGGTTCTCCATGATCCAATCCACAAGAAATAACTCACTCTGATACCACTTGACGTAGGGGCAGGGTAGATACAAGTAGAATCAAGCAGAATTGAGTCCACTTGAATCCACAACAAGCCCTTGCTCAAAGTTACACAATAGAAGAAATATAATATCACATGAAATCAATGGAAACACATTGGCTATGAGACAATCAACTGGCAGCAACAACAGAGAATTATATTATCTCTTTCAACATGCCTGGCTATGAGGCCTTCCGGGTTTCGGCCTTATACAATGAGAATTATGAATTTAGAATTACAGCTTGCATCCTATCTTTTTCCCCAATGATGTATCTTGATAATATTTCCTATATCTCACCCATGATTCTCTACTACATCAATCTAGACCCCTTATATAGCCAGCTAAGCCACAAGTCGGCCAGTCAGGCATTTAATTACAATATAGGTCCAGTCTCAAGATTTAAACCAAAACTAATGCTAGAATGAATATAAATTGATGCACCTTTTGATTTAGGTCCTAAATTGACCCAATAAAATTTCTTTAAGTGTGCAAGGTCCCATATGAGCACACGGAACATCGCAAGAAGAAACACCACACGTTTCACCCAAAAACTAGTAGGAAATAGGTCCTGAGGCAAAATAGGCATAACTTTTTACTCATAATGAATTGGAGTTTGTTCTCTTGGGAAATGATAGTACATTATGTCCACTTTAATTCCTTAAGTGAGAAAAATAAAATTCCTTATAGATCAAGGTCACCAACATGAACAATCAGCACCAAAACTGCAGTAATAGCTCAGATGTGAAAGCTGGCAGAAAATAGGTCCTGTGCCAAAAAGGCCATAACTTTTGACTCATAATGAATTGGAAGCTATGCTCTTTGGGAATGATATTAATTTAGGTCCCCCTGAATACCTTAAGTTCACAAAATAATATTCCTTATGGATAAAGAGAAACAACATGAACAATCAGCACCAAAACTACAGGAAAACACTGTTCCGACGGCAAGGAAAATAGTTGTAACTTTGAAAAAGTCCATCCAAACTTGATGTGCTCATAGGAGAAGGTTCCCAAATAGGTCCCCAACATGATGTAAGATTCACACACCATGAAACTATCAAATGCAAATATTATAAAGAAAACTACTGCAAATAGGTATAGAAATCAAAAAATGTTTTTGGTTGATGCAAGATTGCCAAAGACCCAAGATGCTCCTGCATCACATTGATGTCAACACAGTGATCTACTAAAGTTTAGCAGAGAAGTAGACAGTGTTTGAGTTAGTGCACATGGAATATTGAAGATCAATCTATGAAAATTTGAGGACTTACTCTATTATATTGTATAAGATCATGGTTAAGAGTGCATATGGAAATTAATTTATTCATGGCAGTTATGTATAATTCAATAGAAGTAGTATTCAGGTAGTGTTCCCGAGTGGCAATTTTTGGAAATCAGATGATATATCCTAAGAGAGATAGAATTTGAGCATGAAAAGTTGAACAAAAGTTGAAGACATGGTGATTGTGACATGGACATGACAGCAAGGTCAGAGGTCACAAGAGTGAATAGTTATCTTAATTGGAAGCCTACAATTTTATGTAATTATGGAATTTTTATGTAACGTGTGGAAACTTTTATTTTGTAATTTGTATGCCAACTCATTTTTAATTATTTGAGTGTGGTATAAAGGAAGGAATTTTTTCCTTATTGTAGCGTGGAATTGAATTTTAAGATTGTGAAAGTGAATTCCGAAATTGTGCAATACTTATTAAAAGAGGATATGTGAAAGTATAGAGATCTAGTATTGAGATCTGATGAAGTAATTGGTGTAGTTTGGCACAGACAGAGGAGAAGAAATAATTTTTTGAGATTAGTGATCTTTTGATATTATTATATTGAATAATATAGAGATCAGTTGGATAGTGTGTTCAATGATCTTGCACCTGAAGTTGTTTGGGCAGTGGGTCCTTCTATCTTCCATAACTCCTAACAGAGTTAGAATCTTTTAGCATGGATTCAAAGTCTCCTAGCAGGGACTAATATGTACTAAACATATTTCATAAGACTCCTAACAGAGTCCATCCTCTCACAAGGAACTTTCATATTAGTTCATCTTTTGTGGGCATCATTCCCACCGGGGTTTACTCTTTAATCAAGAGGTTCCCTAGTTAATATATCTTGTGTTATTATGTTGTCGTGCATGTATATCTTTCTATGGTTGTTGATTACATTACTTACATGGTTAAAATCTATTGAAGTTGATAAAAATTTTAGTTATCTAATAACTGATTCACCCCCCCTCTTAGTTATCTTGGTGAACTTTACTTTCTAACAAAAGACACTTTGATTCATCAACAACTGTTAGCTTGTTTCCAGTCACCATAGGTGTTCCTATTAGTTTACAATCTTCCATTCCAAATTTCTTAAGCAATTATTTGAGATACTTGGTCTTAGAAATGAAAATACCATTCTCATTCTACGTTATTTGCAATCCAAGAAATAATTTCATTTCACCTATCACAGACATCTCAAATTCACTTTCCATTTCTTTAGCAAATTTCTTACATTGATTATCATTACGTCCAAAGATAATGTCATCCACAAATACTACTATTATCAAGATTCCATCTTCACTAGTTCTTAAATATAAATTACTCTTTGCATTACCTTTTCTAAATCCAAGCCTGAGTAGATACTTGTCTAACCTTTCATACCAAGCCCTAGGAGCTTGCTTCAACCCATATAGAGCTTTCTTCAATTTGCCCACCATGTCTTTATCTTCGCATAGAGAAAATCCATCAAGTTGTTCTATATAGACTTCTTCTTCAAGATCTCCATTTAGAAATGTAGATTTAACATCCATTTGATACACTTTGAAGTTTTTATGTGCAACATAAGATAGGAACAATCTTACTGCCTCTATTCTAGCAATAGGAGCAAATGTTTCTTAAAATTCTATGCCTTCTTATTGTGAGTATCCCTTACACACTAGTATTTCTTTGTTCCTTACAAAAATTCCTTCTTCATCCATTTTTGTTTCTAAAAACCCATTTTATTCCTATTATATTTTTATTTTTAGGTCTAGGAACCAGTTCCCAAGTATTCTTCTTCTTTATCTGATCCAATTCTTCTTTCATAGCTTTTAGCCAAGATTCATCTTTGATGCAGTCAAGGTTGGTGGATCCAATTAAGGACTGACTGGCCTTGCAGCCAAACCAATATGCAGGAGAAATACACAACATTAACAATAGATCTATAATAAAATAGAAGTCATTAATCATCAAATCACCGATTACATGCAATGTGTCGAGCTATAAGGCCTTCTTCATTAGTACTAGATACAAAGAAAATAACAATCTACAAGATCTCACAGGATCCAAATCTTTTCCACAACACTAGCATTTAGCTAGCCCAGTTCTGCAATAGGCAATACATTGATAGGCACCCAAGAAAGATCTAAACTTATACTCAAACTTCCAAGCAATCTTCTTGCTCCTAAGCTCACAGGCTACTAACCTTTCTTCCACTATCTTATGTCCCTCAAAAACTACCCAAGAATCCTATAAATATTGATTCCTAACCATAAGTTAGCTAATGAAACAATAAACTCTTACAAATAAATATTAAATGCTAAAACATCAGTCGGCTCTCACATAGCCTTAGAAAATAAATAAACTCTCAAAGATGGCCCTAAACAATCATCAGATCCACATAGAAGATTACAACATGCTAGATCTAGGTCCCCACATGTCTAATGATCAATCCATAACTCAAGGAGCATGACCCAAATCAACGGAACTAGTCGGCCAAGCCGATCCATCCAAACAATGCAATCAATAAGCAAGAACACCAAGCAACATAGGAAATAACTAAGCAGCAGTTGACCAACCATGCCAAGCATGACTGAGCAATGATGTTATCACTAAGCACCAATGAACTAATGCCTTTAGTTACTGAGTGTTCTTTAGAGACCGAGCACCCCAGTGACCATAGAAACCAAGCAACCAGTCTACCAAACCAAGTGAGTACTCCACCAAACCAAGATCAAAACTAACAATCTACCTTCAAAGACAAACATATTTTTGGTTGATATAGGATTTCCAAGAATCTCAGGATGCTCTTGCATCAGACACCCTAGGTAAGAAATATTTTCTCATAAGGAAATCAGGAACACCTCAAGGGAATTAGAATAGGTATGCCAAACCTATTCTTAATCCATATCTCCTCTTGTCATGCATCCCAAGTAGTCTTCACATCATTCACTATCTCATGTAGAAAGTCCTTCTACTTTCCACTTTGCTTATCCCTCTGGTCAACAACTGATAGCAACTGACTCTGACCACTACTCACCACATCAGTTCCTCAGTAATGTTCATCCTCTCTAGACTCCTCAACCACCTCAATATTATCTATATCTCTCTGTGTCACAAATGTCACCATCTATTGTACCATCTCTACCAACAAGATCATTTGTTTCTTCATCTCCATAAACTCTTCAAAAATATCATTATCCTTCTCCTTCAAACTAGACTTAACAGGAATAGGTTCATCAATCCTTTGTTGCTGAGGTCTATCATATAGACAACACTTGATAACTCCACATTCCTTAAACCCTATTTCTTGTAAAGGTATCAGCTTATGTCAAGCTCCTTCATGCCTAATCACATAAGTATTAGCACAACCATCAAAAAAAACATTTCTATTAAACTGCCAGGGTCTACCGAGCAATAGATGACAAGCATCCATAGGCAATATATCACACAATATCTCATCATGGTAAGATCCAATTTGAAATTTAACCAAGCATTATTCTTCAATTCTAACCTTAGACACATCTTTTATCCAACTAATCTGATAAGGATTAGGATGTTTCCTTCTTTCCAAACTCAACTTACTAACCATTTCATCTGAAACAAAGTTCTCAGAACTGCCACCATCAACTATAACATTACATACCTTATCCTTGCACTTACATCTGGTTCTAAACAAATTCCTTCTTTGCATCGGTTCATGGACACATGAAACTAATCTCCTAGTGATAAGTGTCTCACATTTTTCTACAACATTCACAATATCTTCTTCAGTAGTTAGTGCCACTCTTTTCTTAGGACAATAAAAACTTATATAACCAGATTCACCATAGTTATAACAAGTAGCGATAAACTCATTCTTCCACCTTCCTCTTTATCTAGCATTCTTAGTAACGTGACCACTGCTAGATCCCACATCAGACTTAGGATTCTCTGTAACATTACTCTTAGCAACTGCTTCACCAATTTTACCACCTCAGTTCCTATTTTTTTGTTTTCCTTCATACTTCTTATTTAGCTTCTCTTCAATCTTTAATGCCATCTGATAAGCATCACCGATTGTTTTCATCTACACAATAAGTAACTCTTCCTAAATAATAGGTCTTAAACCATAGACATACCTAGTAACCTTCTCCTTATCAGCTTCAGAATGACCAGTCCTAATCAAGATTCTATAAAAAACCTTGGTATACTCCTGCATCAATTTGTTAGTCTTCTTCAAAGCTTGCATCTTCTTAAACATTTCCAATTCATAATCCACCAAAATGAATTGCTTCTTCAACTTGTCAATCATTTGGTTCCACTTAGTGATCTTTTCTTTTCCTCTTCTACCTCTTTCCAATTGAACTTCTCTCCACCAAATATTTGCATGACCTTTCAACTTAGTCTTTGCAAATCTAACCCTATCAGGATCTTCTATTTCTTCATACTCAAAGTACTCATCAATCTCATTGATCCAATCAATCAACTCTTCTAGCCTAAGGCTTCCAAAAAATCTAGAAACTTCAATCTTAGGTCTTTTCCCAATCTTAGACAAAGATTTCAAAATTTGATTCTCCTCAGGCTTCTTCGACAACTTCTTCAAAATGATCTTCCTCAGATTCATCATCACTATCCTCTTTAATGGTAGGCTTCTTTCTCAATTCCTCTTGTAGGTCTTGCACTTGTTTCTACAAAGCCCTAAAATTATCAAGACTAAATTCTGCAGTAGTTTCTTCTTCCTTTGACATCTCACGATTTCTCCTCAGAGGCATCTTCAAATCAAGATCTAGACATGAACACATAAGATCCACTCGGCTCCAATAGGAATAGACTTTTTCCAAATAGGAACAAACTTTTCTCCATAACACTTGATGCAATCAAGGCTGGTGGATCCAATTAAGGACTGACCAACCTTGCAGCCAAACCAATATGCAATGGAAATACACAACAATAACAATAGATCTATAATAAAACATAAGTCTTTATTCATCAAATCACCAATTAAATGCAATGTGTTGGGTTGTAAGGTGTTCCTAGTTACGATCAAATACAAATAAAATAATAGTCTACAAGATCTCGTAGGATCCAAATCTTTTCCACAACATTAGCATTTAGCTAGCCCAAGTCTCCAATAGGCAGCACACTAGTAGGCACCTAGGAAAGATCTAAACTTATACTCAAACTTCCAAGCAATCTTCCTGCTCCTAAGCTTGCAGGCTACTAACCTTTCTTCTCACTATCTTCAGTCCCTCAAAAACTACCCAAGAATCCTATAGATACTGATTCCCAACCACAAGTCAGCTGATGAAACAATAAACCCTTACAAACAAATATTAAATGCTAAAACATCAGTCGGCTCTCACATAGCCTTACAAAATAAATAAACTCTCAAATATGGCCCCAAAAAGTCATCAAATCCACATAGAAGAATGCAACATGCTAGATCTAGGTTCCCACACATCCAATAGTCAATCCATAACTCAAGTAGTGTGACCCAAATTAATGGAACCAGTCGGCCAAGCTGATCCATCCAAACAATCCAATCGGTAAGCAAGAACACTGAGCAACATAGGAAATAACCGAGCACCATTCAAACAACCATGCCAAGCATGACTGAGAAACTTTGTTATCGTCAAGCACTAGTGAATTGACACCTTCAGTTACCGACTATTCTTCAAAGACCGAGCACCCTGGTGACCATAAAAATTGAGCAACTAGTCTCCCAAACTAAGCAAGTACTCCACCAAACCAAGATCAAAACTAACAATTTACCTTCAAAGACAAACATAGTTTTGGTTGATACAGGATTGCCAAGAATCCTAGGATGCTCCTGCATCAATCTTTAAATGCTTTATCTATATTTTTTGCCTCAACTTGAGAAATCAAACATATTTCTTCTCTAACTTTTGATCTAGTGAGCACTCCCTGACTGGTATTGCCAATAATTTGATTTTTAGGATGGTTATTTTTTACATACCTTGGAGTTTTAGGCTTCTTGGTAGCCTTTCTTGTACTAGCATCACAAGCCTCTTTTTCACTTTCTTCCTTAACAAGTTCTTCTTCTATAGTAGTAGTAGTTTCTTTTATCTCTAAAATCTGATTACTGTCATACATTCTTTCTATAGTAGTAGTAGTTTCTTTTATCTCTTAAATCTAATTATTGTCATACATTCTTTCTTGTATCTAAAACTTCTTATCTATTCTTACATTGTTACTTTCAATCATCTTCCTCAATCTTAGATTGAAACATTTGTAAGCATTTATTTTAATAGAGTAACCAAGGAAGATCCCTTCATCACTTCTAGCATCAAACTTCCCTATCTCATCATCCCTCTTGATATAATATTTACTACCAAATATTCTAAAATATTTTACAGTAGGATTATGATCAAACCATAGTTCATAGGGAGTCTTACTTGTACCTTCTCTGATTTGAATTATGTTCAATGTGTATACTACTTTTCCAATAGCCTCTCTCCAATGTACATGAGATATATTTCCTTCAATCAACATTGTCCTAGAAGCATCAAGTATAGTCATATTTCTTCACTCTACTATCCCATTTTGTTTTGGAGTCCTAGGAGTAGATGTTTGTCTCTTTATCCCATGATCTTCACAATATAAATTGAATAAGTCTAAAGTAAATTCTCCACCTCTTTCTGACCTTAAACACTTGATCTTTAAACCTAATTTATTTTCTACTTTTTCTTTGAACAACTTGAATTTATCAAATGGTTCTGATTTTTCTCTTAAATAAGTAACCCACATCATTCTAGAAAAGTCATCAACAAAGAGTATAAAATACCTTTCACCATAGTATGAATTTGTTCTTGTAGGTCCACATAGATCTGTATTTACTAGATCCAACTTTCCTTTTGATGTATATGTTTTGCTTTTATGACTACTTCTAGTCTGCTTTCCCATAACACATTCTTTGCATACAGTGTTAGATGGTTTCACAATCTTTAGTAGATCTCTTACTACATTATCCATACTTTCCTTCACAATGTTATCAAAATTAACATGAAAAAATATCCTATGTCATAACTAACTATCATCTACCTTCGCAACAAAATAAGAGGCTCTAGATGTGTTTAGTTCAAATACATTACCTCTATATTTTGAACTAGTAGCAATCAGTTTTCCTTCCATACTTTTGATAAAACATTTACCTTCACAAAACTTAACTAAAAATCTTTATCCATTAACTTTCTGACACTCAACAAATTATGTTTCAGTCATTCAACAAGCATTACATGTCTATATTAGTCTTTCCATCCAGATTAATGGATCCTACTCCTATGATAGATTTAGGGAGATTGTCCCCAAACCTCACAACACCTCCATCATAATTTACTAATTTAACAAAAATTATTCTTATCACCAGTCATATGATGAGAAAAATCACTGTCAATTATCCATTTAGTTTTCTTGTCAACGTGAGATACTAAGTCTTTTTCTTCATGTACTGGTTCATCTTTAATAGCAACAAATCCAATCTCTTCATAATCTAAATCATCACCATCAGAGATTCCTTCACTAGCATAATGACATTCTCTTTCTCTTTTAATCTTTGCATAATTAGGTTCTTTATTGCATGAAAAACATTTCAAGGGTAATTTGCCTTCAAACTTCCCTTACCTCTTTTTCCTCTTCTAGAAATTAGTGCAACAAGTTAATCCATCTTTCTTTCTTCTACCATTATTTGTTCCCATTCTTCAGCATACTCACCAAGCTATTCTTTTAGGTCTTCTTTGCTGGTGCTTGGAAGTGCAGACAATTTCTTGTGTGCAGATTCCTTGAATGCAGTTCAACTTTAGCTATAGTTTCTCCTAATTCCACAACTTCAAAATTAATTAGCTTTGAAATCAACATCTCTCTACTAAAATTTGGAGTCAGGGGTATAGTCTCTTGAATAGACATTTCCTTGAAATTGTATATAGGAGTCAATGATTTGAGGTTTTTCACAATAATTTCCTCTTCATCATAAGTACCTCCACAATTTCTGATTCCAACTACTACTTATGTGACCCTTTGAACATAGGCTCTAATGCTTTCATCCTCATTCATTTGCAGCTTTTCCATTTTTTTTTTCCAATTTTGTAACCTTGCCTACTTGGTATATTTATCTCCTTCATATAATGCTTCTAATCTATTCCAAATTTCATGTGTCAAATCTAAGTCTTTAACTTGAATGAACTCACCTTCAGATAGTGCACTAATTAGTGCTTCCCTTGCGACCATGTTATATGAGAATAACTTCTTCTCATCATTAGTAGCAGATGGAAAATCATTCTTATTCTTCAAGGCTACCTTCTTTGTAATCATCTAGTAGTCCATACCTAAACACAACAAGTGTGTTCACATCTTGTTCTTCCAACTATCCAAGTTCTCAGGATCAAATTTAGGACCATCCTTCCTATACAGTTCCATCTCCAAGATCACCTTAAGTTGTTAAGATTTCTCTCTGAGGACCACAAGCTTTGATACCAATTGTTAGGAACATAATACAACTGAGAGGGGGGGTGAATCAATTGTATAACAGAATATTAAACTTTAAAATTTAAGCTCCAAAATATCAGATCCAATGAACATAATGAATTCCAACACAATAACACAATATTTTAGTTTCGGGGAAACCCTGTTAAAGGTAAAAACCCTGGTGGGAATTAGCACCCACAAATGATGTACTGAGATTATAGTTATCCTTGTTAGAAGATATAGCCCTATTAGGAGCTTATTGAAACATTACACTACATAGTCCTTGTTAGAGGAAAGACCCTATTAGGATTCAAGAACAAAAGAGAGGGCTCATTGCCCAAGGCTCACTGCCCAAAGAAGGTTAAATCCATCTTCATAATTCACTAGTTCGAAATAGGTGTATATAAAGAAATACATAATCTTTTGAACTGTTTGCCAACAACTATCTTTTCTTGATCAGTTCCAATGAAGTCAACTAGTAAACCTTTTCTCTACATATAGTAGACACAAGCTCCCAGCGTTTCCCACTTCTTTATATCACATATATTCCATCCTTGTCTTTTCAAAGAAAAATACTCTACATATATACCTTGTTACAATTTACTATGATTAGGTTAGCCCATGAGGCTTTCCTAATTACAAACAATTACATAAACCCTTTCTAAGATACACATGGTATCTAAGACAAGTCTATAATGATTACATTACAATAATTAAAGACCGACATCCTTAATTTTTGTTCACCAAACAAAAGACACACTTCATTTCTTGAGTCAGCTTCACAGTAATCCATCACCAAAACACACACCGTAGATGACATCACCAATCATTATGTACCTTGTGTTGACCAATGAACATCCTTTAGAACCCTATATATCATCCTTCAAGCTTTCATACCTTGAATCCAAATCCTCTGAAAGATATACCAAAAACTTAGAAACTAACTCTGTCAGTTATAACTTTCATCCTCCAGTGACCATTCTTCATTAAAACATCTATATCTCTCTCAATATGAAACATCTAATGATGCAATCTTAGATATAAGATAACAACATCCACTTGAACTCTTATTTGACTTTGCAGCATCTGAAACATCCATATAGTGTCCATACACTGTGATTACCAGTTTGGTTCCTTCATAGAAGTATATGTTGACATTGGTGACAAAACATAAATGACAATAGTATGAGTGCCCATTCAGTAATGTAGTGATTAAACATATTAAATTTCTTAATCACCTCCCATGCATTAGCAATATCTAATAGACCCAAAAGGTCGACCTTGACCCTGAGGTCACAGATCTTAGTTTCTCAGGACCAAGTGCCAAAAATAGGCTGGAAATAGGTGGAGAGAGAAGCAAAACATGGGGAAAAATCCAAATCCATTCACAAACCCATTCAAGGTGCTTGACATGACTCTAGACCACTTACTCAGAGGGCTAAACTAGTCCTAAATGGAAGTGCTTCTATTTTCCAATGATACAAAAAGGAATCTCAAAATTCACTTTTTTCTTTTGGTCCTAAAGGGGAAACCCTAAAAACTCAATCTTGAATGATTAAGGGAAAGAAAAATAAAAAAGAAATCTTAATTTCTCTTTGTTGAAGCTTAAAGTGAAAAACAAAATCTTGACTAGCCCTAAAGGATGAAATAAATCAATATCAATAATTTTAATTGAGCATTTAAAAAGACATTCAATCTTGAGTGCACAAAGGAAATCAAAGGAAAATAAAAAAAAAACTTCACTCTTTTAGTCCTAGAAAGCAAAAAATCTTGAATGCTCAAAATAAAACTCTGTTAGGAATAATAGTCCATAATACAACTGACAGGGGGGGTGAATTAGTTTTATGATAGATTATTAAACTTTAAACTTTGAATAGCAGGAATATCAAATCCAATGAACATAATGTATGCCAACACAACAACACAATATTTTGGTGTCGGGTAAATCCTGTTAAAGGTAAAAACTCCGATGGGAATGAGCGCCCACAAATGATGTACTAAGAGTATAGTATCCTTGTTAGAAGATCTAGCCCTATTAGGAGCTTATTGAAATATTACTGTACACAATCCTTGTTAGAGGATAGATCCTATTAGGAGTCAAGAAAGAGGGGTGGGCTCACTGCCCAAAGATTGTTAAATCCACCTTCAGAACTCACTGTTTGCAACACAAGTGTATATGAAGAAATACACAATTTTTTGAACTGTCCGACAACAACTATCTTTTCTTGATTAGTTCCAATGAATTACACCAGTAATTCTCTGCTCTACATCCAACAGACACAAGCTCGCAGCTTCCACAATCTTCTTTACATCACATACATTCTCACCATTGTATTTTCCAAAGAAAAGATCTTACATATATACCCTATTACATTCTACATGATTAGGTCAGTTGATTAGGCTTTCCTAATATACAAACAATTACATAATCCCTTTCTAAGATACACATGATATCTAAAACAATTTTACAATGATTACATTACAACTATTAATGACCGACATCCTTAATTCACATTCACCAAACAAAATGCACGTTGTATCACTAAGTCGGCTTCCAAATAAGTCACCTCCAAATCACACACCATAGTTGACATCATCTAGTATTTCATACCTTACACTAACCATCAAACACCATTTAGTACCTTGTCTAACATCCCTCAAGCTCACATACACTGAATCCATAGCTTTTGTAAGATATACCAAAAACACAGAGACTCACTCTGTCAACTTCCACTATCACAGTCTAGTAACTAGTCTTCATCAAAACATATGTGACTCATCCAATATGCAACATTACATGATGCGATATTGGATATAATATCACAACATCTTCTTGTACTCTCATAAGTCTTTGCACATTATGAAATATTTGTATAATGTCTATACATTGTAGTAACCAGCTTGTTCTCTTCAAAGAAACATAAGTTGACATCAACAATAAAACACTAGACAATAGTAGCATCTCTAGCATCACTCAATGTAGTGATTAAATATATTAAATGTATCAATTATTTCCCCAATACATTAGCAATATCCAAAAATCTCCCCTTTTGGCATTGATGTCAACATATGAGAAAATCCATTAACCCAAAGTTTTATCAATCAAAAGTTTTGTAACCAAACAGTACTCTCATAGTACACCTCCATACAATCTCCCCATGTAGTAGGGATTTTCTCATAGAAAAACTCCCCCTTTGAAAACAATGGCAAAGGGTGCCATGAGTCATCAACTATTCTTCTCAACTTTCTTAAATAATCACTCCCCATGAGGAGTAAATCCCTACATCAAGTCTAGAATATGATAAGGCTCTGAAAACCTCTGGACTGATGCATCCCTGCATCATTTAATTTTGACTAAGAGGGGCCACAACCCCAAGCATGCCTCTGAGATATTCAAAGGTATCTTTTGGTAATGGGTTTGTAAAGATGTCTACAATCTATTCCTTTGTACTGATATACTCCAACTTTATTTCCTTCTATGCCACATTGTCTCTCAAGAAGTGATACTTGATAGAAATATGTTTAGTTTTAGAGTGCATCACTGAATTCTTTGACATATTTACTGTACTAGTGTTATCACAATGGATAATCATAGGCTCATCAAAATTTATTCCAATATCCTTCAACATTTGTTTCATCCATACAATTTGAGTGCAATTAATAGAAGTAGAACCATACTTTGATTCAATAGTAGATTGAGCTATACAATCTTGCTTCTTACTTAGCCATGAAACCAACTTTTTTCCAAGGAAAAATGCACCACCACTAGTACTCTCTCTGTCATCAATATTTCCTTCCCAATCAGCATTAGTATAAGCATGAAGTTCAAAACTATCATTTCTATCATACCATATGCCATAGTCTATTTTTTGTTTTAGATATCTCAATATCTTTTTCACAGCATCTAGGTGTGTCTCTTTAGGTTATGCCTAATATCTAGCCATAATCCGAACAGAATTAGCAATATCTAGTCTGGTGTGAGTCAAATATTATAATCATCCAACCATTGATATGTACTTGGTTTGAAAAACACACTTTGATTCATCATCAGTAGTCAACTTATTACCAGTCACCATGGGTGTACCAACTAGTTTACAGTCTTCCATTCCAAACGTTTTCAACATTTCTTTAAGATATTTATTCTGAGAAATAAAAATGCCATTATTATTCTAATTTATTTGTAGTCCAAGAAAGAATTTCATTTTTCCTATCATGGACATTTCAAATTCATTTTCCATCTCTTTAGAAATTTTCTCACATAGATCATCATTTCCTCCAAAGATAATATCATCAACAAAGACTTCTATTATCAAAATTTCATCTTCACTAATTCTTAAATACAAATTGTTGTTAGCATTACCTTTTCTAAATCCAAGCCAAAGTAAGTACTTTTCTAACCTTTCATACCAAGACCTTGGGGATTGCTTCAGCCCATACAGAGCTTTCTTTAACTTGCATACCATGTCTCCATCTTTGCATAAAGGAAATCCATCAGGTTATTCTATATACACTTCTTCTTCAAGATCCCCATTCAAGAATGCATATTTCAACTCCATCTTATATACCTTGAAGTTCTTATGTGTAGCATAAGCCAAAAATAATCTCACAGCTTCTATTCTAGAAACATGAGGAAATGTCTCTTCAAAATCTATTTCTTTTTTTTGTGAATAACATTTACATACCAATCTTTCTTTGTTTCTTACTACAACTCCTTCTTTATTCATTTTATTTCTGAAAACCCATTTAGTTCCTATTACATTTTTGTTCTTAGGTCTAGGAACCAATTTCCAATTATTATTATTCTTTATCTAATCTAACTCTTCCTTCATAGCATTTATCCAAGATTCATCTCTACAAGTTTCATCTATATTCTTTGGTTCAACTTGAGAAATCAAACAAATTTCTTCTCTATATTTTGATCTAGTCATTACTCCTTGATTAGAGTTACCAATAATTTGATTTTCAATATGATTGTTCTTTACATACCTTGGAGTTTGTTGGTGTTCAAAATGGACATTTATGCTCTTAGGCTGCCAATATACCCTTAGATAGATTTTAGGAGTGGTTAGTTCCAAAATGTATAGGGATCAAAGGGTAACTGGACCAACTATAGGGACAAGAATGCCCTCTTCACTTCTGGCTCTACAAAACCAAGGTGGGTGCACCTAACCTAGTGAAAACTACACTTCACACACCAACAAAACCACACAACCAACTACTTAAAGCTTAACAAGGTTATTGATTTCAATATTTTTGGGATGCAATAACTTCAAATAGTGTATGCTAACAAAAGAGATACTCATTTAGGCCAGTGCCTCATCCATTGGGTAAGAGTCCTTAGACACAAAGACACACAAATTTGAGAATACTTGATAATTCATAGCCATAAATATATTTATCCTAATCTTTACTGCTTACAAAACATCCTTACATAGACAAGGGGCAAACTCATATCCCACCTAGAGCATAATTTAATCCAATCCTAGATTAGAACTCAAGAATGAAGATACATACATACAAACAATATGTAATGAGCCAGAAAACTCAAAGCTTACTTGACTTAACACAAAGGAGAGATAAGAACTAGATATTTGTATTAAGTATGATGAATTCCTTCTATGTATACAATCAACCACAAGGCACCCTGCTTGCAAACTATGGCTTAGACCTACAACTTTCTTCTTTCATTAACAAACACTGAGTCAAAAACTATTACAGAACGCTGGGACCAGAAACTCGGGACTGAGTTTGAACTTTGCAATTGGAACCCCTACAAAATTGAAAATTCAACATTATATACCACTGGGTACCTTGGAATCCCAAAACAAGTTAGGATGCAACAAGCTATGGATAACTAGGGTAAGGGTTAGGGTTTCCACCCACCATACAATTCAAATAGATTAGAAATTAATACATTGGAGGGAAAACCAAGCAACCCTGAGCAATCAGATCTAAAAACCAATCTTCACTTATGGTAAATCCTTTGGAAATGTACTGAAGATCAAGACATTCCTACAAATTCATTTTATTTGACCCCTACAACACACCTTGAGAACCATCATTCATTCTCCCCATGACATAAAACTCCCTACAATCAATCATCATACTCACTGGACCACACTGCAATAGCAAGCACCACCAAACAAATCAAATCTGGCTGTGAAAGCATTAAAAACCAGTCCTTTCTATCGCTTGGAAACCCTCTAGAAATTCAAATTCAAACTACAATGGTTACTTTATGGATCAAGCCACAAATCAGTGGTCAACATTCAAATTTGAATCAACTTTATATCACGACCGTCCGATCCTGATATTTCACGGGTCTTATGATTTACCTTTATAGGAATCCTAGTTTACATTTAGCGAACACATGACCAAAGCTATCTCATTCATGAAATGAAAACCCAACTCATATTTAACTTCAGCAAATCAGTGAACAAAGAAAAAAACTTAACCTCGGCTCATAATTGGCAAACGGGTGACTGAAGGAATTTCGCTAGTTTGCAGAACATTTTTCCTCTCTGCCAGTTTATTTAGCTACTACGTGAACACTTGTTCACCAAATCACCAGAGCTTTTAGCACTTCACCATTTTATTACATGAAAGATAAAAACCTATGGATTTTTTTGGCATTGCTAACCCTTTTATCAGATCCACCAAAAAAGACTAAGAGATTCACTGGGCCCGCATCAAGAAGATCGACGATTGTCTGAAGTTCACATAGAGCCAAAAGATTCTTTCAGATTATAAGACAACCATCGAATGGAGAATCTCTCCCTACCCTGACAACCCTCTAACAAGATATGAAATCAACGGTGGGCATAAGATTGCAAGTGTCAGAGAAAACCCTTAAGATCATACGCTGGTCGTCGATGCTCTTACAATGTCAGAACCCACTGAACTAGAAATCCTCGGTCCCACTAATGTGTCCGCATACCTATAATTCATAGCCAATCAAAACCTAACACCTTAGCAACACATGGCAACTGGTCCCACCATTCTTGGCAATCACTTAACCCTTTGACCATTTGGCGAATACACAACTGCAGGGAAACTCCAAGTCGCAAAATATATTACTTAACCCATGTTAGATCAAATGATTCAACAAACAAAGGTTTTTGCTAAATCACGAAGTCCCTTCTTAACCTTGGGTTACTCTTCATGAACTAGTGAATACATAAAAAAGATGAGGGCCCATTGATGATCTAGTGAATTAGCGACCAAATACTTTCGCTAATTCACAGCAAAATTTGACACACTACCACATTATCTAGAGATTCAGCGAACACACCTATTCACCCATTCGTCAAAATTTTAGAACTCTGCCAAATAATTACGAGAAAGCATGAACACCAAAGATTTATTAGGACCCCCAAAGATTTAACTGCTCCACCAAAACCTTAGAACAGAAACTGGGCCCGCCTGAAGAGAGATCAATGGTCGTCGTAAAAGTGTATACCTCTGACATATTCTATCAGATCTTACGACAACCATTGGATCAACTCTTTATATTGCTCTACAGATTCTCTAACACAAGACCCTTTGACAAAGGTCAACTTAGCACCTCATGGACCAATTAGATACCACCAAATTAGCACACCAGGTATGTGGACCTGCTTGAAAGGAAAAGCTACATCACAATAGGAAATCAATAGTGGGCGCAAGATCTTATGAGCCAGAAAGATTCTATCCACTCATAAGATAGCCATAAATTTAGAATCTTAGCACAAGGCACCTCCATTTCATGAATGAGTGACCATGGGAAAAAAGATATCAGTGTTTGCCAAGTCACTAGATAAAAAGATTAGACCACCAGGCATTTAGAGATTACGCGAACACTGTTCGCTGAATTGCTGAAAAGTTTATAAGGCATGAAAAAGTATTAGCTGATTCAGTGAACACCGAGGGAGAAAGTAACCATGTGCACTAAGGGATTCTTAAGTGACACAAAAAGGTAACACAAAATTAGAACAAGGTGAGACAAACAAGGGTTTTTTCATGGCAATGGCTAGATTTTTGAATTTTTGCCTAGGGTTTAGACCAGAAATAAGGAAAAAGGATGCAGAGGCTAGGAAAAAGGGGATGCAGCCATGAAAATTTTTACCAATGCTAATAGTGGCTCATACTTGGGGACATATATCTCATGTAGATACAATGAGAAAGCTAGAATCTCCTGGAAGAGTAGACCAACTCAAAACTTCGACCCAAAAAGCAAAAATAGATGACTGTACAAAGGGAAAACCTAAACTACTATTCATGGAAAAGATACTTCAGGAGAAGTAAAACTTTAGGAATTTTCCATGAACAAGAAATTCCAAAGTACCACTAGTTAAATCCTTCAGGACATAAGAGTCTGTCCCCCATTTTCTTTCAATAAGATAAGGGCCCAACCATATTGGATCAAATTTTCCATGCTTCCCCTTATCTTCTAACCTTGCATTCCACATCAAGACAAGGTCATCAATCTCAAAACTTCTCTAGGTAGCCCTTCTATCAAACAAATTCTTACATTTTTTTTGCAATGTCTCATTTCTTTCATGTGCATCTCTCCTCACCTCCTCCAATTAGATCAGCTCATCCATTCTTACTCTCATCTCATCATTCAAATCTTCATCATATGCCTGGATGAACTTATACATCTGCAATAAATTATTTTGAGGTAACCTAGCACTTATTCCATACACCAAATCAAATGGAGCACAACCTATGGCCTTCTTAATAGTTACCCTATTATCCCATAGTGCCCACTATAACTTTGAGTCCCAGGCCTTCTTATTCTTTCCTAACACTCTCTTGAGAATCTTAATCAGACTTTTGTTACTAGACTCAGCTTGGCCATTTCCTTATGGATGATATGGGGAAGAAAATGAAATGTGTATCCCATATTGCTGACAAAAATTACTAAACTCTTGTGATCTAAAACACATTGCATTATCAACCATAATCACCTCTGGGAAACCAAACCTGGTGAGGATGTTCTGCACCACAAAGTATATCACAACTTTTCTAGTAGCCTTTCTAGTAGGGATAGCTTCAACCCACTTGGTAAAATAGTCTGTTGCCACCAGTATGTAAGAATTTCCACCACTAGATTTTTTTGGAATCTCCCCAATAAAGTCAATCCCCCACTTCTGGAAAGGATCCTGAACTGCAATAGGTCTGAGAGGAAAATTCCCATTAAATTTCAACTTTCCAACAAATCTCTGACATGCATCACATTTTCTTACAAACAAATGTGTATCCTTAAAAACTGTAGGCCACCAAAGTCTAGACCTAAGGATCTTGTAAGCTATGGTATTTTCCATATAGTGTCCTCCACACACACCTTGGTGCATTTCCTTTAACAGAGCCTCAGACCTCTCATGGTCTATGCACTTTAGCAATACTCCTTCATTGCTTCTCCACCATAACTCACCAATGTATAATGGCATACCTTGCTGATTGCAACCTGAAAGTTCTCCTTCTATTTTCATCCATCTCAGGGGGAAGGCCCAATTTCTACAAGTAACCAATAACATCCTTGTACCAATCACAATAATCCAAATCACAATAATCCAAATCACAAACATATGGGCTTTGTTCTTCTTCTAACACATTCACATGATTTGCAATTAAATTGCTTTGTGCCATTAATTTTTCAAGACCTAAGCCTCTTACCAATTTTGTAATCTGGATATCAATATTAAATTCTTGGATCCTATTGATCCATCTACATCTTTTCCCTAAAACTTCTTGTTGCACCAATATATCCTTAATTGTAGCACTAGGAACATAAGCAACCACCTTAGCTCCTACAAGGTAACATCTAAAAGCCTTGACTACTTTAACTAAGTCATAAGCTTGTTTCTTAGTAATATCATATTTCAATTCTGCTGCTTGTAAGGATTTACTAAAAAATGATATGGGTTGTTCATATCCATCTGAATTCTTTTGTAATAAAACTGCTGCAACTATATGACAAGAAGTAAAAGAAAATATCTACATGGGCTTACCATAATCAGGTGTCCTTAAAATTGGAGCATCCTTGATGGCCTTTTTTATATTTCTAAAAGATTCATCTGCTTCTTCACTCCATTCAATCTTCACCTCTTTTTTCAACATCCTAGAGATAGGGAGACTGATTTCTGCAAAATTTGTAACAAATCTCCTTAGAAAATTTACCTACCCAAAGAAGGACTGTATTCCTTTAACATTTCTAGGTGGTGAAAGTTTATCTATAGCCCTAACCCTTTCAGGGTTAATTCTCACTCCATCCTTGGACACAATATGTCCTAAGAGCTTTCCTTCCATAACACCAAAATAACACTTCTTCAGATTCAAGGAAATCCCATACTCGAAAGCCCTAATAAAAATCTTCTCAAGATGTTCACAATGTTGATCTTCCTTTTTTGAATATGTTGTGAGGTCATCCTGATATACCACTAGAAATTTATTTATGAAGTCTGCAAAGGCCACATCCATAGCTCTCTGAAAAGTAGCTCTTGCATTTGTCAAGCCAAAGGCCATTCTAACATAAACATATGTTCCCCAAGGGGTAGTGAATGCAATCTTGAACTGTTCTGACTCCTTGACCATGACCTGATTATATCTAGAGAAACCATCCATCATGGACATTAACTCTGATCTAGTAACCCTTCGCAGCATATTCTCCATGTTAGGCAAACCATAATTGTCCTTCAAAGAATTGACATTCAAATTCCTAAAATCAACACATAACCTAATGTCACCATTCTTTTTTCTGACTAGAACCAAGTTTGACACCCAAGTGGAATATCTGACAAGCTTGATAATGCCAGCATCCATCATCTTTTTGAGTTCATCTTGCTTTTTTGGTGCCAAGGTAGGGTTCATAGGCCTTAATTTCTACCTGAAAGGTTTAGTGCCTTCCTTCAATGGTATTTCTATTAGAAATAGGAAACACTGAGAGGGGGGGGTGAATCAGTATTTCACAAACTTTTACTTTTTCCCACTTATGGATATAAAAGATTACTTTAATGCATACAAAGCATAAGAAACTAAATAGCATACACAACAGTAAATGTAAAGAACTCATAACACATGATATGTTCTCGAGGAAACCCTAGCCAAGGGAAAACCCTAGTGGGGATGGTACCCACAAAGATCCACTAATCAAAAAACATCTGGTTAAGGATGTTGACCCTGTTAGGAGCCTATTACAATCGTATAGTGTATCTATCCTGGTTAAGGGACTATAGGCCTTGTTAGAAGCCTCAACCCTGTTAGGAGTTGTAGATACAAAACTTGATTACCAGATGAGCTCACTACCCAAACAAGTAATACAAATGTTTATGGATTACAATATGGTACTGCTTTCAACTTTGCATCAACAACTTTTGCTGCTATCACAATTTACATATATTTCATGTTACATTTCAAGTATGCTCGGTACATCTTTATTTATACAAGATACAAACATAATATCTTTCTTTTGTCATCTTGCATATCTTTATCCAAGAGTAAACATCTAGGATTTCATCTCTTTATAATATTAAGTCATTATTTTGACAAGAAAAATAATCCCTTAATTCATTTACTACTTCTATCTTCAAAACTGCACTGTCGGTTGTACTCTGTCAATGGTAAAATAGTCATAACATTGTCCATACTATCTGTACTCTTTTGTGCATTGAGCTGGGGTATCCTTGGACACCATAGAGTCTATGTTCAACTACACAAACTCTGATCATGCTCCAGTGAATGTCACCAAAACAAACTATATCGGGTGCTCTGTTAAAATCATTGTTTCATACTTAGACAATTTTAGTCTGTGATCTTCCATACTTACTTTCCAACTTATGCACTCTTCATAGGGAACATATGTTTCCATAATGACAACATCTATGTACATACCTCAGCCAAATTTCCAACAATCTCCCCCTTTGTCATTGGTGGCAACATATGAGAAAATTGGCTAAGTGTACAAGTCAAAATCTCAAAATTGTATCAAAATGTGGCCATAGTATAAAATAAGTATACTATCCTTATATCTCCTCAAAAATATATACAATAATCTATTACACTTCATAATACTCCATAGAACTCCCCCTATGAGTATCCTTCCTTATCATATAGACAATTTTCTAAGTATCTCTCCCCTTTTGACAACAATGACAAAATAAAGGGTGGAAAGGGATATACAAAAATTGTGTCAAAACTTTTACCTTATTGTCTTATTGCAAAGCCGGTAGGCTTACAACACAATCTAAAAAATCTATCTTCCAAGTCTCAAAATCTTTCTCCCATGCCTTCTTTAGTGATTCTGCTACATTGAGTAAAGTACTCAATCCGTATGCTGCAATCTGAAAAGCTTTGAGGGACTCAAAATTGAATTTCTAAAATGTTGTCTTAGTAGTAAGACATTCATCTAGCTGCTCTTCTATTATGGTCAACTTGATTGAGACATGCTCTCTCAAGATGTTTATTTTGATATATTTCTTATTCTTCTCATCATTTAAAGTCCTTATTTCATCACATAATTTTCTGATCTTATTCTCAATTGTTCTAATCTTCATGTTTAGGCTAGCCAAAGAGTTTGTCTCTGCTGCAATCTCATCTTGCTTCTCTTTTATCTTCTTTTCTTCCTCAATTAAAATATTCTCAGATTTTGTACATTGAATTTACAAACACTTTCTAGTCTCAAGATGTTTCCTTAAGTCCTTAATGTGTCTATCAAGGCTATCAATGTCATTCTTGATATTCTGACTTATGTTTTGCAACATCTCAGCTTCATAAGTTGCCTGAGCCTTAACCTTAGCAATATCAATTAAATTAGTGAATTCAACATCAAAAGATTCAATTACCATCTTTTCTCTTTCAAGTGGATCTAAATCAAAGACTTTTGTAGATATGACACTTTGTAGCTTCTCAGTCAAATCTTTCAGACTACCTTCTAAATTCTTAACTTTCTTGTTCTTTCCAATAATTTTGTTTAAAGAAGTGATCAACTCTATTTGATCATCGTCATCAACTTCCTTGCTCAAATCTTCAATCAATGTTTCTATTCCTTTCTCCTTTCCAGTCTTAGGAGTAAGACCGATGTCTTCTTTTGTTTTAGTAGGTGTAGGGGCCTTTGTTTCCATTTGCACTTCAGTATGTGTAGTCTTTGTTTCAATAGTATTTTCTCTCTCCCAAATCCAAATTGTCAACAATGTTATCCAAACTATTGAGTACCATATCATCTGAATCTAAAGTAACTTTAGTTCCTTTAATGTCCATAGATTATGTGCCAATGTTTATGGAAGAAGAGGGAATATCCTCAACTTCAACTACCTCTACTGATGCCTCTACTTGTTCTGAACTCTATTTCTCTGCTAGTTCTGCAACTGATTGATCTTTGTTATCTTTTCCTGCTACCAAGTTTGCTAGCACTTGCACAACTACCTGTTCAGTTTCAATCTTTAATTTCTCATACTGTCCTCCCATTATTTGTATAATTCTTCTTTTGGTTCTCAATAGGGTCTCAAGTGGCTTGAGGATCTATTTAAGATGGTCATCATCTCTTATCTCACAAAACTGTCTAATCACATTCTCTCTCATTTTGGTATCTTCTTCTTGTGCTCTCATCTTTCTTCTTACAAGTCTGTTGTACAAATCTTCTGGTATCTTTCCATGAATAGTATCAAATTTCTTGTTAGACAAAATCATGTGTAACCATTGCATTCTCAAGATTCAATCTATAAGAGGATCCATATAAATCATAGTATTTATTCATTTTGGTAAAGTCTCTATGTTGCATTATATCTTCATTAACTCTTTCTATTCTTAGTTTCCATGATTTCTTCTTTGTTGTCACTTCATCATCTTTTATTTCTACAACTCTTCTAGGTACTGGTGGAACAATTATTTTCCATCTTTTACCTAGTCCTGAAGCACTTGCCTTCATTCTTTTGCTCGGTGCTGAGGAAAAGGGTTTCTCTATCTGACTAATTCCTTGTTCCTTCTCAAGTTCTTCAACCTTTACCTTTACTTGAATAGGTTCTGCACTAGATGCCAAAGGTGGGACTGATAATATCTCACTTTTCCTTATTGCTTCTGCAATCTTCTTTGCAATATCAAATTCCTACTCACTCATACCTGATTCTTTTAGAATTTTCTTTATTGTAGACTCCACGCTCTTCTTTGATTGTTTCTCTTCCTTAAGTGCCTTTGCTGAACCAAAGTTTTCATCATATGTTCCAAATCTTTTGCTATGAGCATCAACTTTACTTTTCAACAATCTACTAACATAACATTCTATTTCAACTTCAGAGATTTCATAGCCAAGAGGGTCTATGAATTCATGTCTAGGTTCTACTACCTCAATGTAATTGAAATCAGTATCAACCATAAAACATATATCATCTTTGTATTTCTCAACTAGGGATGGAGAAATTCTTGATCTGTTTACCACAATGTTCTGAAAAGTTTTCAATACTAACTTTACACTATCATTCACCTTCTCAATAAGATGTTTCATGTAGACTTTATTGATTCTTGCCATAGTATTCTCACCATCATTCCATTCAATAGTGTAAGGAAATCTTCTTAAAAAGTGGAAGAACATGTAAGTAACCAATGAGGAAAATCTAAAGTGAGTGTATTTAGCTTTCTTTATCTTCTCCAAATTTTCAAACAACTGTATTCTCAAAATTTCACACATATCCATAGGCTTCTTCTCCACACACATCAAATAAGCAATGTGTACCATACCTGCTAGCATATCATCTTCTCTAGAGCTTCCACATAACTTTTTGCTCAAAATCTTACACAAGTATTTTACATCATCTTGCTTAATTTTACTAATGACTATACCTCTGCCATTGTATATTGAACCGGTGTTTTCAATCACAATCTTTCTCATGTTTTTCTCATTCAATGGGATTGCACCAACTTTTGATAATCTAGTCACATAATGAATTAGGTCTATAGTTATGTCTATAACTCTATCTTCTAACCAAAATTTTCCATTATGAATCCTACTCAAAATGATCTTAGTACACTCCTCATCATCAAATTCATTTTTCATAGAGTACTCAATGATTTCATTATTTTCTAGATGTTCATAACCTTGTTTCACTGACATATCTGAGTTGTAAAATTTCTTATATTCACCATTAAAATCATACTACCTTAGGGTTTCATACTTGCATCCAAGATAACCTTTAACATTCTCTAAATGAAGAACTTCGTCTGGTACGGCTGATAAGGCTAAACTAGCATCTCTTTCTGAGGGTTCAACTGGATCCTTCTTATTTCTAGGTCTGTTCTTATCCTTAATGTTGTGAATCAATGACACATCCATGATTATATCTAATTTCTTAAGCTGATTCAAGATCGTAGTCGGATAAATACCTTAAATTCACAAAATTAGGGCTTTCGCTAGATTGGCACTTCAAACTTCTGCAAATCACTCCCAAACTTCTTTCTTCGCTTCCAAATCACTTCTAATTGCTTGATAATCATAATAACTTTGATTTCAATCTTTTAACACTTAGCATTTACTCGATCTGACATTGCATTCAATAATTTTGCTGCCAAAATGTCAAAAAGTTGATTCTGTAAACTTGCAACCATAAATCTTTTTGCGACCTCGCAAAACACAATATTTATTTTTTCACACTTAACCATAGCATTAGTATAACATAACAATCCTTCATCTAACTATGCAAAACTTAACTCATTCAAAAACTAACTCTATACTAATTCTAAGTTCCTAGACTACAAAAATTTACATAATTTAAGTTCTTAAAGAAGGGTTAGGTAAAGACTCATTCTTACCTTCAGATACATTTCCTTCCTGATTAGCTTCAATGCTAAATATACCTCCTTAATCTTGGCCTTTAACAAATTTTACTTCATCTTCATTGCTACAACAACCTTTCTCTTTATTTCCTGCATTTTCATTCCTTCTTGCATAGTTTCTAGGGTTAGGGTTATGATGATAACCTCCATTGTTCATTTTGCAAAATCTTGATGTGTGTCCAATCTTGTTACATATCTGACAAGTGATTTCATTGGTTCCATATCTAGGTGTTTGTTGATTGATTTGTGTCCTGCAATTTCTAGCAATATGTCCAATTTTGTTGCAACTGAAACATACTATTCCATTTCCCCTTTTCATGTCTTTAGTTGATCTCAGATCTGCATTGTTAGTATTTCTAGGCATTCTTCTATTGTAATTATTCTCAATAACTTTATATCTTCTACATTCAATAGCTCTATGTCCAAAACCATGACAATTATAACAATAACCATTTAGAGGTTTGAATTGTTTACCTGTACAATCTCTCTTCATATGACCAACAATATTACATGTAAAACATCTACCTTTGAATTCTCTTTGCATACCTTTGGATGATTCTTCTTTCCTCAGTGGTTCTTCTTGCTTAGGTGATTCTTTTGATTTGTTCTCATCTAACTTCTTTTCTTCACTGCTTTCTCATTCATTCAGATCTAGTTTCTTGCTTTCACTAACTATCTTCAATATGTTAAATCCAAGACCAGTTTTGTCATAGAATGGTTTTCCATAAGATACTTGCTTATCAATCTTTTCACTGTTTGAATACATCCTTTCAAGTTGTTTTTTAGATTGAGTCAATTCACCTTTCACAATTTTGTTGTATTTCTCAAGTTCATCATACTGTAGTTTGACTTTATCAAATTCAGATGTTACCTTGCCAAGTTTAGATTTCAGATCTTCATTTTCATTCTTTGCATCATCATACTTTCTTTTCAAAGTGTTTCTTTCATCAGTAAGCATATCAATTTTCTGAAGAGCTTCTTCAAGATTCTTTTGTAACTGATCCATATCCATAGAGATCTTAATCAAGATGCTAGGATTTCCTTGAATGTTTCTTCTCTGAGTAATTGTGCTCTGATACCAATTGCTAGAAATAGGAAATACTAAGAGGGGGGGGTGAATCAATATTTCACAAACTTTTACTTTTGCCCACTTATGGATATAACAGATTACTTTAATGCATACAAACCATAAGAAACTAAATAGCATACACAACAGTAAATGTAAAGAACTCATAACACATGATATGTTCTCGAGGAAAACCTGGCCAAGGGAAAACCTTGATGGGGATGGTACCCACAAAGATCCACTAATCAAAAGATATCCAATTAAGGATGTTGACCCTATTAGGAGCCTGTTACAATCATATAGTGTATCAGTCCTGGTTAAGGGACTATAGGCCTTGTTAGAAGCCTCAACCCTATTAGGAGTTGTAGATACAAAACTTGATTAATAGATGAGCTCACTACCCAAAAAATTAATACAAATATTTACTGATTACAATATGGTACTGCTTTCAACTTTGCATCAACAACTTTCACAACTATCACAATTTACATATATTTCATGTTACATTTCAAGTATGCTCGGTACATCTTTATTTATACAAGATACAAAAATAATATCTTTCTTTTGTGGGCTTTCATATCTTTATCCAAGAGTAAACATCTAGGATGTCATCTCTTTATAATATTAAGTCATTATTTTGACAATAAATATAATCCCTTAATTCATTTACTAGTTCTATCTTCAAAACTACACTGTCGGCTATACTCTATCATCGGTAAAATAGTCATAACTTTGTCTATACTATCCATACTCTTTTTTTCACTAAGACGGGGTATCCTTGGACACCATAGAGTTTATGTTCAACTACACAAACTCTGATCATGCTCTAGTGAATGTTGCCAAAACAAACTGTATCGGGTGCTCTGTCAAAATCATTGTTTCATACTTAGACAATTTTAGTATGTGATCTTCCATACTTACTTTCCAACTTATACACTCTTCATAGGTAACATATGTTTCCATAATGACAACATCTATGTACATACCTCAGCCAAATTGCCAACAATTTCATGCTAGAATAGATCTTCTCTATAGGCTTTCAAATCATCATAAGACCATGCAAAGACATGTCTAAATCTTTTGAGAAGATCAATCAGATTATTCCTAGTTTTTTTGGACAAACATTTACCTATGTAAACATTTTTGGGTACTTAACTTGTTCCTAAATTTATTTCCTCCAAATCATTTATCTTATCAACAACTTTAGGAAAACAAGTCCTTTCCTTATCATCAAATGCCCTCTCAAAAGCAACCAATCCCCTTGGGATCCTATTTGACTTTAGTTGCAAAACTTCTTTCCCAAGGATATTTTCTTTTCCATCTCTAATGTCAACATAAGTGCTGAAATCCATTTCCTGACCATCAAAATGATATTCGCACTACAAAAACCTTAGTATATCATGATCATCAGAAAATACCTACCAATTCTCAACATTATCTAGGATAGAAGGCCTAGACTTACACTCAATCCTAGATATCCCTACAAAGGTAATATCCTCTAGCCTTAATGCTATGTTTTCTATTAAGTCAGCCATCCTATTTTGGCTTCTATCCACCCAATCAATACCAAAAGCACTGAAACCTTCCATTTCATCCCAAACAGCATTTCTATATTGTTTCAGCCTTTGATTCTTTGATGCATACTTTGATCTAATCTAAGAAATTATTAACTCAAAATCACCAATTACCCTAAGATGTTTGATCCCATGTTTTGATCCTTGTCTCAAACCAATCAATAGGGCCTCATATTCAGCAACATTATTTGTGCAAAGGAACAAGAGAGTGAAAGAAAACTTGAAAGTCTTACCACTTGCGGATATCAATAGCACTCCTGCTCCAGCACCTTCCTTTGAACTTGCTCCATCAAAATATAGGGTTTATAAGACATTACCTTCTACCATGTTATTTTCGTCATCAGCCAGAAGGACAAGCTTGACCTTTTCTTGCACCTCTCTCTCCTAAACTTGGAAAGAACCAATGTTAGTGTCAACAAAGCAATTTATATTGTCCTCCTCATCCTCCTCAATCATATGTGGAGTTCTAGCTTCTCTTGAACTTTCACACTTTCTCCTTTAATGCTAAAAGTAGAAAAAGATAAATCACATTGAATACTTCCTCCCATAGAGGCACTCCATTTTCTAGATAACAACATTCCATATTGAGGAGGAATGTCAACTACAAGAACAATCATAGTTATTATTTTATCAGGAAATGCTACTAATTTATAAGGCAAAGCCTTAATGGTACCAATAACTGGCACTTCTCTTGAGTCCATAGCTTGGCATCTCCCATGAGGGGTATCAACATTTAGTCTTAATAACTTCATGATCTCTACAAGCATGACAGTGTTTGATTCTCCTGAATCAATCATGCAATTCTTCAACAATTTTCCATTTATCATAAGGGACAAGAAAAAAGGATCAACTATCCCTGATGCAACATTTACAATGTTTGCATCCAAATATCTCTGAGGAATCTCAGAGATAATTTCTTCATTTTTACTGTCAAGTGTGTCATCTAAAGAAGCCACATGCTTATCACCTCTGTTGATTTCTTGGACCTTTATAGAGGAGGCACCATTTATCCAATCCAATGCCTTGACCTTGTGCTCTTCTATTCTCATCATTTCTAAAAGTGGAACTTTGACAGTTATTTGTGAGACTGATTTATGTTAGAAAGTAAAGATCCCCAAGATAACTGAGAGGGGGGGGTGAATCAGTTATCAGATAATTTATCCATTCAACTACTTTAAACAATGTAATCAATGTACTGATGAACCATAGAAAATAATCATACACAATTGCACAATAACACAAGATATGTTGACTAGGGAACCTTTTGAAAAGAGTAAACCCCAATGGGAATGATGCCCACAAAATGATGCACTAATATGAAAGTTCCTTGTTAGAGGATGGACCCTATTAGGAGTCTTATGAAATACATTTAGTACATATAAATCCCTGTTAGGAGATTTTGAATCCTTGTTAAAAGATTCTAACCCGGTTAAGAGTTTATGGAAGACAGAAGGACCCACTGCCCAAATAGCTTCAAGGAAAGATCTCTGAACCCACTATCCAAAAGATCTTAGAATTATTCAAGAGAATAATATGAAATATATTACCTCCTTCACACTATGCCAAAACTGTACTCTCTGCTACACAAGATCACAATTCCAAATCTCTGTACTCACAAGTCTTCCTTCATCACTAAATTAGCTCTTTTCTTCAATTCATGCATATATTCACATCTCAATCTTCATAGTACACATTAAAAAAAGGAAAAAATTCCTTCTTACATACCAAACTCAAATAATTACAAATGATTTGGTCCTCAATTACAAAATAATAAATTCTACACGCTACACACAGAATTCACATAAAACTATCGGCTTCCAGATACTGTAACTTTCTCCAAACATATCCTCAAAGTTTGTGCTATGAACCACATCATCATTAATGAGTCTCCAACATCCCTTTAACTGTGCAAAATCAGATTCCATCCTAGCTAAGAGATATCCTCTAATTTTTGAACATTGCTTCACAAAAACACTGTCTAAACACTGCTTTCACCAAAATGCTCATAACTCTCACAAATGAATGAATTTCTTTTTGTGCTATTAACCATAGGTTAATAACACACCAAAGAACATACCATCAATTGTGCAAAAGCTAATCTACAATATAACATGTGTGCAAAACAAAACTATACCTGCTTTCCTGCTAATATCCATAATATCACTATGTTGACATCAATGACAATCCAAGTCATGAATGCAACAACAACTGCTACAGAATGACTGCCAAAATACTTTGCATTCATTCCTAACAATTTAGTCATATCAATGGGAACATATGTATGGTTAGCCATGTCAACCTTAATCTCAATGCCATCTTTATCTTCTACTTTGACAATCAAGTCAGATTTACCTTTGTGTAGAAACTCGTCTTCCTTCTAAGGTATAGAAACAACTATCTTTGATGTCTTTGCTTTACCTTGAGGTATTACAATAGGTGCCATCTTCTTTTTTACTTTAATCTTACTGACAACACCAGCATCTTTCTCCTTTTCCTCATGTTGTTGTGAACTCTTTTCTGATTTCTTGATAAACATGCTACCAGGTTTACCATTTGTGCTTCCAACTATCCTATTTCTCAAATTATAATTGCTCCTGGCTTGAGTGACCATGTTTGCAGTGATTTGAGCAATTTTTTCATCAGAGGGTCTCCTTAAGGAAACATGTTCCTCACACTTCACTGTACCACATCCAACATCATCAAACTCTTCTTCCTCATCATCAGCAAAGTCAACCTCATCCCATGCATGTGAAGAAGTCATTGCACAACCACTTTGATCATATTGTTCTTCATGTTCTTGATTCTCAGATAAATTTAGAGCAATAACACAATTCTCTAGACTATGAGGAGATTGACAAACAACACACCATGGGACATCATCATTCATGTTGACAGAATTTCTTTGCAAAGGATCAGGAATCCTATCATTAGGCCTATCCCTTTTAACTGGAAAAATGGGCTTGTCATCCTTCCACTAAGTATTGTATGGGTAATTCTGCATTCTTGGTTGCCTACTGAAATTACTTGAAATAGGCCGGTCATTTGTTGCAAACCTATTGTTTCTTTTTTCATCAGGCTTTAGATCCTCTAAAGCATTTAGAATCTACTTTAGATTATCCTCTTCCTTTGGCTTAGAATTACCAGACCTTCCCATCTCTTTCTTATTTTGCACTTGAGGCCTATAATCATCTCTTCTCCCTAATTTTCTTGATATTCTTCTATTACTTTCTATATTGATAGCCAACTTGTAAGCCTCCCCAAGATTTCTAGGGTTCTTATCCCTTAAGAGGTAACCCATCTTTGCATCAAAAGCATTTAAGTATGTCACAAGACACACTCTGTCATCTAACCTGATAACTTGCATGAGCCTATGCATAGCCTTTTGGAATCTTATATTAAATTCAAGGACCTCTTCATTCTAATTTTTCTTTTTGTTATTGAATTCATTCAAAATAAAACCCTCTTTTTTTTTATCTCCATAATGCTCCTTGAAACAATTCTTAAATTCATTCCAAGATCCTATACTAGCATGGGGCAATCCTCTAAACCAATCCCTAGCATCTTCAGTCAGAGATTGTACAAATAATTTCATTACAACATCATCAGGCTCAACATTATAATCATCTATTACATCCATAAAAAATTTTAGATGTTCTTCACATGTGATGACATTATTTCCAGTAAACTTTGGGAGCTTTTTTCTAATTTCATCAGGAATTACATTAGGATAACCAGGAATACCAAAAAAGATAAGCTATTTGTACCTTTCATGAATAGGAACTCCATGTGGTGGGTCCATTACTTGAGATGTAGACATCCTTGTGTTTGAACCAGCAAGAATTTTAGTAGCACCCAGAATGCCATTTGTTTGAGTTGCAAGGTTACCATGATTTCCACCTTGCCCCAAAATGGAATCAGCAGCATTTGAAGGTCCTAAGGTATGCTTGAGAAAATCAATCTTCTTCCTCATTTCTGCAGTAGTAGCCTCCAACTCTACTTTCTCTAGTTCTTTAGCCCACATTTCTTTCTCTTTTCTAGCCTTCTCAAGGTCTGCATCTAATCTCAACCCTTGATCTAATGGGTTTTCCACATAAACTTGTTCATTGATTTGAACTCCAACAGCTTTCTATTTTCCCTTATCTCTAGGCCTAATTATATCATGTGTTTTATACACAATAGGCTATTCCTCTACTCTTTTAGGCTCTGGGACAAAATTAATTTCCTCCAAATCTAACAACTGCCTCTTTAGCTGATCAGCCCTTATCATGGCTTGTCTTACTCTATCTTCTTTGTCCTTTTCTCTTTGTTGTATGATAGCAACTTGTTCTTGGACTCTTCTTTCTAATTCATAGACCTCCTTAAAGATCTCATCTGATTCCAAGAGAGTAGTCTTGGACTCATCATCTCCCACTTGAAATTCATCCTCATACTAGTTTAGTCCCAAATCAACAGCCTCTTCATATTCTAAAATATTTTCTTCTTGACTAGGCTTGGTTTGAGTTTCTTGCCTTGTATCTTTTTTATTCTTCCAAGTATGAGAAACATTTCTTTTCTTCTTTCCTCCCCTTGTCTGACTAGGCCTGGAAGTGCTTGGAATACCTTCTTCCATTATGTTTTCAGGATGCTCCTTTCTCTGAGACCTAATACCTCTGTAACTCATTCTATAAAAATCTACTGACCACCACTACTACAGAAATGTTTGAGTCACCACCCAAGTATATTTGGAATCTTACAATACCACTTAACAAATATCCAAATGAGTTGACAAGACAAGGGACAAGAAAAACCCTATTTCTTCCAATGATGACCTACTGGTTATTATAAACTTCTGTAACATTTCCCCAGTAGAGTCGCCATCTTGTTGGTGACTCGGATGGGTAAATCAATCTGGTCAACAAAAGATTTTGAATATAACAACATAAGCCCAACCAGAGATCCTAACAGATATACTTCTTTGTTGTTATTCTCCCCAGCAGAGTCACCATCTTGTTGGTGTTCAAAATGGACACTTATGCTCTTAGGTTACCAATATACCCTTAGATAGATTTTAGGAGTGGTTAGTTCCAAAATGTATAGGGATCTTAGGGTAACTGGACCAACTATAGGGACAAGACTACCCTTTTCACTTCTGGCTCTACAAAACCAAGGCAGGTGCACCTAACCCAGTGAAAACTACACTTCACACACCAAAGACTAGGTCAAAACAATAGATTGATAATAAGAAAGTGCTAAATGCTAACCTCACATTTATTGACTCTCCATTACTATAGGGTGACAAAACCACACAACCAACTACTTAAAGCTTAAAAAGGTTATTGATTTCAATATTTTTGGGATGCAATAACTTCAACTAGTGTATGCTAACAAAAGAGATACTCATTTAGGCCAGTGCCTCATCCATTAGGTAAGAGTCCTTAAACACAAAGACACACAAATTTGAGAATACTTGAGAATTCATAGCCATAAATATATTTATCCTAATCTTTACTACTTACAAAACATCCTTACATAGACAAGGGGCAAACTCATATCCCACCTAGAGCATAATTTAATCCAATCCTAGATTAGAAATCAAGAATGAAGATACATACATACAAACAATATGTAATGAGCCAGAAAACTCAAAGCTTACTTGACTTGACACAAAGGAGAGATAAGAACCAGATATTTATAGTAAGTATGATGAATTCCTTCTGTGTATACAATGAACCACAAGGCACCCTACTTGCAAACTATGGCTTAGACCTGCAACTTTCTTCTTTCATTAACAAATACTGAGTCAAAAAATATTACAGAACCCTAGGACCAGAAACTCAAGACTGAGTTTGAACTTTGCAACTGGAACCCCTACAAAATTGAAAATTCAACATTATATACCATTGGGTACCTTGGAATTCCAAAACAAGTTAGGATGCAACAAGCTATGGATAACCAGGGTAAGGGTTAGGGTTTCCACCCACCATACAATTCAAACAGATTAGAAATTAATACATTGGAGGGAAAACCAAGCAACCCTGAGCAATCAGATCTAAAAACCAATCTTCACTTATGGTAAATCCTCTGGAAATGTACTAAAGATCAAGACATTCCTACAAATTCATCTGATTTGACCCCTGCAACATGCCTCTTGCATCATCATTCATTCTCCCCATGGCATAAAACTCCCTACAATCAATCATCATACTCACTAGACCACACTACAATAGCAAGTGCCACCAAACAAGTCAAATCTAGCCATGAAAGCATTAAAAACTAGTCCTTTTTGTTGCTTGGAAACCCTCTAGAAATTTGAGTTCAGACTACAATGGTTACTTTATGGCTCAAGCTGCAAATCAGTGGTTGACATTCAAATTTGAATCAACTTTATATCATGACCGTCTGATCCTGATATTTCACGAGTCTTATGATTTACCTTTATAGGAATCCTAGGTTACATTTAGCAATGACACGACCAAAGCTATCTCATTCACAAAATGAAACCCCAACTCATGTTTAACTTTAGCCAATCAGCAAACAAAGAAAAACACTTAACCTTGGTTCATAATTGGCAAATGGGCGACTAAAGGAATTTCGCCAATTCACAGAACATTTTTCCTCTCTGCCAGTTTATTTAGCTACTATGCCAATGCTTGTTCACCAAATTGCCAGACCTTTTAGCACTTCACCATTTATTATGTGAAAGAGTGAAACCTATGGATTTTTTCAGCACCGCTAACCCTTTATCAGATCCACCAAAAAAGATTGAGAGATTCACTGGGCCTGCATCAAGAAGATCGACAGTTGTCTGAAGTTTGCATAGAGCCAAAAGATTCTTTCAGATTATAAGACAACCATTAGATGGAGAATCTCTCCCTACCCTAACAACCCTCTGACAAGATATGAAATCAATGGCAGGCATAAGATCGCAAGTGTCAGAGAAAACCCTTAAGATCATACGCTAGCCGTCGATGCTCTGACAACGTCAGAACCCACTAAACTGGAAATCCTTAGTCCCACTAACATGTCCACATACCTATAATCCATGGCCAATCAAAACCTAACACCTCAGAAACACATGGCAATTAGTCCCACCCTTCTTGGCAATCACTTAACCCTTTGACCATTCGGCAAATACACGACTGCAGGGAAACTCCAAGTCATAGAATATATTAATTAACCCATGTTAGATCAAATGATTCAGTGAACAAAGGTTTTCACTGAATCACGAAGTCCCTTCTTAACCTTGGGTTACTCTTCATGAACTAGCGAATACATAAAAATGATGAGGGCCCACTGATGATCTAGCAAATTAGTGACCAAAGACTTTTGCCAATTCACAATAAAATTTGAAACACTACCACATTATCTAGAGATTTAGAGAACACACCTATTCACCCATTCACCAAAAGTTTAGAACTTCGCCAAATAATTATGAGAATGTGTGAACACCAAAGATTTAATCACTCTACCAAAACCTTAGACCAAATACTGGGCCCACCTGAAGAGAGATCAATGGTCATCGCAAAAGTGCATACCTCTGACATATTCTATCAGATCTTGCGACAACCATTGGATCAAATCTTTATACTACTCTACATATTCTCTGACATAGGACCCTATAAAAAAGGTTGACTCAGCACCTCATGGACCAATCAGATACTACCAAATCAGCACATGTTGCATGTGGACCCGCTTGAAAGGAAAAGCTATGTCACAACAAGAAATCAATGGCGGGTGCAAGATCTTATGAGCCAGAAAGATTCTATCTGCTCATATTACAACCATTGATTTAGAATCTCACTATAGGGAACCTCCATTTCATGAATGAGTGACCATGGGAAAAAAGATATCAGTGTTTTCCAAGTCACTGGATAAAAAGATTAGACTATCAGGCATTTATAAATTACGCGAACACTATTCACTGAACCGTCGAAAAGTTTATAAGGCATGAAAAAGTATTAGCCAATTCAGCGAAAACTGGGAGAGGAAATAATCATGTGCACTAAGGGACTCTTAAGTGATGCAATAAGGTAACACAAAATTAGAATAGGGTAAGACAAAACAAGGGTTTTTTCATGGGAACGGCTAGATTTTTGAATTTTTGCCTAGGGTTTAGACCAGAAACAAGGAAAAAGGATGTAGAGGCCAGGAAAAAGGGGATGCAGCCATGAAAATTTTTACCAGTGCTAACAAAGTCTTAGGAATCTCAGTAGCCTCATTTGTGTCATCATCACAAGTTTCATTTTCACATTCAGCATCAACAAGTTCTTCTTCCTCTGCAGCAACAGCCTCTTTGATCTCTAAATTATGATTACAGTCATACATTCTCTCTTGTATTTGAAACCTTTCATCTATCTTCAAAAATTTGCTTCCAATCATCTTCCTTAATCTCAGATTGAAACATTTATAATATTTTCTCTTAGTAGAATAACCAAGGAAAATTCCTTCATCACTTCTAGCATCAAACTTTCTTATCTCATCGTATCTCTTGATATAGCACTTAATACCAAATATTCTATATATTTTACAGTAGGAATATGATCAAACCATAATTCATAAGGATTCTTACTTGTACCTTCTATGATTTGAACTCTATTCAATGTATACACTGATGTCCCAACAGCCTCTCTCCAATGCATATGAGATACATTTCCTTCAAGCAACATTGTTCTACTAGCATCAAGTATGGTCATGTTTCTTCACTCTGCTATCCCATTCTATTGTGGAGTCCTAAGAGAAGATATTTGTCTTTTTATTTCATGCCCTTTTTAGTATCAATTGAATAATTCTAAAGTAAACTCTCCACCTCTATCTAACCTCAAACATTTTATCTTTAAACCTGATTCATTCTCTACTTTTGCCTTGAATATTTTGAATTTATCAAATGCTTTTGATTTCTCTTTCAAGAAAGTAACCCACATCACTCTAGAAACATCATCAACAAAAATTATAAAATACCTTTCACCATAGTACGATCTTGTCCTTGTAAGTCTACATAGATCTGTATGTATCAGATCCAAGTTTCCTTTTGATGTATATTCTTTTCTTTTACAATTGCTTCTAGTCTGTTTTCTCATCATACATTCTCTACATACAGTGTTATATGGTTTCACAATCTTCAGTAGATCTCTTACTACATTATTCAAACTTTCCTTCACAATGTTATCAAAATTAACATGACAAAACCTTATGTGCCATAACCAACTTTCATCTACCTTCGAAACAAAACTAGAGGCTCCCGATGTATTTAATTCAAATACATTACCTCTAGATTTAGTACCGATAGTGATCAATTTTCCTGCCTTACTTCTGATAACATATTTACCATTATTGAATTGTAACTAAAACTCTTCATCCATCAACTATCCAAAACTTAACAAGTTATGCTTACATCAATCAACAAGTAGTACATTATCAGTATTATTTTTTCCATCTAGAGTAATAGATCCTACTTCTATGATATATTTAGGAACATTGTCTTCAAATCTTACAACACCACCATCATACTTCACTAATTTAACAAATTGATTTTTATCTCTAGTAATATGATGTGAACAACCACTTTCTATGATCCATTTAGATTTCTTATCAACATGTGATACTAAAGCCTTTTCCTCATGTACTAGTTCATCTTTAATAGCAACAAATCCAATCTCCTCATAATCTAAATCATCATCATTAGAAATACCTTCACTAGCATAATAAAAATCCTTATCCTTTGAATATTTAGACTTGAAAAACTTAGGCTTGTACTTAGGAACTCTTGTATGACATCTAGATGCAAAATGACCTACCTTATTTCATGAAAAACATTTCAAAGGTAACTTTCCTTAAAATTTACCCTTGCCACTCTTTTCTCTTCTAGCAATCAGTGCAAAAATTTCATCCATCTTTCTTTCCTCTGCTTGTATCTATTCCCATTCCTTGGCATATTCTCCAAGCTCTTCTTCTAGGCTCTCACTACTTGTGCTTGAAAGTGAAGATATTATCTTCTTGTGTGCAGATGCTTTGAATGAAAATTCAACTTTAGGTACACAATCTCTTATTTCACCAGCTTCAAATGTAGTTATCTTTGCAATCAAAATCTCTCTGCTAAAGTTCAGAGTCAAAGGTATAGTTTCTTCTATAGATATGGCCTTAATCTTGTAAGAAGGTTTCAATGACCTAAGGATCTTTTCAACAACTTCTTCTTCATCATATGTGCTTCTGTAGTTTCCGATTCCAACTACAACTTCTGTAACCCTTTGAACATAAGCCCTAATTATTTCATCATCATTCATTTATAGCTTCTCCATCTTTGTTTTCCATTATTGTAACTTTTCTTTCTTGGTATACTTGTCTCCTTCATATAGAGCTTCTAATCTATTCCAAAGTTGGTGTGCCAAATCCAATTCTTTAACTTGAGTAAATTCTCCCTCAGAGAGTGTGTTGATCAATGCTTCTCTTGCAACCATGTTATGTGAGAATACCTTCTTCTCATCATCATTAGGTGATGACAATTCATTCTCAATCTTCATAGCTACCTTATTCTTTGTAATCAACCAATACTCGATGCCCAAACATATAAAATGGGTTTGCATCTTGTTCTTCCAACTATCAAAGTTTTTAGGATCAAATTTCAGACTATCCTTCCTATAGAATTCCATCTCCAAGATCACCTCAAGCTATTAAGCTTTCTCTCTAAGGACCAATAGCTCTGATACTAATTGTTAGGAATAACAGTCCAAAATACAACTAAGAGGGGGGGGAGGGTTAATCAGTTGTATGATAGATTATTAAAATTTAAACTTTGAATAGAAGCAATATCAAATTCAATGAACATAATGTATGTCACCACAAAAACACAATATTTGTGTGTCGGGGAAACCCTATTAAAGGTAAAAACCCCAGTGGGAATTAGCACCCACAAATGATGTACTGAGAGTATAGTATCCTTGTTAGAAGATCTAGCCCTATTAGGAGCTTATTAAAAAATTATAGTACATAGTCCTTGTTAGAGGACAGAGCCTATTAGGATTCAAGAAAGAGGGGTGGGCTCACTTCCTAAAGAAGGTTAAATCCACCTTCAAAACTCACTATTCACAACACAAGTGTATATGAACAAATACACAATCTTTTGAACTATCCGACATCAAATATCTTTTCTTGATCAGTTCCAATGAAGTACACCAATAATTCTCTACTCTACATCTAGCAGACACAAGCTCACAGCTTCCACAATCTTCTTTACATCACATACATTCTCACCATTGTATTTTCCAAAGAAAAGATCTTACATATATACCCTATTACATTCTACATGATCAGGTTAGAAAATTAGGCTTTCCTAATATACAAACAATTACATAAACCCTTGCTAAGATACACACGGTATCCAAAACAATTTTACAATGATTACATTACAACAATTAAGGATTGACATCCTTAATTCACATTTGCTAAAAAAAATGCATGCTACATCACTGAAGTCGGCTTCCAAATAAGTCACCTCCAGATCACATGCCATAGCTGATGTCATCAAGTATTCCATACCTTGCAATGACCATCAAACATTCTTCAGTACCTTGTCCTACATCCCTCAAGCTCTCATACACTGAATCCATACCTTCTGTAAGATATACTAGAAACATAGAGACTCACTCTGTCAACTTCAACTGTCACAATCTAGTAACCAGACTTCATAAAAACATTTGTAACTCATCCAATATGCAACATTACATGATGCAATCTTGGATATAAGATCACAACACCTTCTTATACTCTCATCTATCTTCGCATGTTCTGAAACATGTGTATAGTGTTTGTACACTGTAGTAACCAGCCTATTGTCTTCACAGAAACATATGTTGACATCAGTCAGAAAACACTAATGAAAATAGCAGCAACTCCAGCATCACTTAACATAGTGATCAAACATATTAAATGTATCAACCATTTCCCCAATGCATTAGCAATATCCAACATGCTCTTGCAAATCTTTTCAGAAGGCATTTTTTGTTTTCAAGGAATGAACATTCACATCATAAACATATGTGCTTGGAGGTTGTTAGCATACAATTTTTCCCCTTTCTTTAAATTAATCTCAGACTTCTTTAAAGCATGAAAAGAAGAGAAAATCTCAACACTAACAAATGAGTTTCTTTGAAAGCAAACGCTCTACAAATTATAAGGTGCAACTACCTTCTAAAAAGATTTTCAATATGATTTTATTGAACATAGAAAAGTAAAACCATGTGTGCTTTTCACCAGAAAACACTTAAGGTAAACATCCAATTCATCAACATGAAAAGAAAGCATAGATTTTTTAAAGAAACAAATCTACTTCTATCACTGTTTCAAACTTTGAAATATTTAAATCTAAAACCTCTGTAAAGATTATCTCTGTTACTCTAAGCACATCATCCACTCATATCACAGTTGAACCTTTTTTAATATAACTTATCTCCACAAGAAAATAAATCACATAAGATAAACAATAGTATTTATTGATTCAAAAGCTTAAACACATGCAATACCATAGGATATTTCATATATTCTATAATATCAGTATTCAAAAAGCTTGAATTTTAGTTCTTAGAAAATAGTTCTTAGAAAATAGTTCATCAAAACTCAAAGAGTTGAACCCTTAATAGGTTAAAAGTTTTCAAATATATAGCCATGCAAGGCTTCTGCAAATAACTGAATGAAACTTTCTTTTTTACTGAAAGTAAAATGCTTTTAAACTTAATAACTATCTTGAGTATAAAGAAAAATAAAATGGGATTAGGTGCACAACACCTTTAAAAAAGATCCATGTGTCCCATATAACTATGGTGTTGAAGTCATCGCAAGCCACGCTGCCTTCCAATCTTGAAATGTAGCTGTGAATACGGATATTACCTATTGGTGCGGGAGCTCAAGGAAATTGATTTGTTGTTTCCATAATTCCTTTTCCCTTTTGATTTTAGCTATCTTTTCTTTGTGCATGACTAAGTGATCCCATTGAATTATAAGCATCAATTCTATCTGCAAAACCTTTATGAATTATTGGACTACTGGTGCCTTCATTCCTTTGATTTCATCACACTAGGTACTGACATTTTTAATTAGCTACTCAATCGGTATATCTAATTCTCCTTTGCACTGTTTATCCAACCCATTTATATCATTGGAGATAATATCTCTAATGATTCCTAGCCCTTTTAGGAGGTCTTTTATTTTAGAAACTCCTTGTGGTACAACTTCATTTCTCCAGTCTATACACTCCTTTATAATGTAAAGGGTTTTGTCATCTAGCCCTGGTACTAGCTTTTCTTTGAGGAATTTTTGCAGGCCATATTCTTGGGCCTCTTCCATTCAATGGAGTTCCTTTGTCCAAGTTGTCTTTTCTATCTCCCACTCCTCAATACATGCCTCATCTCTCTTTATTAAATGATTTCCTTCAATGCGAGCTTGATCCAAGTGAGTTATTTTCCTAGTAGCTTCTAAATTTACATGCTCCACCCATTCCTCATATGCTCTACATCACCATGTTTCTTTGCACTTGGTCAAAAAACCTTTGATTATCTAGGGATTTCACATCAATGGAGGCTAGCATTTCACTCAAAGGAAATGGCTCTAGGTTTTGGATGGTGTTTATGTATTGGGCCATATTTTTCATAGCCTCCTTCATCTCCTGTTTGTCCTTAGCATCTTTCTAGACTCTATTGGAAATCTTCTTATTTGAGACTTCAAAAAACTTCATGTTAGTAGATCTACTATCTCTCCCTAAGTCAACTCTGGATATCTAGAAATCTTGGGCTGAAACCTCTCCTTCAACTTTATCTCTTACCAACTTTGCAATTTCTGTCATCCAGTGTCCACTGCTTTCATTGAAATCAATTCTAGATTCCATCCTTGTCTTCTTAGTCTTCATTTTTTTTCCAAAACATCTTCTCACAACATCTTCAATAGGGACAGATGTAGGAACCACGCTTTTTATTTTGGTGACATAATTCTCCAGCCATAGTGGAGCTGCAAAAGACTTCTTTTGAGTATCATAACTACTCAGAAGAGCTAGTGAATCCTTCAGAGTGTTCTCTATTTCATCTTGTAACTATTGATTATCTACCATATCAGGTATACTGGAGGTTGCAATTGGATTCTTCTCTGAATCAGCTTCTGGTGGATCCAAATTCACAATAACATTGGGGGTCACTTCCTACTACTTAGCCTTGTTCTTTTCCCTAAAACTTGATCGAGTGACTCAAGCTATGGGTTCATTTCAGAGTTGAAATTGAACTTGAACTTGTGGAGAAGTTGGTTCAACTTCAGGTTCAACTTTAGGTTCGACTTGAGGTTCAACTTTTCCTACAAAAGATTGATCAATATTCACATTAGTTAAAATGGAAGTTTTCTTTGACGAACTCCTCTTCTTTGTTTTCACTTTTTTCTTGGCAGGCTATGGAGGATTTTTAGATGTCTTCTTCTCAAGAAACCATGCCTTTTTTCTTTCAGTCACCTTGTTCAATCTTGCTTGCAAGTCATCTTCCTCTGGCTTCATCCAATCTAACTTAGGAATAGGAAGGGCCTCTACTTTCTCCAAGAATTAGGGATCAAGAACATTAACTTCATCATCATCCTCTACCCCATTTGTATTCATATCCAGTCTGAAAGTGATAATTTGTTTCAGGCTTAATCTGGATGACAACCTTTTCCTTACTTTCAATTCATTAGAACAATTAGCCCAGAAGTCCTCCAGCTCAGGAATATGCATGAAAGTGTCAGGAACATTAAGGTTTTCCCTAGCAAAACCCCTACAATCAAAATTGGTTCTGGGAGTGTAAGTCTGTAAATAGAAAGAAAACAATTTTTCTTCCATAGTTAAAGCATCTTGGAAACTCTTACATATGTAGTAACCCAACTCGATAGGAAAAAGAGCACCTCAGGATTTCTTTGAGCTACCAAATTTTTGTTCAATAATAATAAGTTGCCTATAGAGTTCCTGTTATACACTAAGTTTTCACCCTTGTTTCAAGCTCTCATAGTCTTGATAACCTAGTATAACATGGGAATCATCTCCAGGTGTGGGACCTATGCTAACTAAGATGAGACCTCCAGGTTCTAGGCTGGTTCCTCTTGGATAATCACCTTAATTTTCTTCTAGATAGGAAAAGTAAACTTTGGAGGGAAAGGGATAAAAGGAATGCTTGGAAAGGGAAATGACTTGAAAGAAAACTACCTACTAGGTGATACACTAAAATTAGGGTATGAATTGCAGCATAGAGGGATAGAATCAATGAAAGGTTTAGGTCTAGTAGGTCACAACTTACTGAATAGGCTTGCATAAGTGTTTTATAGGAGGGCCTAAACATAAGACACAACTTATGACCTGCAAGTAGACATTCACTTCTACAACTGGGTGTAGGATTGAGACAAGACTGTTAGGGGGCTGAAGTATACCTACAAGAACATCTAAATTAGATCAAACACAATAACACACACAATTATAGAAAGTAGGAGGCATCAGGAACCCTAAGTTGTCATTGAAAACATGCATAGACTTCAATTCATTAAGAGATGATTCAGATAAAGGAAGCATAGGGACATGAAGGATTGTCACAAAATACCTCTGCAATGTTTGAATAATCAATGAAAGATTTACAATTGTATAAGCCAGAGGGTAGAAATGATACCACAAATGACCCTTAATAAAAGTGAAATTCTTTTAAAATTGTCCAACTTTGAGCTCTAAGGCTCCAAAAAAGAATTATATACATCTCCCTGCACATAGGCAGGAGTCAAAAACTAACCTAACTAAGGTTACATAGGTATAGCAATACAACATCAAACCCTAGGGTACTGATCACCCATTATGAAAATCTTTGAGAACACCAGTGATCAAATCATATCTTCTTTGCATGTTGATCCTTCTAAACTAAAATCACCTGTAGACACAACAACCTTGACTTACCAACCCACCTCCAACTCCACTAAGCCATGAAGGCTCACAATCTGATCATATTTCCCTGGGTAACAGTACCATTCAAAATGTGGCACCAACTCTTTCTAGCACCTCCTATCATGAAAACATGGCAAAGGACCCTACAGGCACCAGCCAATAGTCACTTCTATCATCTTCACAACCACAACCATCCTAGCACTTTAATTCCTGAGCTACCCGATGTCGTGCATGGCCGAAAGAGCACAAAACCCTCTTAGAGACATTTGAATTTTGAAATATAATGACTAGCGGAAAATTTTAAAATGTAACCATCGATGAGAAACCCTTCCCGGCAGATGAATGGCTTGGATTATCCTAAAACAATCACAAACCTCCTTTGAAAAGTCTTCATCCACTTCGGCATACTGCAGCCAATGAAACTTTAACACATCAACATATTTATCAGCTTGGACCCACTTTACCCCTTTTGTCTTCTTAAGTCACGAAGAGCTCTTTAAACCTCAGGCCTAGACTTGCCACTTGTCACTCCTTTATTCATTCTGACCACTTTGTAGGCATACACCTTAGCACTTCTCTGACATCAGACCCATAAAGAACAAGATTCCAATCCAGTAGCAGGTGCATGATCTCATGGCCTTTGAATATTCCTTTAGATCATGTGCCAGTCACTGATCCTTTTACAATTGGGACCCCATGACACATCAGACCCTCTGACAAATCCTCATCAGCATATAGCAACCAATCACAAACTGGCACATCAACACACCTAGCAATGCGATCCCATAGATTTTCTTATTACTTTGACCAATCAAAAGATGGCATGTCATCCTGACCTGGCCTTGGACACATTGACAGGACTTGAACACTTGGCAAATCTGACAGCTGACATAAGATCGTATGTGTCAGAAAGCTTCTTCATGAAGATGCGCCAGTCATCAATCTTCATCCTTCTAACATCCCTATAGATATTTTGACATGGCCCCATTGACATGTTCTAGTTCATCACTATGTGGACCAATCAAAAGCTTTACACATTAGCCCATCTGACAACATGGACCCATGGTCTTGTTATCCTTCATTGGATGGTTTTTGTTATACCGCCAGCTTAAATAGCATACATCTTACCTTGGTGGTATAATGACAACCGCCGACCCTACTTGGAACTTAATCCTTTGAGGAAGCTGACCCACTAACAAACTTCCACCTGTTCAAAACCCTAGCCAATGATGAGTGAGCACATCAGAAAAGAGGACCCACTGTTAGAGCCATGGCAATAAAGCAGCATCAATGAATGTCACATGATCACAAGGGAAAAGAATATTCCTTGCAAACATGCGACAACCGTCAGATCTTTGATGAAAGATAGCTCACTAGGCCCCGCTGACAACTCTCCACATCACAAAATCACAACCAATGAAAAGTGGACACCTCAGACTATGTGGTAGTGGACCCACTGATATGAAGTGTTGATAGTTGAAAATGAAGAAAGGGCCCACCCAGACAGGTGTCACCCCATCACATGATCACATGTCAAAAAGTCTGACAACCCAGAGTCATGAGATCATGCGACAACCACAAGTTAAGGGGAAGGCACTTTAGAAAGATTTGTTGAGAAACTTAGGCTTTGTAGGAAGTATTAAACAAGGACCTACTTGACAACCTAGTGGCTAACACATGAAGTGGTCACTTTTAAAGGGCACGTGCATTTTTGGGGATTTAAGTGGCCGAAAAAGCAACATGAAAATAGAACCAACCTAGGGTTTTTAGGGTTTATTGCCTCCAATGGCTACATTTATGAATTTTTGACTACAGACCAGGGGACTTTAGAAATTGCAGAGGCCAGAGAACAGGGTAGGACACCATGAAATTTTTTGAGGTGCATGGCAGGGTAAAACTGCAGACTTTGGAATAGGATATAGCCAAATTTGTATAGAATAGGAAAATTAGGGTAACATTTTTGTGATTTCTACTTGATGTCAACCTACTAGACATGGGAAACCAATGGCCTATAAACAATCCATTGGGCATGGGGTCATATTGAGCAAAAAATTTTGACAGAGAGACACAACTTGTGCACAGGCACTTCTTGCAAAATAGGGAACTAGGCTAGAAAACATGGAAGAAAGTAGGAAAACTAACCTATCCTAAACTAACCAGTTACAGAAACCTGGTCAAACAAAACCATTCACTGGTAGGCTAAAATAGCTACCTTTACTCATTAGGATATTTTGCATTGGACACATGAGGATAGCTACAAAGATATGAGGCACACAAAAATTTGTCAAATAATTATTAACTGCCTCTGCAAAAATAGGATCAAGTTTACCTTCCTCTGATTGATCATATGGAGGGGCCTCGGTAAACTCCTTTTGTGCCAAGTATCTGATAGGGCAGCCTCTTGAAAGTCTGAAGGTAGGACTTTCCTTGATGGCTTCTTCTTTATCTTCATGGTTTCCCTCCATCATGGGTAGCCATGTCAACTCATCATCTATGGACAGGGGACTATCATCCTCCTCTTTTAAACAAGACAAGAGCTCATCAAAGTTTTTAATATCTTGAAGATCCCCAGGAGTGACTAGCTCTTTACAATCAGGCTCCATACACAAGCCTCCTATGATGTGCTCCAAACAATCCTCCCCAAGGCTTTAGTTATCCTCTGCATATTGGGAAGTCTCCTCCTCAAAGATGAAATCAAGCTCATGAATCAACATATCCTCAGGGTCAATCTCTTCTAGTTGCTGCAACTTCACAGAGGTGGCTATGATCATATCTTTATCATCTTGCTCAACAAAACTAGGCAGCTTATCAAATAAAAGCATAGCATCCCCTTCTAAATCAACCTCCTATTGATGGTGACCCCTTTGTTCTAATTGACCTTTAGCCATAGGTAATGGCATGGTCTCTTCTTCATCATCAAAAAAGAGGGGAAGCTCTTCAAACAATTCAACCAAGAGCTCAAGCTGGGCATCAATCTCCACCTCCTCATCTTGCTGCTCCAATTTACCATAGTCATCACTCCACACTAATACCTCAGATTTTCTCTCCTCCTCTTTAAATGAAAGCTCATTTACCATAGGTCCTTGCTCAAACACTAGACTAGTATCTTTAAAAAGATCTGGCATCTAATAGCTAGGAGGTAGAGTCCATTGGGGAATCCACAACACTTCATCATCCTAAGAGACCAAAGGTGCCTCTTGAGATATAAAATTCTCTTGAGCAGGCTGTTCTTGTAGAGTGGTAGACTGAATCTCAAGTACAGGCTCTTGGAAAGAACTTTTTTCCTTAAAACTTGGGATGTGAAATTGAGGGGGCTCAGAGGGAGATAGAAGGCATACCTATCTTGAAACTTGGAAAACTGAAAGCCCTATCATCTTGGTGTTGGTCTCTTGCAACTAGCTCTATCTCAATATAGTCTTTAGGTTGTCGCAAACCACAATAAGGTTGCAAATACTCCAAAATAGGCTCATATTCTTGAAGGGTGCTCCTAAAGCTTAGAAATGAACACTTTGTAGGCTCTTCATGTGGAGGCTCCTAAGACAAGTGGGCCCTCCAACTTGGAATTTTAGGTCTAGGGGCCTCTTATTGAGAAATTTGTGATCTCAACCTTGCTGTCTCAATTTCAGCTCGACGTCTGATCTCTTCTTGAAATTATCTTATGTGTTGCTCATCAACAAGAACCTCAGCCACTTGGTGGGGAACTGTCTCCTACTCATAGCCTTGAGCCTCTATCTCCTACTGCTCTCTGATCTTAGACACTTGCTTAATTAAATAAAGCAATAGGTTCTTTGTCTTCTCTTGCTCTTTCATGAAGTCTGAGCTCAGAGTCTACTGCCAATTAGGCTGAGAAGGGGCAGGTGGGTGGTAAGAAGGATGGGGTAGTTAGCTTTGCATTTTTTATTGTGCCCTTTGTGCCCATGATCCATCTTGTCAGAGGGCCCTTTCATAATCTTGCACAAGGGAAAAATCATTTGGGGCATGCTGGATATAATGACAGCCTTGTATTGTATGGAAGCTTGGGATAAAAGCAAGCTTTAAGTGGCTTTGATAAGGCTGATGACTAGCCCATTGAGCATTTCTCTCAAAATACGATGGTGGGTAACCTGACTGTCCATAATAACTTGACATGTCTACTCATTTAATTAGCTAGAATTTGAATATGAAAGATTTGAAATATACCAGCACTTGATCTTTGAAACCAGTAGACCTTCCAGAGTCACTAGATATGTAGCAAAATGACCTCTTCTAGGTCTACAACCTGCTGGATGCATATCAAAACTAGCAAGAACTATAAAAATTATGACCTCTTGGTCCCACCAGGCATGCTAGAATTGTTATACACTAAGTTTGCACCCTTCTTTCAAGCTCTCATAGTCTTGATAACCTAGTATAACATGGGAATCATCTCCAGGTGTGGGACCTATGCTAACTAAGATGAGACCTCCAGGTTCTAGGCTAGTTCCTCTTAGATAATCACCTTAATTTTCTTCTAGATAGGAAAAGTAAACTTTGGAGGGAAAGGGATAGAAGGAATGCTTGGAAAGAGAAATGACTTGAAAGAAAACTACCTACTAGGTGATACACTAAAATTAGGGTATGAATTGCAAAATAGAGGGATAGAATCAATGAAAGGCTTAGGTCTAGTAGGTCACAACTTACTGAATAGGCTTGCATAAGTGTTTCATAGGAGGGCCTGAACATAAGACACAACTTGTGACGTGCAAGCAGACATTCACTTCTGTAACTCAGTGTAGGATTGAGACAAGACTATTAGGGAGCTGAAGTATACCCACAAGAACATCTAAATCAAATCAAACACAGTAACACACACAATTACAGAAAGTAAGAGGCATCAGGAACCCTAAGTTTTCATTGAAAATATGCATAGAATTCAATTCATTAAGAGATGATTCAGATAAAGGAAGCATAGGGACATGAAGGATTGTCACAAAATACCTCTGCAATGTTTGAATAATCAATGAAAGAATTACAACTATATAAGCCAGAGGGTAGAAATGATACCACAGATGACCCTTAAGAAAAGTGAAATTCTTTTACAATTGTCCAACTTTGAGCACTAAGGCTCCAAAAAAGAACTATATGCATCTCCCTGCACACAGGAAGGAGTCAAAAACTAACCTAACTAGGGTTACCTAGGTATAGCAATACAACATCAAACCCTAGGGTACTGATCACCCATTATGAAAATCTCTGAGAACACCAGTGATCAAATCATATCTTCTTTGTGTGTTGATCCTTCTAAACTAAAATCACTTGCAGACACAACAATCTCAACTTACCAACCCACCTACAACTCCACTAAGCCATGAAGGCTCACAATCTGATCATATTTCACTAGGTAATAGTACCATTCAAAAGGTGGTGCCAACTCTTTCTAGCACCTCCTATTGTGAAAATGTGGCAAAGGACCCTACAGGGGCCGACCAAAAGTCACTTCTATCATCTTCACAACCACAACCATCCTGAGACTTTAATTCCTAAGCTACTCAACATCATGCATGGTCGAAAGAGTGCAAACCCTCGCAGAGACATTTAAATTTAGAAATATAACGGCTAGCGGCAAATTTTAAAATGTAACTATCAATGAGAAACCCTTCCCAGTAGATGAATGACTTGGATTATCCTAAAACAATCACAAACCTCCTTTGAAAAGTCTTTGTCCACTTCAGCACACTGTAGCCAATGAAACTTTAGCACGTCAGCATATTTATCAACTTGGACCCACTTTGCCCCTTTTGTCTTCTTAAGTCACGAAGAGCTCTTTAAACCCCAGGCCTAGACTTGCCACTTGTCACTCCTTTATTTGTTCTAACCACTTTGTAGGCATACACCTTGACACTTCTCTGACATCAGACCCATAGAGAACAAGATTCCAATCCAGTGGCTGGTGCATGATCTCATGGCCTCCGAATATTCCTTTAGATCATGTGCCAGTCACTAATCCTTTTACAACTGGGACCCCATGACACATCAGACCCTCTGACAAATCCTCATCAGCATACAACAACCAATCAAAAACTGGCACATCAGCACACCTGGCAATGCGGTCCCATAGATTTTCTGATTACTTTGACCAATCAAAAGATGGCATGTCATTCTGACCTGGCCTTGGACACACTGACAGGACTTGAACACTTGGCAAATCTAACAGCCAGTGCAAGATCACATGTGTCAGAATGCTTCTTCATGAAGATACACCAGCCATCAATCTTCATCCTTCTGACATCCCTGCAAAGATTCTAACATGGCCCCATTGACATGTTCCAGTTCATTGCTATGTGGACCAATCAAAAGCTTTACACATCAGCCCATCTGACAATGTTGACCCACGGTCTTGTTATCCTTCATTAGATGGTTGTCATTATACAACCAGCTTAAATAGCATGCATCGTACCTTGGTGGTATAATGATGATCATTGATCCTGCTTGAAACTTAATCCTTTGAGGAAGCCGACCCCACTGACAAACTTCCTCCTGTTCAAAACCCTAGCTAATGATGAGTGAGCACATTAGAAAAGAGGACCCACTGTCAGAGCCATGGAAATAAAGTAGCATCAACGATTGTTGCATGATCGCAAGGGCAAAGAATATTCCTTGGGAACATGTGACAACCATCAGACCTTTGAGGAAAGATAGCTCACTGGGCCCCACTAACAACTCTCCACATCACAAACTTGCAACCAATGAAAATTGGACACCTCGGACTATGTGGCAGTGGACCCACTGATATGAAGTGCTGATAGTTGAAAATGAAGAAAGGGCCCACCCAGACAGGTGTCACCCCGTCACATGATTGCATGTCAAAAAGTCTGACAACCTAGAGTCATGAGATCATGTAACAGCCACAAGTTAAGGGGAAGGCACTTTAGAAAGATTTTTCGAGAAACTTATGCTTTGCATGAAGTATTAAAGAGGGACCCACTCAACAACCTAGTGGCTAACACATGAAGTGGTCACTTTTAAAGGGCACGTGCATTTTTGGGGATTTAAGTGGCTAAAAAAGAAACATGAAAATAGAACTGGCCTAGGGTTTTTAGGGTTTATTGCCTCCAATGGCTACATTTATGAATTTTTGACTGCAAACCAAGGGACTTTAGAAATTGCAGAGGCCAGAGAATAGGGTAGGACACCATGAAATTTTTTGAGGTGTATGGCAGGGTAAAATTGCAAACTTTGGAATAGGATATAGCCAAATTTGTATTGAATAGGAAAATTAGGGTAACAGTTCCATTAAGACCACATTGTCTAAACAAAACCTAGGAAGTCGTAATGGTTCTTCATGAAATGATCCAACCCTAAGGTAGGTGAATCTAGGAAATTGTATGAAATGAAAACCATTTGCATTTACCACTTGTTTGGCTTCTTCAGAGAGTCTGCAATTTTCTTTCCCTCTTAATTCAAAAACTAACTTTGCTGAGAATCTATCATTAACTGTTCTGAATGCACCAGGGAACTTTTCACTCTGCAAACATGTGAAATAGTCATATATTCTCATGTCATTTGTCCATAACTCATGGGGTAACCCCTCCCAAGTCTAGAAATAGGCTAAAATATAGATAAGGTAGGAAGACATGTAAAAGGAGGTCAGGTTAGTCACATTTAGGAGCTCTTTGTGAAGTTTCTCTGCTATCAAATCAGCCCAATCAATAAATATATCCCCTTCTACAATTTTTTGAATAAAGTAGTACATCCAATTTTCCCAATGGAACATGTGTGGGTTCCCTTTTACCCTATTTATAAGGAACACAATATCAGCTATATCCTTACAAAAATGCTCAATTATTAGAGGCTTAGGCAATCTAGACCCTCCTTTCTCTAGTTTTGCAAGCCATGTCTAAGCTATCAAGGAGCTATACTTTTTCTTGTCTACCTCATACACATGATCTACCTCGGCATAGGTCCAAGGTTCATATGGTTCCTTATCTAGAATCTGTAGAGCTACCATTAATGTTTCCCTACTAATCTTGACCAAAAATTCTCCTAAAGCAACTTTAATACATCTTCTCTTAGCATCATACTTATTGGTACATTCTAACACCAATTCAGGACAATTTAGGGCTGGGGGAAAATCTGCGGCCTCTACTAATCCACTTCCTACTAGCCTCTTTGAAAAAGAACCTTCTGAGGCATTCCTAACTCTATCACAAAGTTCTCCTAAACTTACATTCACCAAAGAGGTGTCACCAATGTCTGGGAGGGAGATTAATAGGTGGGTTCTAATTTCCTCTTTCAGGAGTTTAGGGCAGAACAAAGGCATTTTACTAGCAAGCAGTCAAAAAGACTTACAACATAGAATGACCTCTTTTGAATAAATTGCAGGGAAGAAAGGAACTCACTGATTTTCTACGCACCAGATTACTGTAACCTTCTCACCACCAATTTCATCGCTCCTTCCTCTTCCTCAAGCCAAAATAATTAACAAAAATTTCTTAACCATTATTCATTTATTAACAATGGCTCATAATATTTTAGTAAATCCCCACAGCACAGCTTCAATAAATGTCTTAATGAAGGAATGATTGACATGACATCTAGAGTTACTCATCATTAATCTTCAAGTTAAATCGGCATGGAAATCTCAATTCCCCAAGACATTCCCTGATTACCATATCTTTTCAATAATGACCCTTACTATGTCATGCCATCAGCTATCACCTCCACTACTTCACATGCATGAGCCATCTTCTCAGATTTAACAACCCTGTAAAACAACTTCCCAAAATTTATTAAACACTCGGAGTGCCTGAAACTGGAAACCTTTTACAGAATGAAAGAACAATCCCACCAAATATTCCATGTGTTATTCATTACACTTCAATCATGAACATGAACTTGAACTAAATTTAAGGTTCAGGACTAGGTTCAGGTTCAAGTTCAACTTTGAAGACCGATAGACCTTTGGAGAGATGGACAAAACATTGGCACTACATGACTCAAATGAAAAGAACTTGAACTTGAACTTGAACTAAATTTAAGGTTCATGTTCAACTTCAACTTAAGATTTTACTGACCAAGACTAAAACTAAGGGTTAATAAAAATCAAGGGTAATAGAGGTCATAGCATAAAAAACAACTTAATCAATTTTGAAAATGAACTCTTCATGATGTGTTTTCAGGAGTTTTCAAATTCTACAAATCCTTATTAATCTAAGTGAGGTAAAACAATTGAGCTAGGACACGTTCATTTGTTTTACTTCTAGTGAGGCATATCCAAAAAGAAAAGAGCTTCCTCTTTAGAGAACAACCTCAAACTGGTATTTCTCCGATCAATATAGAATCAAAGTGGTGAGAAAAATATCACTTCATCTCCTCAAGCTTAGATGATGCATTTTGATGGTATCGTGAGGTAGGTGAATATCTGTACTATTTTGACATGGTCAACTAGGATCTTAAGTGAGACATATGTGTACAAATTGATTGGGAGGATGCCAAAGACCTTATCAGATACCTATTAATTAGAGGCCACCTGATCTACTCCTGAAGGTATCATAATCATTGTGCAAAGACTGATCCAAGTGGTTTCCCAGATCACCTCAAGATTACTCACCATCTATATTCCTTTGGGATAACAAGCTACAAGCAACAATTTTGATACTAGCCTATCTTTAGGTATTTCTTGTTTGATGTTTTTTCAAAGTTTCAGACCCAGTGCAAAAAATATGTTGAGCATACATAAAATGATGAGTTCTACACAAAAATCCTTTTCCATGTCAGTCCATTCTTCCAATCTAGAAGTCTCCCGAAGCCTCCAGAATCGTATCATCCTAATCATGGTCTTCCTATCATCCAACATCTTTTCTATCCTCTATGGTCCTCCTTTCCTCCCCTTATCTTAGGTTAGTAGAGTCATCTTTTTCCTCCCTCATCCCCTTTCCATCTTCTTCTAGAGTCATTATTTCCTCCTATACTGAGCTTAATCCAAATCCTAGTCTAAGATTCTTGGTCATTATAAATATTACACAAATGAAGAGTTATACACACAAATCCTTTGCAATGTCAGTCCAATCCTCTAGTCCAAAAGTCTTTCTAAAGCTCTAAAATCCTTTCATCCTAGTCTCATAATCATGGTCTTCCTATCATCTTGCACCATTTCCTTCCAGCATTATTCTCCTTTCCTCCCCATATCTTAGGCTAGAAGAGTCATCTTGGTCATTCCTCATCCCCTTTTCATCTTCTAGAGTCAGTCTCTTCTCCTATCCTGAGCTTAATCCAAATCCTATTCTAAGATTCTCATTCATCCCAGATCTAAGCTCTATTTCCTTCCATCCTCATTCCTCCATCCCCATCCAAACTCATCCACAAGTCAACATGTCTCAAATCTATTATGATGAGTTTCGTTGTCATATTTTTTCTCCCACAGTATCCTATTCCAATGATGATGAGAATCTTGTTGATCATGATGAGTACATTAAAAACCTTATAAATCTTTCTTTCATGCCCCGCAAGGGAACCAAGGAAGAGAACAAAGATTCTCTTTGAAAAAGAAAACCTAAGTAATGAGTTATGAAAATTTTTGAATTTTTAAAAGAATTATATAAACAAAGCATTGATTAATTTAGATTCCTCCAAGGTTCCCTTCTTATTTAATGCACAAATCATTTAATTCCATAAAGTGTACTAACAACTTGATTTACTTCTTAAGCAAACTACATCACAATATTTGTAGATTCTTAATGAATAAATACAAAGTATTTTCATTTCAATTTTCCATTTAAATCCATCTATATTCTTAAGTATCCTTTATGAATGATATAACATTTAAAGCATTAATACCATATAATAGAATCATCCAACCACTTGTTACATTGCAAATATTGCATTTATTTTACTAGCTTTTCCCTGATTCAACAATAATAAGAAACATACTACTTTACCTGAAATGTTACAAAATCCCTTTCTTTTCCAACATACTTCATATACATAATGTTCATGCTTTCCCTTTTCCTTTTTCCTAAGTCTACCCATCCCAAATACATCATTTTGAAATACTTTAATGATTACATTACATTCATCTCCTTTTGGGAGGTAACAATAACTTTACATCATGAAAGACAAATACAAGTCTTCATTCTTCAAAACTGGAACACTATGCAAGCATGAACCCATAAGCACTGCATCCGCAAAAAGTACCTCGATAAAAAGATTTACCACCCAACCACATGGATACCAAAAAGGCCCACTCCCCTACGATAGGAGATAAACACCAAGGTCCACAAAGAAGGGATAGCTAGGCCATACCTAGGGATGGGTAACCTTTCCCAAAAATAAAATGAAAAGAAAATCAAAGTATAAATCTTTTTCCAAAGGTTTTAAGGCTTGGTAGAAACTCTAAGAAACAACCTAAGTAAGTGTTATCACATAGCCCTTACCCCTTGGGTTGTCTTGGTACTAGCCACTCCGGGCCCCGGCCCCTAAGTAGGCACATGCGGGATCGAATGGCTTTCGTACAGACAATCACTATTCAATTGTACCCATGCATAGGTACCTTCTCCCACTCCCATCCATAGCCTTTACTAGCACTAATGGCATGGGCAAGGCATACATTGATCTCTTTAGTGTTTGAACCCATTCCCATAAGTTTTAATTAAGTTATCACTTTGTTAAAACAACTCTTTAGTCAATTATCCTGGTACTAGCCACTTAGGGCCCCGGCCCCGCACTAAGAGCCACTCACTTAGTGTTCTTAGGTTTTCTACCTATTGGAGCTTTTCTTTGTAGGACCAAACTTGAATCAATAGATGGGCTTAATTCTCAGGGTAGGCACTCAAGTTTGACAATGAAAAATTCCAATTGATGAGGATTGAAAAGAATCCTCCATCTTCTTTGAGCTCCACATCACTCGGGCGGGTATTGTCTTATTTGCACACTCATGACTCCTTTTTGATGAATAAAAGGCCTATAGATAGATTAGTGTGGAATAGTCTTCAAACCCTTTTAGGTATACTATACCCCAATGAAATTAATTCTCATGCAATAGCCCTATTTGCATGGGATGAGTCTGAAGACTAGAAAGGAGACCTCTTTACTATTACTACCACCAACATAAAAGGGAGAGGTATTTGATTTGAAAGGTTAATGTTGGGTTGAATGGACCCCTAAAATACCCTTAGTCTCTCATAGACTAGTGCCTTATCCAATGGGTAGCAGAGTCAAATACCTCACTGCAATAGAAAGCTATGAAACAAGGAGACAATATATTCAAATATGTTGATGCCTTACATCACACATACACCATTAATCAGCCCATACATTATCAAACCACTTGTGTATCCAAATGTGCTATCACTCATTCAAATGATATTAACCCTCCCCTTAGAAGAGACCTATAAATAAGTGATACATTGATCAGCATCCACTGCAAGACAAGCATGAATTACCCTTGATACCCCAACTCATACACATCTGAAAACCAGTCTTAGACCTAGTTGTTTCTATGAAAAAAACTCTATTGCAAACACATAGGAAATGCAAATAGAAAAACTACAACACCCTTGATGTCGTAATCAATAAGTCTAAAACCCAAAATGGAGAAAATCTGATAACAGTACAAATATATTGAGTCTCATACATAAGACAAGCTATTACAATTTGCATTACATACTCCAAAACTAGAGAGGAAAGAGGGAACCCTACATGTAGAGAAGAAGGCAATATTTGTAAGGTAGAAAATTCATGGAACCAGCTCTCAGAAGAAAACTTGAACCCTTACAAAGTCAAAACTTCAACCATTTATACCACTAATCATCTTGGGATCCTATAATAGGATGCAACAAGCTATGGATGATTAGGGTTAGGGTTTCACCCACCACATCAAATGGATCAATCAAGAATTTACTGCATTAGAGGGAAAACCAAGTAATCAGAACAATCAGACACCAGATTTGATCTTCATTTATGATGAATCCTTGAAATTATATCAAAGACCATGAATTTATTATGCATATCAATCAAATTGTACACCTGCAACATGCCTTGAGCAAGAAAACCCATTCTTTTATGGCACAGACCCCTGCAAATGATCATGGAACACCCTGGACCACACTGCATCCACTGGCACCACCAACCAAATCAAATCCAGCCAAAGAAACCATAAAAACTAGTCCTTTCTATCACTGGAAACCCATAGAAAATTCAAATTTGAATTTCAATGGTCACTTCATGGTGCCAGTAGCAATCAGCGGTTAATATTCAAACTGAGATCAACTTTAAGTCATGACCATTCGATCCTTTTATTTCACGGGCTCTATGTCTTTAATTCACTGCTATCCTTGGGTTAACTCTTAGCGAACATGTGATAAGGCATTTCCTTATTCACACAATGAAATTCCTAACCCGAGTTTAACCCTGTGATTTGGCGAACAAAGGAAATGAACTTACCTTGGTCATCTCTAGCGAACTGGCGACAAAAGGATTTCATCAGTTCACAAAACACTTTATGTCTCCGCTAAATAATTTAGCGATTACACGACCTTCCTTCACTAACACCAATCAATTTGGAGCACCACCATTTTACTTTACGAACAAGAAAACCCTTTTAGAATTTGTCGAGCCCCTAAACATTTTGTCAGAACCACTAAGCCTTTGACCCCCGCCTAGGCCCACTTTATGCCACTTGTCACTATATCATTTGCTATTGCTACCCAATTATTTTTGACATAGGACCCACCTACCTAAGCCTTCAAAAATGGATGGTGGGCTTAATATCTCATGGCTCTGACACATTCCATGAGAACTTATGCCAACCATAGATCTTGTCCTCATCATATACCTTTCTGACAGTGGCCCCACCCTACAGTATCATCCACGTCGACCAATCAAAAGCTGCCATATCATGCACATGTAGCAATGGACCCACCTAATTTTATCACTTCTGAAAAAGGTGAAATCAATGGCCGGTGCAAAATCTCAAACCTCTGACACATCTCATAAGAACTTACGCCTGACGTTGATTCACTGCAAGTGTCAAGACCCTCTGACAAGTTTGAAAACCAGGTCCCACTGACAACTGCCAGCATATTACCCCGTGGACCAATCATAGTTCACCAACTATGCTTACATGGGAATTAGGACCCACCATTTGAACTGACCTAAATAGCTGGTGAAATAGATGGTTGGCGCATGATCTAAAAGGCTTAAAAGATTCTATGCACTTATACGCCAACTGTCGATATGGAATCTTAGCCGATAACACAAAGCGTGACCCCACCCTGCAGCATAGGATACTTCGATGAATGAGAGACTGCTATGTCACAAAATTTGGCAGAAGGATAAACCACTTTTTCATATATTCTAACAACCCTACCACTTCATTATTTTCTTCGGCCAATAGGGAAATGCCACTTGTGCTTATGTGGCAATGGACCCGCTTGCAAAGAAAGGCTACATCATGAAAAAGAATCAATGGTCGTCATGATTTTGCATACCTTTGACACATCCCTTGCACTTTAATGACAAATTTTGAATTGAGATGGTGTCAGAGCCGGGCCCATGAAAATATTTAAGCCAAAACATTAGGAAAATTTAAGGTGCATGACTTAGGAAAAAACATTTAGTCAAGCACGTAGACTTAGGAAATATTAAAGGCCTCTGGGGGTAAAAACTTATGAAAGATTAAAACGGGGAACAACCAGAAATATAAAGCACGTGTGTTTTAAGATTTTTAAGTGACCCAAAAAGTAACTTAAAATTAGAACAGGGCTAGGGTAGACTAGGGTTTTCTTCTGCAATGACTATATTTTTGAAATTTTACAAAGGGTTTCAGCCAGAGACAAAAGAAATTGTAGAGACCAAAGGACAATGAATAAGGTCATGAAATTTTGCAGAGATAGACCATTTTCTAAGGAATTTAGTTGTGACATGAAAATGGGCTAACACTACCCTTAACCCAAGCATCAAAAACACATCATTAACACATTTGAGAACTTGCATCAGAGAATAGAAAATAATAGGAGAGTTTAGGGACGTTTAGGAAAATTAGGAGCATTTAGGGAAGCCTAGGATAGTCCTGACCCTCCAAACAATCCTAAACCCTAATCCTGCATCCTACACACAACCTAACCCTTATTAAAGCATCTAAATGCACCATATAACCTCCACCAAACAAGTAATGAACATATATAAAGTTACACAAAATTCTATATGCCAAAACATAATGCTCCATAAAACCTCATGTGCCTGAAATTTAACTAAGTCTAATTTTTTTGAAATCTCAAAATCTAGAAGTTGCATCTTAACTCCTATGAAGCTAAAACCTATCTTAAACATCCTGAAAAGTATCTAATTTATTTATAAAAATATAACTTAAATTATAATAAATATGAAACTTATACTTAAATGTTATATTTGTATAAATCCTTCCTAAACCACATTTTTGTATAAATCCTGCCTAAACCCTAACCTGTGATCAAACTGTTCTTTTTTTTAGCATTCCTACACATTCATTTCTAGTAACTACACATTTTTAAGATAACTACGCACTTGTCTAAGGTAACTGCACATTTGTGTGATGTCACTGCGCATTTATGAAAGGTAACTGCGCATTGGTTTTAAGGTAACTGCGCATTTGACTTAGGTTTTTGCGCAATTGTTTAACAGAGCTACACATCTAGTTAAGGTTACTACGCATTTACCTTAGGTAACTATGCATGTGTTCAAGGTAACTACACATTTGTTCAGAATGATAGAAAATAAAAAAAATGACTGACAAATCTGACTTACGGGTAAAACTGGGCATTATGGGGGTTGTGGATGCCTAATCTGGGCAAGACCCATTTGAGATCTCCTAGTTTCCATGCTAAAATAACCATTAGATTTTATTTACCATCAACCTAAACCTACTCAAGATCTAGGAATATAAAACAGGCCTCTAAGCCAGAATACTACTGATGAAGGGAATAGAAGTTTTTTTCTAAGCTCTGGAAATACCTTTAGAACTATTGAACATTAAAGGACATATAGACAAAGTCCTAAGGAGTCTCTAGACTCTTCCAACACACCCAAATGCATCTACACCAAATCATTAAAGAAGTACAATAGTTTGTGCAACATAATACATTAAAACACCAATGTAATTATCCTAATCAACCAAGTAGACAAGCTAAGATAATCTATGTCTCCTAAATTTAAGGGTGGAAAAATAGGTAATATTATTTTTAGGAATAATTTACTAAGTTTCATAACTATGGTAAAATATTTTACCAAACACATCTTCATTAATGAAAGTAACATAGATTTATTATTATATAATAATAATTTCTTTCACACAATCAATTAACAATAATATATGTTTATATATATATATATATATATATATATATATATATATATATATATATATATATATATATATATATATATATATATATATATATATATATGTATTCATAGGCATATCCGTGCACCCTTTTCTTATGTGTACATATACCATAAGTATATCCACTAATTATAATTTAAATCCATTACTGAATCATATCCACAAAATATAATCATTATCTACATATATATGTATGTGTTGGAGATTTGCTAGCAGGCTAGTACTGACTGTATGTTTGTCATTGATGACAACATATGGAAAGTAGTATGCATGGAAGTCTTATGTAGTAAGCCTTCTGTATATGTTGCATGGACATGATATCATGGGCGCAGAGGTTGAATGTGAGTATAGACAGTTATACAACAACTTGTGTCAATAGTGTTCCTGACAGAGTTATAGGTAGTGTGCTGTGTATGGTTGTCCATATAGTTGTCTTATGGGCATGCACCCTAGGATATATGTTGCAGACATGTTAGTGATGTTAAGTTCATGGACACATGGTCTGATGATGAATGCAAGTGAAGTTATGTAGCCGCTATTCGCAAGTAGTAGTTTCCTATGTTTGTTCAGCAGAGCCGACAAAGATTTTATTGTTTCTTGAGTTGCATCTATCTTGAGGATATGTGCCCTTGGAGTTAAGCTTGGAGAAGTGTTATTGATGTTATCTTCAGAGTGCATAAGTTAATTCAGCTTACAGAGAAAGTTCCAGTTAATTTGGTAGAGCCGACAGTGTGTGGCGTGCATCTACAATTATATTATATGAATAGGTCCCAGAATGTGTTGCACCCATAGTAGAGCCTACAAAATGTTTTTTGGATTTTATTATGGTTTCTCTAATATGATTTCAAGGTGTTTCTAATAGGTTGACTTGATTATATCATTTGGAGGAAAGATATTTATAGGCAGTCATTTGTGATTGCTGAAGTGTGGTTCATGGTTGATTAAGCAGAGCAGAGCAGAGTGTGCAAAGTGTTGAACCATCAGAAGAAGGTCAATGTGACCAAGTAGAATATGTGTGCTATTCATTGGAACTAATCTAGATATTATTTCAAAGCATAGTTCACCAAGATCCAAATATAGTGTGTATCTATTATTCAGAAGGTTGTAGCCTTCGCCCCTTTGAGCAGTGAGCTCTCAGATAGTACATCCTCTCCCCTAATAGGGAAAATTATAAAATATTTCTAACAGGGTCTAACCCTTAACCAGGTCTACTATACTTCATATATTGTAAAGCTACTCCTAATAGGGTAAAGGATCTTCTAACAAGGATCATTATACACTAGTACAGAATATTAGTGGGTATCAAGTCCCATCGGGGTTTTTACCTATTTGGGTTTCCCTGTAACCAAAATATTGGTGTTGTGTTCATGTGTTCTTTCATTATGTTTATGCTTTATGTTTAAGTATACTTAATTGGATAAAGAATTGAAACTTGTAGATAAATGATTCAGCCCCCCCCCCTCTCAGTTATCTCTTGGGACTATTCCTAGTAGTATGTATCTACATGTGTACATATTTACTAACATAAAATAAGAGATTCCTTAATCACACATAAACCTAATCAAAACATAAACCTATCTGATATGAATGCAATAATCCAACAAACTAGGATGCATCATCCACACCCAAGATTGACTCAGGAATTCCCCCACCTAAGGATAAAAGGGTCAGGGATAGAGTTCCTTCTCATGGAACCTTGGTGATATCTCCATAACAATAACAACAATCAAGGATTTTGAGGGATCGCTCAAACCTATGAAGCTAGGTGGAGACAATACCTGGTACTTGCAATCCTACATCACCAAGAAGAGATACATATACACATATGGATATACATAAAATCAGATATATATATATTTACAAGTAGATGACCAAGATCGATACATCATGTGGACCTCAACTAAGTGAGTAACTATGACTTCATCTTGAGTCATGAAAACACATCAGACATTTATCCATGAATGTAAAACATCATGATAATGGTTAGATTCAAATCCTTGGGTTAGCTCCATAAAACATATAAGGATAGATGGTTTTCTAATTTCATGAACATATAAATGATAACCATAAATGAGCATATCAATCATCTGATAAACATATCATCATCCACAAAACATAAATGTAAATATATAGTTCTAACCATAATAATAAAATGTCCAAATCAAAAAGTCCAATTATCATCATAAGAGAGGAGGGTATTATACTTTCTCCAAGAACCTTCCAAAATCCAAACATTCCTCCAAACTATCCCATCATTTCTCCATACATATCCACTAATACTCCCTATCATATCTTTTACAAGAGAAATCCATTATCCACACCTTCTTCCTATATTGATCCCACATATCCTCCACATACATCCTTCCTAGCTCCATCTTCTCCCATAGTCATATCCCAATATCCAACTCTCCATAACAACACTCCTAGCTACATCCCTAATCCAGGTCCTCCATCTCCTTATTCTCCAACCCATCTTCAAATCCAAGATCCTAGTCTTCCAATCCATCATTGTAATCCTTCATCCTATCTCAATCCATCATCCACTATATCCTATCTCTCTACTCCATCTCCTCCATCCTATCTCAATCCATCATCTTCCATTCCTGTTGACATTTCCACAAATCCCATTCCACAAGAAACATGCATTCCTCAATCCACATGATATCCTATACCTCAATCTATCACCCCCACCCCATCAGTTAGTCAGCCTAGCTCACAAGTCACCTCCATGTCTTCTTATGTGAACTATCTAGTCATGCCATCCTCTCCTTCCTCCTCTACACCGTCACCCCCCCAGCCAAGTTCAAAATCCACCACCCCATCTCTATCTACAAACTATCCTAGCTCTCTACCATCTACATATTCAAATCCTTCACTTCAACCTCCCTCAAGAAAGTCTCCAAGGAGTTTCATAAGAAATCCAGAAAAAAAATCCATATACTAAAGCTGATGAGTCATGTCCTCTTCCTCCCACATGCAAAACAACTAGTGATGATACCCATCCACATCCTACATCAACCATTCCTCCTCCATCACCTACACTTATTATCCTTCTTCCATCTATCTCATCTATTGACCCTCTTCCATCTCCTACCATCATTGAGACATTTCCATCTAGTGACTCCATCCAATCCCCATCCACATCTCCTTCTCCTAGTATTATCCAAACCACATCCAATGAATGTCATAAGTCCATCCTTCTTCCCTTCATCACAATTGTAGAATCTCCCATCCTTTCATCCATGCCATCTGAAGAACCCATACATACATCCCCCATCACTCTATCCAAACCAATCCTATCAAGTCAAGATATTTTCCAAATGCATGTTGAAGTATCCATTGACTTAAATCAATATCATATCCCTTCACTTCCTCTATTGCATTATCCATTTCTTCCATCCTCTCCAAATAGAGATCTTGCCATCCCAATTTCTACATCTCAAGATCCATTACCATCTCCCAATCCCAGTCAAGATACCATCATCCCATCCTCTCCACTTCATGATCCTCTAATCCTTATCCTATTTCCATCACTCTACCTCCTTGGCCCACTTACATTTTTCAATCGTAGCCCACTCAAAATAGAAGAAATGAGTTTCATATCTTCCTCCCTTGCACCTAATGTTGGATGTTTATCTTATTCCCCAAGTTATAAGTATCCTTTCTTTGATAAAATGCTCAATAAATGGAACTATCAAGGTAAAGGCTTGAATGCCCATCAATAATGAAATTTGGAGCCCATATAGGACAAAAAACATCCATGATCATGTGGTATTGGTCACATGTTTGAAGAAACTTCCTCCAAAAATTTTGGTACAGCTAAAGCCAAATTCAGGAATCCTTCCAAAAACACCATTTCATCTTCCCATTGTTGCTCTAAAGAATACAATTCCATTCCTCCTCCTCCATTATTCAAAACCAGGACAACCTATCACATTCCTCCTATTAGCTATTTTTCATGTATCCCTCAACTCTAAAAGAGAAATATGAATACCAGACCCAAGGATCTTTGTCTAGTAACATAAATCTACTTGTTCATGCAAACTAAGGGGCAAGAAAAGACTAATTAATGAGGATTTGATACTCCTCCTGCTTAAAGTTCCACACACTCAGGTAGGTGCACCTAAAACATGACAAGATCCGCATACATATAACTTACTAGCTAAAACCCTTTATGCAGATGTGAAAATCAATGGATAGTTCTCAGACTTATAAAACATGGGAGTTCAATTCAACCAGTCTTATATAGGGTCCCACCTGTATGATCCGCTAAGAACTAGGAAAATGGAAAATGTGACAATAAGGATAAACTCCTTCTTCTCTTTGAGCTTTGAACTCGGGCAGGTTAACCCATGGATTCATTTCTTCAAAGAATCACTAAAAATACTTGTATTCAGGGAACACAAGACATAAACATAAATGCTTCTGAAACATGAAATTAAAGATGGAAATGATTTAAAGATCTGATGATGAAAACTGCAAAGCAAACCAGGATCAGTGCCTTGTTCATTGGGCAACAGAGTCATACAAACATACATTCCCAGAAAACCATAACTTCAACTCAAAAACCTGAATGGGATGCCTTACAAACCATTCTTTTCACTCCAGTTCCTAGACATCAAATTCGTATACAAATCTAGAATTCTCAGAACTTGAAATCGAGACTTACTCCCTCCTTGAAAGACACTCGAATTCAAACCCATAGGTACCTTGTAACTGGTATACCGACATGCCTTACAAATCAATACACAAGAATTCAGATTATGAACACAAAGACATCAAACATAAACTGAATCGGGATTCCTTTATTTTCATTAAAATCATCTAGAACTGTACACTTCTAAAACAAAGAAACACAGGAAACAAAAATCCAAGTCTGGAAGCTACCCTGCAGCATTAATTCCAACATCCCTTACAAAATGAGAGAAAATACAAGATATAGGAGGAAAGGGGAAAGCCAGTTTCCAACAATAGACACCTATCAATTTCCCAAAATATCCCCTTCCTCTACAATTGCCTTTGAACTACAATCATCTCTTCAACTGAATTGATTCTCTCCAAAACAAAAATATGATTTGATCCTCTCACTTCTTTAACCAAATTTGATCTAAGTTGTTGTTTCTTGTTACTACTTTCCCTGACATTCTTCTTTCAACAAACTAATCCAAAAAATGGATTCTTCAACTTCTCCCAATTCCAACAGTATATAACACTTTACATTTCGGACAAAAATTGAGTCCTCAACATCATTTTCAAATTTCAGCTCCCAACCAACTATCACATTTAAATTTTGAATTTTTGACATAGTTTGAACTTTATGAATTTGTTTAAAATCCTCTACATATAGATTTTTAAAAAGGGTGGGTCCCACATGTGCCACATGGCACATTCAAAGTGGTCCAACAAATCACCTCCTTGCCACCTCACCATCTAGTTGGACACCACATTTGACCTTTGCCACTTGGCACTATTTGGTTGGCTCCCATATCCACCTGGGCAACTAAACTGAATCAGACCACCACCTCACAGGAATGCCACATGTCACCTTGTCACATGATTGCATAATGGGAAAATCACTCATGCGAACATGTGACTAACCGTCATGTTACCTCTCTATTTTTGGTGGTCTCTTATAACTTCCACCGTTAAGACAAAATGTTATTCGCATGATCACGTAGCTTAAAAGAAGCTTATGCAAACATGCAAAAACCCATTAGCATTTATCACCGTCATTGTCTTCCTTCAAATCACCGGTCCCACCTCACCTTTGTCAATAAAGGAAATCCATGCTTGCAACACCTGGCAAATTGTCAGGTACTTTCTTTCTTTTCGAGCACTGGTGTCTGCTGATACTAGCCAATGAGAAAACATTATTCATGTACATCTATCAAAAGTTCCACCTAAGAATCATGCTTGGTTTAATGCAAGATCAACAGCTTGTCACATGATCGCATAGGCTTCTAAGATCCCATGCGATTATATGACAGTCATCTGATCTTCCCCTTATTGCTTTTCAAACTTTGGAGATTCCATTGTCATCGACCCCACTATCCTTTACAAATAAAAGGCCACCACTTGTGAAATACTTGTCAGTGGTCCCACCTTGTTTCCGCATCAAGCTTCATTATAAAATCAATGGTTATTTCACATGTTCGCATGGCTTGGAAATATTCCATGCAAACACGCAACTACCGTTAGATCTCCTTTAAAGATTCATAGTTGAATGAAACTCAAAACATTAGAATACAAGGTAATTAGGACATAGGATATGTTATTTATATCACCAGGGTTCCAGACTTAGGAAAAGATATAACCCCCATGTGAAAAATAAATGCATGTGCTCTTTAATGAACTTAAGTGACTTAAAAAGTAACATTTGAAAAGAAATGAGGAGAATGAATTAGGGTTTATTTGAAAATGGCAAACATTTTAGAGTTTTTGACATGAATTCAAAATTCCTGAAAGACAAGACCTAGGGTAAGGATTTTTTGAACTCGGCTATGACAATTTCCTATGAATTTTCCAAACCCTAGACCAATCAAAACACCTGGAAGGAGATTTAACCCAAAATTTTGACACACACCTTAGAAAATTAAGAATATATCCAACAGTGGCTCTATCTGAGGATGGTTGAGCGTAAGATCAGCACAAGAACACTAGAATCTTTTGGAAGAGCAGACCACCCCAAAATTTAACTTCTTATTCCTCCAATCCAACTTCATCTTCTTATTCCTCCAATCCATTACTTGGGTCTGAGGCTCCTTTATTCAAAGAAAACACATGACACAAAGCAAAGCAACTGTACAAGTATTTACAAAACTTTCAATTGAAATCAATGCTTACCCTAGTCAAACACATGATTTTCATTTCCATCCCATTCAGGCAAGCTGTAAGTATCATTCACATCTACTTGATTAACAATACTCACATTCTTCATCAGTTCAGCATACAAAACATGGTTAGCAAACTCACCATTATCTGGTACGGGAAAGCTATCAAGATGCCATGAGTACTGATTACTATGTGACATTAAACCGTCACACTCTTCATTGTCATTGCCATGCTGAAAAGTGAAGCATTCCAACTCAACATTATGGCTAGAAACATCCACATTCTAAACACTAGTTTGCACCACAGGATAGGCTTCTTTTACATCAGTTTACAAAGTAAAAAAGAATGTCTCTAAACAAAAATCAGATTGCAATAAATCAGAGGAATCTTGCTGATCATAACTCCTATCAGCATCTTGTAAACATGGGAAGGCATTGTCAAATAATGGTTCATCATTTACTTGTAAATCTGAGAAAACACACTTAGATTCATCTTTTCCTTTAGCATCATGGCATATGTGAGGATCAATGACATCAGACTCATGATAATCTAAATCTACAGTAGCACATACATCTTCATACTCATCATACATGATAGTAGCAAATCCATCACAATCATATGTACTCTTAACTTGCATGTCATGAACTTCAAAAATAGGAGAAGGAAACTCATCATATCTCTCACATTTGATGCCCTCACTAATACTCCCTTTATCAAAACATATGTCTATTGGGCATGAGACTCTAGAATCAAATGTGTGTGCATACCTCTGAAAATCAGCATCTAGGAGTTGTGAAATCTTCTCACTACTGAGTGGGCATTGAACCTCTTGTCCATTTTCTTTGATCTCCTACTCAATGTTGAATTCATCTTCCATGTTGGAAATAAAAGACAAGACTTCTTGATGTATATCATTTTGTGCAAAAGATTCACTATCACTTTCATCTACGTCGTATTCAAGCTCTTGTTGCTCACATGAGTCATTTTCAAGTTGAAAAAAGAAATCATCATCTACATGCTGAGAATAAGGGAACTCTACAAACTCAACAGAATCACTTCCAATTACTGATTCTTCCTCATTGTCTTGTTGTTCATAGATTTCACTGTCGGCATTATAATCACAATTACTAGCACAAGTAGATTCAGCATCAGCACAACTAAGTTTGGATTCAACATTTTCAATTTCATCTATCCATCTTCTAACACATTTAGTTGTTTCTTCTATACAAGCAGCTGACAAATCACAAGATTCTGGCACACAAAGCTCTACAAATAATTGTACCCACTCTAATTTTGGGAAATCAATAACCATTACAAGCTTATCAACTATACTAGAAAACCTTTGATAAAATGAAAATGCTAACTCATTGTTTCTTTCTCCTATCCTTTTTCTCAAAGTCAATAGGGCTTCCTCTTGGACTCTTTGTCAACTCGATGCAGTATCCTTTTCTACATTATCATTTCCAAGATGATGCTCATAAACTTCAGATCTAGAAAATAGATCTTGCTCCATGAATGCAGGAATTTCTATTTTAACCATTTATGTGATCAACACGTCATATTCTGTCACAAATATTTGTATCTGATTTTATACAGCCATTATCTTCACAAAACCATAGCATAGCATACTCCTGATTTCTTGAAATTGAAATTTCAACCAGAACGTATGACAAACTTTGAAACTAATTTCTCTTTTCTTATCACTTTTCTCACTTATCAAGGGACTTTTATTATCATATAAAAACTTGGGATTACCTGGATAAGATTTGCAGCTTCTTTTTTAATTCTGGAGACTCGCTCCAAACAGTAAAGTCACATAATCCCTTTTCAAATTGCTGCAAATATAAATACTTCCAGGCTATTCATACATAGAGATCTGAACAAATTTTAGATTCTTTTTCTGACTCTTTCATGAAACCAAATTCAAATATTGATTTAGCCAAGCAAGGAAACAAATGTCTTAAACTTGCTAATCTTAAACATCAAATAATAATTGATAATCACAAATTACACTGGCACAACACAACTAGGATTCTCTAATTACAAATAGAGCCACCACCCACAACATGTATGGGATTAAATTTCATAAATTGGTCTCTAACAAGTATAATAGACAGTATTCCACAAATCTACTGTATATTCACATTATACTCCCCAGTAGAGTCACCAATTTGTTAGCTACTTTTCATGTATCCCTCAACTCTAAAAGAGAAATATGAATACCAAACCCAAGGATCTTTGTCTAGTAACATAAATCTACTTGTTCATGCAAACTAAGGGGCAAGAAAAGACTAATTAATGAGGATTTGATCCTCCTTCTGCTTCAAGTTCCACACACTCAGGCGGGTGCACCTAAAACATGATAAGATCCGCATACATATAACTTACTAGCTAAAACCCTTTATGCAAATGTGAAAATCAATGGATAGTTCTCAGACTTATAAAACATGGGAGTTCAACTCAACCAATCTTATACAGGGTCCCACCTGTATGATCTGCTAAGAACTAGGAAAATGGCAAATGTGACAATAAGGATAAACTCCTTCTCTTCGAGCTTTGAACTCGGGCAAGTTAACCCATGGATTCATTTCTTCAAAGAATCACTAACAATACTTGTATTCAGGGAACACAAGACATAAACATGAATGCTTCTGAAACATGAAATTAAAGATGGAAATGATTTAAAGATCTGATGATGAAAACTGCAAAGCAAACCAGGATCAGTGCCTTGTTCATTAGGCAACAAAGTCATACAAACATACATTCCCAGAAAACCATAACTTCAACTCAAAAACCTGAATGGGATGCCTTACAAACCATTCTTTTCACTCCAGTTCCTGGACATCAAATTCGTATACAAATCTAGAATTCTCAGAACTTGAAATCGAGACTTACTCCCTCCTTAAAAGACACTTGAATTCAAACCCATAGGTACCTTGTAACTGGTATACTGACATGCCTTACAAATCAATACACAAGAATTCAGATTATGAACACAAAGACATCAAACATAAACTGAATTGGGATTCCTTTATTTTCATTAAAATCATCTGGAACTGTACACTTCTAAAACAAAGAAATATAGGAAACAAAAATCCAAGTCTGGAAGCTGCCCTGCAGCATTAATTCCAACATCCCTTACAAAATGAGAGAAAATACAAGATATAGGAGGAAAGGGGAAAGCCAGTTTCCAACAACAGACACCTATCAATTTCCCAAAATATCCCCTTCCTCTACAATTGCCTTTGAACTACAATCATCTCTTCAACTGAATTGATTCTCTCCAAAACAAAAATATGATTTGATCCTCTCACTTCTTTAACCAAATTTGATCTGAGTTGTTCCTTGTTATTGCTTTCCCTAACATTCTTCTTTCAACAAACTAATCCAAAAAATGGATTCTTCAGCTTCTCCCGATTCCAACGGTATATAACACTTTACATTTCAGACAAAAATTGAGTCCTCAGCATCATTTTCAAATTGCAGCTCCCAACCAACTATCACATTTAAATTTTGAATTTTTGACATAGTTTGAACTTTATGAATTTGTTTAAAATCCTCTGCATATAGATTTTAAAAAAGGGTGGGTCCCACATGTGCCACATGGCACATTTAGAGTGGTCCAACAAATCACCTCCTTGCCACCTCACCACCTAGTTGGACACCACATTTGACCTTTGCCACTTGGCGCTGTTTGGTTGGCTCGCATATCCACTTGGGCAACTAAATTGAACTAGACCATCACCTCATAGGAACGCCACATGTTACCTTGTCACATGATCACATAACATGAAAATCACTCATGTGAACATGCGACTAACCGTCACGTTACCTCTCTATTTTTGGCGGTCTCTTATAACTTCCACCATTAAGACAAAATGTTATTCACATGATCGCGTAGCTTAAAAGAAGCTTATGCAAACATGTGAAAACCCGTTAGCATTTATCACCGTCATTTTCTTCCTTCAAATCATCGGTCCCACCTTGCCTTTGTTAATAAAGATAATCCACGCTTGCAACACCTGGCAAATTGTCAAGTACTTTCTTTCTTTCCGAGCACTGGTGTCTGCTGATACTAGCCAATGAGAAAACATTATTCATGTACATCTATCAAAAGTTCCACCTAAGAATCATGCTTGGTTTAAGGCAATATCAACGGCTTTTTCACATAGGCTTCTAAGATCCCATGCGATTATATGACAGCCGTCTGATCTTCCCCTTATTGCTTTTCAAACTTTGGAGATTCCACTGTCACCGACCCCACTGTCCTTTACAAATAAAAGGCCACCACTTGTGAAATAGTTGTCAGTGGTCCCACCTTGTTTTCGCATCAAGCTTCATTATAAAATCAATGGTTATTTCGCATGTTCGCATGGCTTGGAAATATTCCATGCGAACACATGACCGCCATTAGATCTCCTTTAAAGATTCACAGTTGAATGAAACTTGAAACATTAGAATACAAGGTAATTAGGACATAGGATATGTTATTTATATCACCGGGGTTCTAGACTTAGGAAAAGATATAACCCCCGCGTGAAAAATAAATGCATGTGCTCTTTAATGAACTTAAGTGACTTAAAAAGTAACATTCGAAAAGAAATGAGGAGAATGACTTAGGGTTTATTTGAAAATGGCAAACATTTTAGGGTTTTTGACATGAATTCAAAATTCCTGAAAGACAAGACCTAGGGTAAGGATTTTTTGAACTCGGCTATGACAATTTCCTGTGAATTTTCCAAACCCTAGACCAATCAAAACACTTGGAAGGAGATTTAACCCAAAATTTTGACACACACCTTAGAAAATTAAGAATATATCCAACACCTCCTTCATCCTCTAAATCCATTTTGGGGCCCTATAGCCCAGAATCTACCATCACATCTCCTCCATATACCAAATCCATTTTGGGTCCTTACATCCAAAAATATCATCCCCCATTTTATCCTACTCAATCCTACACCCACCATAAAAATCTAATTTCTACATTCCTAGTCAAGATCAACAAAGGAACATTCTCCCATCTACTATCTTCCAATCTCCTTCCATCTCTCTATCCATATCTCCTCCATCCTGCACACCTCCTCATATTCCTTCCAAGACTCCTTGAAATTTGGATGCAACCTCAAAAATTCATAAAGATAACTATCCACAATAATCTAAGTATTTCCATGTCCACTCTAAAAGACATGCTCAAGAAAAGAAAAATCCATTCAAGAAATCCGCTATATCCAAATCGCCATAAAGACCCATCAAAGAAAAATAAAAATCCACTACATCCCAATGGCCACAAAGGCCCACCAAGGAAAAGGAAAAAAATGTGGATCCCAAAGAAAAAAGATGCAATGCATCTAAAAGAAATTTCCATAATGGAATCCAAAGTTGCTAATCCACCAGCTACTCATTTCCCTCCTCCATCCCCTAAATTCATTTTGGTTCCTTATATCCCAAGATATTCTATCATAAATCCTCCATCCTACCCACCTCAACCATCCACATCCCATCCACTTCATCCACCCCCTCACAACTTGTGCCAATGTTGGTCCTGACAACAACCCCTATCCTACTCGGTTTCTATCATTCCATCCAATCTCTCTCTACCACCATATCTCTCAATCCATGCATATCTCCTATCTCAACCACCTCATCCATGCCTTTGCATAATCCCTCTATCATGATAAAGGCTATACCAACATCTAGTTAGAAGAGAAAGTCAGAAAAAGTCAAAAAATCAAGAAAAATATCAAAAAAAGAAAAGAAAAGAAAAACATTCATCCACAAGTGAAAACATGGTAATTTAAGTACCTTGGACAAGTACCATGATGAAAACTTGGAAAATAAGCATCATGTGTAATCCCTCCATCCAGTTCCTCTTTGTAATTGGGGGAAATTCCTTCTAGCACATCCTATCCATCACCTCCTCCATCCCATTTTCCTCTCATACCTATCATATCATATCCACTTCACTTCCTCCATCCTCATATGCATCTTGATACAAAAATAGAGACCACAAGGCATACATACTTTTTGGCATCTTTCTGCATCCATCCTTCCCATTGTTAGGATTGAGTAATACTGAGAGGGGGGGTGAATCAGTATTACAAAACTTTATTTGCAACTTTAAATAATTGTAAATAATCCAAAGTAATGCAGAAATGAAAAGAGCATATAAGCACAACACATTACTCATGACACCATGATTTTTTCTCAAGGAAACCCTGATCAAAGGGAAAACCCTAGTGGGGATGGTACCCACAAATATGCACTAAAGTATAATTTCCCTATTAAGAGATCTAGCCTTGTTAAGAGCTGATTGTTACATAGTACATTTCCTTGCTAGAGGATTACAAAAACCCTGTTAGGGGCATACAAAACACCTAGTTAAAGGTGGTGAGCACACTGCTCTTACAATCAATACTATCCCAAAATAGTTCACAAAAGAGGAACAATATGTAATACCCCAAAAATGGTCTACAGGTTCATTAACCTCCTACATCTTCAATTCGAATGAAATCGACATCAAAGTCCTAACCTAAGGCACATCTGCACATTATCAAATTTAATTGATTTTATCTTAATTCTGCATCGGAGAATATTCCTAGCAATATTCTTATTTATCCTAATTATTCTTAATTTAATAATTATTTGGTGATAAATCCTATTTATCCTAAAGTTTGATTTATTGAATATTCTGAATATTTAATTAATCAGATTTAATACTGCCACTTAATTGTTTAATTAAATTTATTCCTAAATTGTATTATTTAATTTTGACAATAAATCTAAAATATCATGACTAATTGGTAAAATTCTTATTTAATTAATTCATGTCAATTGTCAATTTTTAATAATATAGTTTTTGGATAAAGTTTTATTTAATAATTGATTAACCCATAAATCAATTGTTTTAATTTCAAAAATCAGTTAAGTTGAGAATTAATCACTTTATTTTTAAAAATTAATTTATAAATAAATCATACACAATCAGAAAAGCAAGCAACTAGAAATTAACAATGAATTTTAAAATTGAAACTCAACATCTGATGATGAGTTGAAATTTGATCTAAAACTCTATTTTGAGTAAAAAACTACTTTTGTATGATTTTATGAGTTAATTAATTCTGATTTCCTGATAACTCAAAAATCAACCTGAGTTTATCAAGGGTGATTTATGGCTTTTCTCCTACATCCTCAAAGCCTTGGATTTCTATAAAATCAAGGCTCAACTCTTCATAATCATCAACACTCCAATTTGCACAATTACTCTGGCGAATTGGTGATTGAAGGATTAAGCACTTGCGATAGGCGATTTGTGAGATCTTTCATAATTGATCATAGTTTTGCATAGTTTCATATCATAGATTTCATATTCATTCATAGCATTATTAGATTAAATCTGCATTTAATTTCATTCATATAGCTTAGATTCATACAGATTTCACATTATTGTATACAAAATACAAAAAAAATAGATTAATCTGCATTCATACAGTTTTTTATTCTTTTGCATCCAAATCCTTCGTTTACGTGTTGCATTGTCATTGATCTCAATTTCAATCTGAGAACATCATACTCGCACTTACTAGAAGGCATTAAATCACCTGGTTAGTATGGTTTCAATTATTTGCAAGATTCTGGTTTTTGCTAACCTCTAATGTTTTACTGAAGTGTTGTGTCTACAACTAGGTACAAAATTCACACACACATTTCTGGCACCCACCGTGGGGCCGTGAAATGGATTTTTATCATTTCTATTTCACTTCTATCTATTTTTCTATCATTTTCTGGTCCATTCTATGATTTCATTCTCTATCCGTACATTTTTCGTATGACTTTTGTCAGAAAGTCATACCAGGAAGACCCCACTATCATACGACATTTGATTCTATTGAGGCATGTATCAGATGCTACACATTATTGTTTGGGAGATTGTTGTTGTTTGGTAAGACACCCACTATCGTATGAGTTTCCCAACTGTTGTCTGGAAGGTAACCCACTATCGTACAAGTTTTGACTCTAGAATTCAATTGTTGTTTCATAATTTTTGGTAGTTTTTCAAATTTGATCTTCAGATTTGGACTAACAGCTAACCCTAATGATTGATATCTTCTATTTTTGACTGATATCTACTAAATTTGATTGGAAAAAGTGCAACTAAATTGCTAAAATAAGTAAAATCTGCTAAGCGCGTTGCGAGGAATTCAGGTATTCTACTACAATCTAATAAGACTTTGATTTGGACATAAAATGAACTCTCACGTGTCAGGCTTGTGTGACTTTTCTTGCTTTCATATCACAAACTTCATTTTGGGCTATAAAACAAACATAGATTTACTTTCTACATATATGTTACATATAGTAAATAGACCCTATGAACACTATTTATGGATGATCTTGAGAGAGTGGGCTTCTTTCACTTTTTCACACATGCGAAGCTCTTCTTGATGAAGGGTCCCCTTGTAGATAAGGAGGTTACTGAGATTGTCTTATGTTCTACTAGATTTGTGCATCTTCAACTTTTGATTGATACATTCTCTCTCTGGAGAAGTTGATAAATCATAAGTGGTTGACATCATAGATCTTTGTGAGATAATTTTTGTCTTACCATGTCAGATTAATTTGTCTACTTTGTTTTGGTTAAAAGTGAAAAGGCTAGAGGAATATGCTCTACTCCCTTTTTGGGTAGTATCAGAAACTCAGATCCTTGAATCTGGAACTAGTCCCTATGTGGTATCTTTTTTGAGTCACCTTTAGAAAGGGTTAACCATAGTGGACATTCCCTTAATTGGGTCAAACACATGGATGAAACCTCAAGCATTAATAGCCATTTTCACCATGGTAGTAGTAGTTGCTATATAAATGTCCTTGTGTAGGAAATCTTCATAAGTGTGGTCTCTTGTTGGGCTGCTAGATCTCCCTAGCAGCTCTTGATTGATTAAACTCTCAGACTGTGTCAAAACCCTGGTGCGCTTGGATTGGAGTTTTCCCTCTTCAAATCATAAAAGTTGCAGAGTCAGACCATTACTACAAACCTTAGTGAGGCCAAATTTTCATTTTCTAGGAATATGTGCATTATTGAAAAACTTTTTGGAACATACACAATTAGCACTTCTAGGGATTAGCACATTCAGTCATGTGATTGTTCATGCATAGGGTTGCTTTGTCCCCTATTTATTGTTTTCAGACGTTCTTGAAATCACTTGCTTGTTGTTTTCCATACTTGTTTATTTATTTGGTTATTAGAAATGAATGATCCCAAAATAATCTTCAAACCTAGACAGAAAAATTTGCAAACAATTTGAAACTGAAAACCTAAAATTTGCAAAATCTGAAGCAAAATACCTTTCTAGAGTCAAAAGTCATCTCACAGGGTCAGATTATCATACGAGTTTTGAGAAAAAGTCATTTCATAACCCCTATATTGTCATACAGTATCCAGTATTGTGTTGTACAAGTGTTGTCACCAGAAACCAAAAGAACAATTTTCCTTGGCAGCAATTATCGTACGAGTATTGCAATTATTGTTTGAGAGCATACCCAGTGTCGTACGAGTCTTCAAAAACTCATTTGAGAATTTTCAAAAAGTTGTCAGAGATTGGTCAAATTTGTCAGGAATCCAATTTTTATAGCCTATTTCCAGATTCTGTCAAAACATTCACTGTGTCAGGAACAAAGAAGAAACTAGAACAAATTTGATCATTTTCCTAAAATGGTCTCTTGAGTCTGATTTAGCCTTCTGATTTATCAATTTGAGTCTTTTTCATCTTGTGTCGAAACCTTGTCAACATTATCTTCAAATTCAGTCTTCTTACTAAATGGCTAAGTATTGTGAGCCTGTGCCTACCATCTATTGGATGTCTACCCATACTATTGTGGCATAGTATCCTTCATTTACATCCAATCTAATCTTTAATCAATCCAATCTTGACAAGGTTGTGTCATTTGATCTTCTTGAATTAATTCATTCTTTAGTTGTCTTCATCTTATTTTTTTTCTTCACCCAAGGTTAATGGTGGAAACTAGAGCTTCATCACACAAGAAATCTAGAGAAGCATCTCATACTTTTCCTTTGTCTACTCACATAGGTCCAACTCTTGAACAACTCTACAATTCAGGTCTTTACAAAGATGACGGTATTAACAATTTTTGATTGAAAAATGGTTACATACCCCCTCCATCAACTCACAGAGGTAATCAACAAACTCCACCTCAATCTATCCCAAGGAGTCCTAAAACTCCTGACATGTCTCACAGAGGGACACATCATGGGTCTCAAGGAAATCACTCTCAACACAGTATGGATCAAGAATCCACACCTTCTAAAATTGCTCGATATCAAAATGATGATGACTTCAACAGAATGATGAGGCATTTCTTGAAAGAAGATAGAGAGGCATTATTTCTAGAGTTAGCTCATCAAGGAGCTAAACTTCCTCCAAACTTTAATGTTGAAGATATCATTACACATGAGGAAGAAACCCCTATCATGGCTATGATGAAATAGATGCATGCCATGCAAGTCAAACTTAACAAACTTGAAAAAGAAAAGGAACCTAAGGAGTTCTCCATGGAATCTCTATGCCCTTTTCCATTTGATAAAGACTTGTACATGCCACCATTACCTAAAAGAGGGGAAATGCCTAAGTATGATAAGTATGATGGAAAATCTAATCCTCAAGATCATGTTAGATAATTCTATACTCAATATATGGAGTTTATGCATGAACCAACCTACTTAATGCATCTCTTCCCTCGATCTCTGGGAGGAGCAGCCATTCATTGGTTCTCTAGAATGCCTCCAACTATCAAAACTTTTGAGGAGTTAATCAAACTATTCTATCAACAATACTCCTACAATATCTAGCATCCAGTCACCATTATCAACATCTGTAATCTGAAAAAATATCTAGGAGAACCATTCCTAATATTTCTCAAGAGATGGAGGAAGAAATTTTCTCTATATGCTAGACCCATTCCAGAAACTGAGAAGCTGGAAATATTTATCAATAATCTTGTTCTAGAAATAAACTACCCTTTAGAAATGCAAAATCATACATCCTTTGATAAGATGGTAGATAATGCAATCAAAATTGAGAAAGCACTTGTGAAAAAAGGAGACATCACACTTCAAAAGGACAAGTATGAATCTGGATCTAGTTCTAAGGACAAGAATAAAAACTAGAATAAGAATAAAGGTATTGTCACTAACGGCATTGTTGATACTATCTATGCCCCATCTAAGGCACCCACTTTCAATCTCACCATTGGCACCCAAGCCATCAAAGCCTTTGAAGCTAAAGCCACTGAATCCAACAAGAAGTCATCTGATTATAAACCTTGGACTATAGATCCTAACCGCAAATTCACTCCTCTTCAAGAATCCTTGGAATCTACCATGATAAATCTATTGGCTAATAAAATAATCTACTTGCCTGAGATAAAAGTCTTTGATCCTGAACCTAAACTGAAATGGTGGAGAGAGAATTATTTCTATGAATTCCATCGCAATAAGGGTCATAAGACTAATAACTGCGTTCTCTTGAAGCACATCATACAAGACAAAATTGATAATGGAGAAATCATGATTGACAATCATAAGAGCAATCTGATCATACAACATTCATAGAACCATTTCCAAAACATGGTAAAGAAGATTCTTCTTCTCAGCCTAATATGGGTGCTAAAGTAAATTATGCCTACTCTGGAAATAATGTCGTTATCAATATGGTTGAACCAGGTCTATATGAGTGTTGCAATGTCATCTCAATTATAAGAAAAGATAGAGAAAACCCATCAGCTAATGTAGTTACTTGATCACAAGCTCAAACGCATCTACAAGGAAAAATACTAGATTCATCCAATGTCCCTAAGGTGCCTTTCAATCTTTCATCTACTTCTAAATAGAAGGCTACATATAAATCTTCAAATCCTAAAGACATGAGGCCTACATCATACAATATTGTCCAACAACTCCAACATACGAATGCAAAAATATCCACGTTTGAGTTGCTTCGGATATCTCTAGCTCATAGAGCCATTCTAGACAAAGCTCTGCTCAGATCCAATGTTCCTGATAACCTTGATTTAGATAGATTCCAAACTATGGTTTCTCATCTTACGTCTCCATAGTATATTTCATTTTTAGAGGAAGATGATAACTCCTTGATTCATCTGCATAACCAGCCCTTGCATATTGAAGTCTTGATCCAAAACCATTTTTTCAAACATGTGTTGATAGATGGGGGCACTGGTCTAAACATTTGTTCTTTTATCTTGATTACACAATTGAGATTTTCAGAGATGGCCATTGATCCTAAAAAGAAGATAACTATCAAAGCATACGATGAGCAAGAAATGTCTTCCAAAGGAACAATTTTCTTACCTATTAGAGTGGGTCCAGTTATATGAGATATTATATGCCAAGTTCTTGATCTACCTTTGGCTTACAACATCCTTCTAGGAAGACCCTGGATACATTAAATGAAAGCTATTCCTTCTACATACCATCAGTGTTTGAAATTTCCTTATGAAGGAGAAGAGGTGATGATTCCAATGGATCTGTATACAACTTGCAATGCATTGAAAGAAAGTGTTGATAAACTTGTTACTAGTAATAGAGAATATTCCACTAAGAAGCTAGATGTTGCTTCAACATCCAAGATGGAAGACATTTCTAAAGAGGTTAAAATCAAAGAAAATGGTATGGGAGAATATACTATAGGGCTAGTCTTGTCTATGACATCTCTCCCTATCTCACCTAAGTCTTATGGACAAACTCTAAAATAGCCTAAAAAGGAGTCTAAAGAACCTCTTGAAGAATATAAAGGAAATTTTGTTGCAGAGCAAGTGTCCAAACAAGAGTTTGAAGAGGACGAAGTTGTGCTTGCATGGCTATACAAAGATGAACCTGAACCTCAAATTGTTCAAAAATGTGACTCTAAAACACCAAAGATCCCTTCTAAGTCATATGGCCTAGGGAAAAAATTGATCACAAAAATGGGATACAAAGGAAAAGGACCTCTAGGACTATAGGGTGAAGGTCTTCTATCACCTCTTGACCATCGTGGCCGAGCAAACAAAAATACAATAGGTCTAGGATATAAGAAGAAGCCTTTCTATCTTAGCAAGAACTCCACGCATGTCTTAGAATAGATTGAACCAAAGGAGGAAACAATACAACAGTCTGATAGTGATGAGTCAAACACCACTAAGGGGCTCATTCCTTATGAGCATTTTCCTAAAGAGATAAAAGGCCTCCTTGAAGCTAAAGATGATCCAGTAAAAAGATTCAATGTAGTAAACACATAAGAACCTACTATAGAACAAGAGATAGTTGCACCACAAGAACCAACTAATCTTGAAGATAATAAAATAGATAAAGAGGAAGGTGGTAGTTATTCTGAGATAGATTCTCATGAGTATGAATTCAAATCAAAATCTGAGGGTAACCCTTCTTGGGGTATTCACCCTAAATTTACTCATGTTCTCAATTTTCCTAGAGGCATAGATGAGGAATCAAATGAATATGAATGGGGAGTCATTCCAGAGGAAGATGAGCTTATCATAGAAAAACATATTGATGTTATTCACCAATATGCACCTAAACCCAATGTAAGTCTAAAGCGAAATAATGAACTTAACGAGTCTAATCGACCTATGGATGAATTGGATTCCCACAATGACATTGAGCCTATTCATGAATTGAACATTTTGATTTGTAATATCACTTTCAAACTTGAGTGTCAGGTTAGGACCAATGATGATAGATCCATATCCATAAACACTTTCTCCCAATCTTTTCCCACTTTGACTATCCAACATCCTAACCTTCTTGACCAAACTTCCACGAATCTGAGCCAAGGTATCTTTACTTTCTTGAATGACTATACCCTTGCTTGCTACCTAAATGTAGTTGAGCCTATGAAGACTTCCATCGGTGAACCAAGTGTCAGAATGATGGAGTCATACATCAAGTATCTTAGTCAAAAGAATAAGAATAAAAAGAAAAAGAAAAGGATTTATGAGGGTGAAAACCACTTTGTGATAGTCTCAAAACCTACAAAAGTAAAAATAAAAGACGTATCCAAAGGTGAAAACCTCTCTGAGGCACCTAAGGATGAGATATTTGATGTCCTTCTGAGTCATTTATAGGATAGATCTTGAGTTCTAATTGAGCCCACTCAATCTATCAACTTGGGAATAGTAGAAGAACCACAGTTGATCCATGTAGCCCAATCCTTATCAGAAGAAGAAAAGAAAAAATTTACAACATTCCTAACAGAAAAGAAGATCAACTTTGCATGGAAATATTTAGATATGCCAGGGTTGGATCCTGATCTTATAATGCACCATTTATCTATAGCTCCAAACGTTAAACCTGTTAAGAAAAAATTGAGAAAGATGCATCCACATGTTGCACTCTTGGTAAAAGATGAATTAGAGAAACTACTAAAACCTAGATTCATCTGTGTTATTGACTATGCCGAATGGATCTCTAATATTGTACCTATTTCAAAACTAGATAAATCTATAAGCGTGTGCATAGATTTCAGAGATGTGAACAAAGCATGCCCTAAGGATGATTTTCCATTACCTAACATTGATATGATAGTGGACATGACTATGGGCTTTGAGATGTATTCTTTGATAGATGGTTTTTCTGGATATAATCAAATCAAAATTGCTCCAAAGGATCAAGATAAAATGGCTTTTACATGTGCATGGGGTACCTTCTATTGGAATGTCATGCCATTTGGGCTTAAAAATGCTGGTGCTACATATCAGAGAGCTATGACATCTATGATCATAGACAAGCAACATATGATCATCTCAAAGTATATCAGAAGAAAATGTCTAGAGGCTACAACAAGAAAGTCAGACATAGAGAATTTTAGGTTGGCGATCTAGTCTTGAGAGAGAATCCTAAAAATCAATCACATAGAGAGCGCAAGGGGAAGTTTGAACCCAACTGGCTAGATCCCTTTGTTATCACTACTACTTTAGGCTCTAGTGCCTATCAACTCTCAATGACCGAAGGAGAATAGCTCCAAGAACCAATCAACATTCTCCATCTAAAGAAATTATATGCCTAAGGCCTTCAGTATTCAAAAACATACTAAAAAATCATAAAAATTGGAAAAAGACCTAAAAAATGATCATCTTGGTGAAAACCTAGCAAATAGGCACCTTGATGTATCACAAAAATATATATATATATCAAAAGTACAAAAAAAATTTTAAAAATTAAAAATACAAAAAAATGAGGAAAAGAAAAAGTGCCTTGGTGAAAACCTAGAAACAGGTGCCTTGGTAGCAAAAATAGAATCTCTACCAAGATGGTGAAAACCTGACAAATAGGTGCCTCTTGTTTCAAAATGCTCTATCTATTAGCGCAATCTTGGTCTTTCCCAGCTTTCAGTCTTGCTTTAGTTTGTAAATATCCCCTGATTTGTTTCTGCATTCATGTTTTCAATAAGTCAGTCTATACACCAATCAACTCAAGCCTCTGTATCCTATCAATGTTTCAAACTTGGGGGCAATCAATGCCATATCCTATGGCCTCAGTACATCTTAGATGAGTCATATCCAGTTAGAGTCCTTTGAAGCTTCATCCAAGTCAATCAGTCTATCTCCTCTCTAGAAAGGATTTTGCATCTACAACAATGCAATCAAACACAAACTAAACACAATCTATGCTTTTACATGCTTTTATCTCCTTGTATGCTTATTGATTCACATTGAGATTTTTTCATATTGTGTCCTTCAAGCTCTTCGATGATTTCCTTTACAGGATTTAGAGAGTAATGACTAGGGGCATAATCTTTTCTTTGTTTTCTGCTTGTATGTGAAAAATCTAACAACTTTGGAAATTTTGGATTGAAATGGTGTTCGTCTATCAGAGCCTCTATCTTGAATTGGATGGCCATGAGTACCTTGACCATTGATACCCAGAAAATTCAAGGAAGTTTGATCTCACTATTGTCTTTTTGAGAAAATTCTTACTCCTACTGTGAAACATGATCTTACCTAAATGATGTGAATGATAAAGGGTCACTACGGGTAATTCACACTGGATTTAGAATGATCTTTTGACTGCTTGATGTGTTTGTAATGCAAGGCGTATTCAGGTCATCACAACATTTATGTTTTGATGCTTATACAAATTGATATATCAAAATGGACATGATATTTAGGTCATCCTAGCATTTATGCCTTGGTGCTTATATATAATCTGACATTCTGAAAACAAAATCAATATTCATATGTCCATGGTTGTCTAGCTAGTGGGTGTTTTATTGATTCTTGTGCATACAAATCAACATTCATATGTCCATAGTTTCATAACTAGTGGGTGTTGTATTGATTTATTTGGTTACCTAAAAAGTTTAATGATGAGAATGAATCAACACATGATCAGTGACTAGGTCCTAGGTCCTAGGTTTTCATTTCATTCTGCATTTCATTTTGCACTTTGCATGATCTCACAAATTGCTTGAACACTTAAATGATTCTTCAAAACCAAAAATGCTAAACATGACACAAGGACTAAGCATTGTATGAAGGTTCCTCCAATGAATCAGCAAGTAGAATCCTTTTTCGGGATCAAAATCAAAATCTGAGATCATTTATATTGTGAACTGCTTTCATATTCGACCTTCAATCATCAAACGAATCCAGTTTTTAGCTTAACTGATTATCTTACATCAAACTATTGAAATTTCAACTTGGTCACCCATGGTCAACTCATGGTCAAATCTAGTCAAACTTGGTCTCCAAGACCTCCAAATGATGCATAACGTGTTCTCAGATGTGCACAACCACTTCTCAAATCAATTAACATGCTTCTAAACCATTCAACTCTAACTTTTCTTGTCAAATTTAAATTTTAATCCCAAAGGGGGGATAGTATTGCATATCATTCAAGTTTTTAAATCTATTTATGTCAATCAAATCTTTCCTTAGTAATCAAGACAACAACCACGTCTAGTTATTGATTCATCAAAAGACCTCATCGCTTGGGGCACATTGCTTGGGGCATATCAGATTCATCAAGATCCATATCAATCTGGTATCCTAAATCTATCTTGTAAACTATATCAACTTTTTGTAACCATCGGTTCATTAGTGTTATTTCTTTGGTTCTTCTTAACTGATGGGTTCAGGATGTGATGCCAATATGATTCTCTTGGGACAATCAGGTCTGGAATCAGTCACTCACTTCTTCGCAATCATAAGGTTCAAAATCAAGCATTTTGGCACTTTTTCATAATCACCAATTCATTGTTGTTATATTTAACATTATCTTTGGTCAATTAGGACCTAACATCTTCAAATCTTTCAATCGGTTTCTATCTCAGAATCGGTTAATCTTTCAAATAAGTTTCATATATCTTTATCAAACACAAACTATTCTTTGAACCACTACGCTTTGCACAATGATTCAAAGAGGGGCAAAATGTAATACCCCAAAAATGGGCTATAGGTTCATTAACCTCCTACATCTTCAATTCGAATGAAATCGACATCAAAGTCCTAACCTAAGGCACATCTGCACATTATCAAATTTAATTGATTTTATCTTAATTCTGCATTGGAGAATATTCCTAGCAATATTCTTATTTATCCTAATTATTCTTAATTTAATAATTATTTGGCGATAAATCCTATTTATCCTAAAGTTTGATTTATTGAATATTCTGAATATTTAATTAATCAGATTTAATGCTGCCACTTAATTGTTTAATTAAATTTAATTAAATTTATTCCTAAATTTTATTATTTAATTTTGACAATAAATCTAAAATCTCATGTCTAATTGATTAAATTCTTATTTAATTAATTCATGTCAATTGTCAATTTTTAATAATATAGTTTTTGGATAAAGTTTTATTTAATAATTGATTAACCCATAAATCAATTGTTTTAATTTCAAAAATCAGTTAAGTTGAGAATAAATCACTTTATTTTTAAAAATTAATTTATAAATAAATCATGCACAATCAGAAAAGCAAGCAACTAGAAATTAACAATGAATTTTAAAATTGAAACTCAACATCTGATGATGAGTTGAAATTTGATCTAAAACTCTATTTTGAGTAAAAAACTGCTTTTGCATGATTTTATGAGTTAATTAATTCTGATTTCCTGATAACTCAAAAATCAACCTGAGTTTATCAAGAGTGATTTATGGCTTTTCTCCTACATCCTCAAAGCCCTGGATTTTTATAAAATCAAGGCTTAGCTCTTCATAATCATCAACACTCAAATTTGGACAATTACTCTGGCGAATTGGTGATTCAAGGATTAAGCACTTGCGACAGGCGATTTGTGAGATCTTTCATAGTTGATCATAGTTTTGCATAGTTTCATATCATAGATTTCATAATCATTCATAGCATTCTTAAATTAAATCTACATTCAATTTCATTCATATAGCTTAGATTCATACAGATTTCACATTATTGTATACAAAATACAAAAAATAGATTAATCTGCATTCATATAGTTTTTCATTCTTTTGCATCTAAATCCTTCATTTAGGTGTTGCATTGTTACTAATCTCAATTTCAATCTGAGAACATCATACTCACACCTACTAGAAGGCCGTAAATCACCTGGTTAGCATAGTTTCAATTATTTGCAAGATTTCATATTTTTCTAACCTCTAATGTTTTATTGAAGTGTTGTGTCGATAGCTAGGTAGAAAATTCACACACACACACAATACAGGCACTTATCTTGCTTAGATAGTTCTAGTTATAGCTTTGCCTCCTACTGATCTCACACCAGACTTCTGCTATCTTCTTTGCAAACTTATTATTATATCTTATATCTTCTTTCATAAGAGCAATCTATATTTATACACAATTATCCTTCTAGTCGACTCCACAAATGTCATACTAAACATAGTAAAAACTTGTGAAAATGATATATATGGAGTCAACACTCTTACATTACCAAAGAGTTGGCACTATACTTTATTTACTATTGGCAAGTTGGCTATACTAATGTACATGACTTAATATAGTGTTTTCATTATGGAAACAAAGTCATATAGTAGTTTGGAGTCAGCGCACTTGATGAGAAGATCAGAAATTGGTTAAGTGTTCAAGACTAGATAGTGTACAGAGTTCCTGTAGCTCAGAACATCAGTGCACATGCGTACAATTGAGTTATGGTGTGCACCATAGAAGTTAATTTAGTTATACTATATTCATGCTTAGTCTATGAGCGCATGATTAGATATGAAAGTATGAGGAAGATACAAACAATTGAAATTAGACAGCCAGTGAGTGCTAGTGAAGAACAGAGTAAGTAGCCGACTATTATCATTTTGAGTTGTAGTTATATTCTATTGATGTAAAGGCTATGCACCTATTTTATTTAGGTTTCTGACATATGTATATGTTTTTTTGTAAACATGCTTGAGCTAATTCATTTGGAAGCATTGTATGTAATAGGTCTAAGGGCCGACCTAGTTGTCTATTTTGTATGTGCATATAAATATGAGATGTGCCCATTGTATTTAGTATGGAAGTTGAAATAAAGTTGTGATAAGTAGAGAAGAAGTGTTTTAAGATTCTATAAGATGTATTAGAGCTTTGCAAGAGGTCAAAGCATTAGCGCATCAAAGGAACTTATCTAACAAGCAATGTCATAGTGACAGTTCATCCAGCAAATATAGTGTGTATCTAAGATCAAAAGGTTGTAGCCTTCACCACTTGAGTAGTGAGCTCTAGCACAATGCATCCACTCCCCTAATAGGGACTATTATAAAAGAATCCTAATAGGATCTGACCCTTGACAAGGTCTACTATACTTAATACATTGTAAAGCAACTCCTAACAAGGTTAAGGATCTTCTAACAAAGATCACTAAACACTAGTACATAATATTAGTGGGTGTCAATTCCCACTGGGTTTTTTATCTATTTGGGTTTCCCTGTAACCATATTGGTGTTATGTGTTGATTTCATGTTTCATGTTTATGTAGATGTTCATTTCAGTACTTAAGCATTTAAGTTTAGTTTAAAGGTTAAACTAAAAAGATAAAATACAGTGAACATTGATTCATCCCCCCCCCTCTCAGTGTTCCCATTCCTAACAATTGGTATCAGAGCTCTGGTCCTTAGTAAATAAGTTTAACCACTTGAGGAGATGATGGAAAAAGTAGAAATGAAACATCTAAAAAGAAATATGGAAGCTGCTCTTGATGACCTAGACAAATCTGAAAGAGAAACTGATCAACTAAGGGAAAAACTTAGTGATGCTCAATTAGTCATCAAAAGGCTAAGGAAAGATTTGAAAGAATTCTCTACCAGTGATCTAGGGACAATGGTCAAGAAGTTGAATGAATAAAATAAATCCTTAAAAGAACAACTTGAAGAATTTGATGATAAGCTGACTAACAATAAGGAAGTCTATGATGAACAGGTCAAAGAGAACCTTCAACTAAATGAAGAATTAAGGCAAGCAAACATGGAAATCTTAGAACTAAGAAACAACAAGAAAAGCTTGGAATCTGAATTGAAAGAGGCTAAGAATCACATTAATAAATTACACACCAGTTCTAATTTAATAGAATCTCACTTATATGCAAGAAGAGCTAAAGGAGATACTAGCTACTTTGGATACAATGAAGCACAAAATTAGATTGATAACATGTGAGAAAGAATGAAAGCACCAGAAGGCACCTCTGATGCTAAAGAGACTAGAAGTCAGACCAAGGATCATACTGAACCACCTAAGAATGAGCACAATCCTATAGACTACACTTGTTATGCATGTAACAGGCATGGACACATAGCAAGGAACTGTACAGAGGTAAGACCTTTCAATGGTTTCTATTATTCATGCAATAAATTTGGTTATAGAGCTATGAATTGCAAGACAAGCCAAAATAATAGGACTCATAATCAAAGAAATCAGAATCAATCAAAAGTAAGAAGCTCTCAGAATGTTAAATGTTAGATATGTCACTATAATAGTCACTCAGCTAAATAATGTAAGATGGTGACTCATGTCAATGCACCGAGGAATATAAGGCCTCTAGTCATTTTTCACTCTTGTAACAAGGCTAGACATATCTCAAAGTTCTGTAGATCAAGGACGCAACGTCAGGAAAGCCCTAAAAATCTAGAAGAACCATTTTTGGATCCCGAAGGAGAAGTCAATTTTTTTAAAGCTTCAAAGGATGCGAGCTTGATTTGGTCATAAACAAAGAAGGACAAGGTTGATGAGTATGTATTGGATGCATCCAAAGTGGATGCACCCTCTACATCTAGATGGATGGCCCTCAGGGTCATAGGGGGAGCTAATTTAGCTCTAGACCCCTATGTGGCTGGTATACTCACTCTTAGAGTATGTACCTTTGGACTTAAGCTTTTGGAGACTAGATAAACCTTCATGCAAGAGCACACTAGCTAATTCTTCTTAGAATGAAAGATAGAAATTTCTAAGTGATAGCCTAGTTTATGCAAAAACCATTAATGGTGGAATTTTCACTTTAAGTACACAGAAAGCTTTTTGATTACTCATTGCATTCAAATTCATAGCATTTGGAGAGTAGAAAGAGCTTTAGAATTTATTGTGAAGATTTGTAGATTGATCTATCAGTGATTAACAGTTCATTTGATCAGTTGCAAAAACCCTAGTTCATCGCGTCGATTTAGAAGTCTTCAGATTATCTTAGAGAACATTTGGAAAGTGATAAAACAAGTAATTGATGGCCACTCACATAGTATTTGATGTTGCAAAAAAGAAAAGATATTCATGTTTTGGTCTTTAATCATTTACATGTACCTTCATATAGTTGGGAAAGTATCAGATTCATATTTGGACAAGTCCATTCCAACCATGCCATAGATATCTTACAAGGCATCCATTGAAAGTACTTTGAGAGATTACATAACATTGGAATTGAAGACCTTCAGGGTCAAGATGCAAATGAGGTACAGAATTCCAGAAAACATAGTTGAGAAATACAAGGATACTACCTGCATTATGGTTGAAATAGACATAACATGCATGGAGGCAGTTGTACCTAGAACAAAGTGGATTCATCCGCTTGGATATGAAGTAGAAGAATAAGTTTTAGAAGCATATGCTCAAGTACTTCTTTCAGCTCCTACTGACCCTAATGAGCCAAGATGGGGAGCTTATGAGGAGAATTCAAGAGAGGTAGATGCTAAACTAAATAGCATAGCAACTAAGAGGAAAGCCTCTAAGATTACGTTTGAGATACTCAAAATTCATGGAGTAACACAAGAAGACCTAGACAAAGCAAGGGAAGAAAAGATTGCTTTGGAAATTGAGAGCGCATCCACAGTGGAAGCTAAGTCTAATGATCCCAAAATGAAAAAGGTAAAGATTGAGAAGACTAATGATCCAAAGGATAAATAAGGTAAAATTGATGATATTAGTCATTCACCCACTGTTACAATTGATATTGAGTCCATAGATGCATCTCCTAAGATATCCAAGAGGAGAAAACAAACCGCCACAAGAAGAAAATTGAAAAATGTTCAGCCACCCCTAGAAGTAGGATTCATACCTATTCTTCAATTTTTAAGGACTAGAGTAGTAGAAAAAGGAAGACTAGATTAGATAGAAAATTTTTATGACAAATATCATGAAATTGATAAGTTAGAGATTCATGAGATGTTGATCAAACACATGATAAAATTCAAGAAGATAGTTCTTAAATTGAAGATAGCTATCCCAAATAAGGTATGGGAGATTATTGATATCTTGAAGAGACAAGCCATTGAAGAAGACTTCACAATCAGGGAACAAACATTAGATTCCAATCTTCGAGTATGTTTTGTTGAAGAAAAGACACTGATATTGAATTTGGTGAAGCCGCACTTAAGAACAAAGATGAGAACACTACACATTATGAACAAAGACTATGAGCTAATAACAAAGGAAATAGAGAAGGCCTTTGAGAAGGTATTCTTAGAGAAACACATAAAAACCTTCATTTGTGCCCATCACTCAAGCACCTAGTGAGCAAGACAGAGAAGTAGAGACCACCAATATACATTTACAGGTCCTCAAGATTCAGTGCCTGCAGCAAAAACTCAAACAGAGGCAGATAAGTCTATGCCAATGATAGAGTCACTAAAGGATAGCACCTTTATCATTGATAATGTAGAGATAGCCATGGCAGCCACTGACACTGATTTGGATAAGTTTGAGGAAGCTTTTATGAGCAAAAAAGAAGCTAAAATGTTATGCAGAAACACACCTCCCACTCATCAAGAAGAAGTATTGATTGATGATGAGAAAGAAGAAGAAAAGATGGAAGAAAAGAAAGAAAAGGTAAAAGAAAGTGAGAAAAAGGATGAAATGTCAGTAGAGATAATCAAGGTGAAACAAGAAGTGATGGATATCACTCTTATCACTCGTTCAACAACATTGTTCTCAAGTTTGACACTTGACACATCCCATTTGCACTCATGGAGAGAAGAAGATCTGATAAAATTTAGCATCCTAGCCATGGAAAAGGCTAAAGAAAAACAAGTGATGAGGAATCCCCTCCTGGTAGAATCAGTAAAAATTCTAAACAATTTTTTGCCAAAGGACAAGAAAGTGTCAAAAATGCATTCTTTTGATCATGTGAGTACAATCATCTCACATTTCAAAAATAATTTCTCAAGCCTTGAAGAATCTGCATCCCTAGTTGCAGAAGAAAAGTACCTAAAGAAGAGGTTGAATGAATTAATGAGCAACTTTTCACTTGACCTAAGCTCACTCAAGACTGGTCAAGCATCCTTAAAAGAGTTTTCAAATCAAGGAAGAAGAATCATTGCTGAATGTATGGATTAGGATAAGCTTATTGATGCCCATTTCAAGAAAATAAAAGAGGCAGAAGCTATGATTGAGAAAGTCAAGGGTTCATTGAAAGACACATCCATAGATGTAAACATGTGTAATAATGTATACCAAAGACAAATAGAAAAGATTGAGCAGGAAGAAAAAGAAATGTCAAAGATCAAGGCAAGGCAAACACAGCTCAGGAATGCTCTTGTGCCCTCATTAGATATACTCAATCAGAACATCAAGGACATAGATGCCATAATGGTAAAATATGATCATGGTCCTAACACTGACTTGAAGAAGATGGAGAAGCTATAGTATGCACTATGTGCCCATCTCTAGATAGTAAACTCCTTGATCACATTTTGGAAGAAGGAGATCCAGAACCTAAAGAAAGCATATCTGGATGTTTTCCCTGTATAGATACAGTTTTTGAAACACCTTTCTCATTAATGTCAAAGTGGGATTTGTGTATAGAATATGGATCATAATATGTATAGGGAGATATAAGTATATGTATAGATGACAAAAAGTTTTTTGTATTAAGGATAGTTAGCAACTTGGCCATATTCCTTTGTTTCCATTAATGAAAAAGGGGGAGATTGTTGGAAAGTTGGCTATACTAATGTATATGACTTAATATAGTGTTTTCATTATGGAAACAAAGTCATATAGTAGTTTGGAGTCAGCGCACTTGATGAGAAGATCAAAAATTGGTTAAGTGTTGAAGACTAGACAGTGTACAAAGTTCCTGTAGCTCAGAGCATCAGTGCACATGCGTACAATTGAGTTATGGTGTTCATCATGGAAGTTAAGTTAGTTAGACTATATTCATGCTTATTCTATGAGTGCATGATCAGATATGCAAGTATGAGGAAGATACAGACAAATGAAGCTACAAAGCTAAAGAGTGCCAGTGAAGAATAGAGTAAGCATCTGACTGTTATCATTTTGAGTTGTGGTTATATTATATTGATGTAAAGGCTATGCACCTATTGTATTTAGGTTTTTGACATATGTATATGTTTTTTTGTAAACATGCTTGAGCCAATTCATTTGGAAGCGTTGTATGTAGTAGGTCTAAGGGCCGACCTAGTTGTCTATTTTGTATGCGCATATAAATATGAGATGTGCCCATTGTATTTAGTATGGAAGTTGAAATAGAGTTGTGATAAGAAGAGAAAAAGTGTGCAAAGAGTCTATAAGATGTATTAGAGCTTTTCAAGAGGTTAAAGCATCAGCACATCAAAGGAACTGATCTGACAAGTAGTGTCACAGTGATAGTTCATCTAGCAGATATAGTGTGTATCTGAGATCAGAAGGTTGTAGCCTTCACCACTTTGAGAAGTGATCTCTAGGATAGTGTGTCCACTCCCCTAATAGGGAATATTGTAAAAGACTCCTAACAGAGTCCGAACCTTGAAAAGGTCTACTGTACTTAATACATTGTAAAGAAACTCCTAACAGGGTTAAGGATCTTCTAACAAGGATCACTAAACACTAGTACAAAATATTACTGGGTGTCAATTCCCATCAAGGTTTTTACCTATTTGGGTTTCCCCATAACCATATTGGTGTTATGTGTTGATTTCATGTTTCATGTTTATGTGGATGTTCATTTTAGTACTTAAGCATTTAATTTCAGTTTAAAGGTTAAAGTAAAAAGATAAAATAAACTGAACACTGATTCACCCCCCCCCCCCCCCCTTAGTGTTCCCATTCCTAACATTTACATGACTTAGCACATTATCATATCCATCATGCTTTCCTTAATCATCACAACTGTTCATGTACCCTGATATACTATTTTACTATCTTTGCATACCTTTCGAATACTATATCTCATACACTAGCTATCCAAAAATTTTGCAATCTTAACTGAAGCATTTACATATACCAAAAGACCTCTAGTTAACTTCGCAAGCCATAATACCATGTATGTCTCCATCACTACCCAAAACTGTGGCATTGTACCCTATTTTTCTGATTTTGGACTTAGTCATTTTCATGACTGTGAATCTAGTGGCAATCTCCACATCATGCGATCATACTTATCATAAGTGTTGCCATAAATGACAACCCTTAGAGGATTTCCAGTACTCAAAATCATCACATTCCAAAAATATCCCCCTTTGGCATTGATGGAAAAACTTAGAAAAATGACTAAGTGTCACAGACAACTTCTCTTTTTTTTTTCTTCTCTTTTTCTTCCTCTCCCTTTGTCATCAATGGCAAAGGTTAATCTCAAAATTTCAAAACTGAATCATAGGTGGTCTAGTTTTTGCTTACCAAATTTAAGACATCATGGAACAATGTTTCCAAGGTCTTAAACTCCTCATCCCATGAACTTATCAGTAGCTCACTGACATGGATTAACCCATTTAGTGCATATGATGTTGTCTCTGTCGCTTTAAGCTCAATGAGAGTAGATACTATCATTGAACTTTCAACCTTTATCATCTCAAAGAGATGAGTCTCCACTATTGAGAGCTTGGGAGTTAATAGGTGTCTTAGCAAACCAAATCTCTTAGGAAATCTCCCTTTCTCCATTTCTAGTATCCTTATTTTTTCTAGTAATCTAGATGTCTCCTTGTCAATTTCTTCCATTGTTTGTGAAGATGACTTGCAACTATCCATTATTCTGTCAAGACTGACCCTATCTTTTTCCATACCCTCTACATTTTTCAAATATCTATAGGGATTTATGTAATGGCTATAGAGTTTTCTAACTTGTGCCACACAAATCTTGGCTTTAAGAGTGGTAGCCTTAAGAATGTCTAAGTCCCATGAGATGGACTTATGAACTTCACTTAACTTCTTCTCCAAGAAGTTTCTTTCATCCTTCTCCTTTGTTGTTTGTAGCAATGAGTCAAAGTGACTATCAAATCTATCTAGTACTATACTGAGATTCTCAGTTTCATCCTTGCCTTTTAGGATAAGTGGAGAGGGTAGTAGCATGTTTACTCTTTCTACTGCTCTACCCATTATCTTGGCTCTTTTGTCTCCTTTCTGGACTGATCTCTCCTTAGCTTTAGCAAATGCCATGAATGACAGTCTCATCAGTTCATCTTCATCCATTTTGTCCACATTAGAACTTACTGGTTTGGAAACACTTGCCAACAATAGAGATGGATCGAGACTAATTCCAGTGGTCTCCTCTGCCTTTGGTTTTTTTTCTTGATGTCCTTGGTATAACTCCTTCTCCTATACTTGTTCTGCTTGTTTTTCCTCTGATTTCCTCTCTTTTGTCTATCCCTAGTCTTCAACTTCCATCACACTATCCATCTTTTCTGTGAATGGATCATGTATATCCTGTGAAGTGTCAAGGCTAACAGGAACACCAGAGACAAAGAAGTCTAGTTGCAAGTTATCTTGACCACTCTTATCCACTATTTGTGAACTCTCTCCTAAAGCCAAGGACATAGGTTTATCAATCTTAGGTGTGACTCCCTCTTAGGCATGTTTTGCATTAAAAATTCATCTAATGCCTTTTGGGTATCTTCAATTACTTCATTGTATCTTCTAGCCATGATTTTGACTAGTCTAGTCTTTGTTCTTAAAAGAGGTTTTAGCACTTTTATAATTCTTTCTCTTTCCTAGATAGACACAATAGGCAACATATCATCAATTTTTTTGTTTCTTATGTTCTCATCCTTTGAATGTGCTAACTATTTTCTGATTTCTAGCTTGTTGTATAGTTCTTTGGGAACACTAGATTCAACTTCCAAAAAATTCTTTTTGAAGACTAAAAAATGCTCAATGATAGTGTCTTCAATGATTGCTTGATCCTCAAGGTTGTATCTCTCATAGTATCTTTTTATAGATGTCAAATTTCCATCTTTGATAACCCTCTTCTATACTGATTTCACATCAAGTTTCCACAAGGTTTGTGGATTCTTTTGAACCATTTCCTTTTCCTCCTTTTCTGTACCCTTTTCTTCCTTTTTCTTCCTCTTTACCTCTGTTTCTTTTTCTTTTGGACTGACATTCCTAGATGATCTTCTAAGAACCTCTGTAGTCACAATTTCATGTGTTTCTTCCTTTTGGGGAACTGATAAATCAATGAAATTATCAATGGTACTTGTCTTCTCTATTTCCAATGAAATGGGTGAATTAGTGGCAACACTGGAATATGCCTCCATCTTGTTCTTCAAGTCCAAGTACTGCTTCTTTGTAATTCCTACCTTCATAGTAATTTCTTCCACTATCTTGCTGACTTTCCCCTTTCTTGTTACTTTCTCTTGTTCTTCTCTGACTTTTTCATATTTTTCTCTATATGTACCCCATCTTTCTTGAGTGGGATCCTTTTCTACTGCTAATACATTTTCTACTTGCATAGATAGTACTTCAACACTTACCTCATATTCCATAGGATAACACTACTTCATTCTAGACTCAACTACCACAAAACAGACACAATCAGTTTCAACCATGAAATAGATGGTGTCCTCATACTTTTCTACTAAGCTTTCAAGAATTCTATATCTTTCTTTCATCTGCCTCTGCATGATCTTAATCATGCCAAACAATTCTCCATCGATCCAATCCTTTTTCTACCTTCTGTAATACTCTAAGATTTGTAGACCAATGGGTTCATTGTCTTTCCATGCTCTAGGATGCATACTAGGAAAATTGTGAATAATATGAAGGTACATGTGAATTAGTAGTGACCCAAACCTGAATGCCTTGGATTTGTCCTTCTTAATGACCTTAACATTTTCCAAAAATTGTTGTGCTAGAACTTCACAAAGGTTGTACTACTTTTTTTCTTTAACCATTTTGTAAGCCATCATGACAACTCCAGTTGATACAGAATTAAGTCTCAAACTATGGAACAATTTGTAGCTAATAAGCATTGCTACCAATCTAACATCTTGAAGATATATATCATTTATAGTCATAGCCCTCTTGTCCCATTTGGAGTGCGTGAGGGTTTCAACATCCTTTCTTAGACTTTTCTCACTAACAGGTAGGGCTCCTTCATTGTCAAGTCCTATGATATCACGAATCAGCTGAGCACGTATCTTTACTAGTTGATCTCCTATCCATAGGAACTAATCATGAACTCTACTCAAAATGATCTTGAACCATTTGACTTCCATGAATTTAGTGAGATGGGTTAACTTGATTATTGCCAAGTCTTTCAAATGTTTGAATTCATCTATCAAAGACCCATTCACATCTATCATACCATTGAACTCATAGAAGATTTTGACCTCCCCAATAATTTCATACTTGTAGTGTATGTATGCCCTAATATCCTCTACATGCAACACACCTATGGGAGTTTTGGAAAATGCCCCTTCCGGATCATCCTCACAGGATTTGTATGATGCCTTTTGAACTTATACCTAGGTCTATCAACTACATCATAGATTACTGGTGCATCCATGAATTTCAAAGAGATTAGGTCTAAATACCTTAAATGCACACAACTATGATGCTTGTCTTTACATGACCACAAAATCTCTCTTCTAGATTACTGGTTTGTCTTCACACTTCTGCTCTCTTTAGTTGATGATCAAATAGTGCTGGAGAAATGAAGTTTTTCAAGTCTTCTATTTATCGTAAGTTGAGTGTGAGTATTAAACTCCAGTAGTTCAATGTCACATGTCCTTTGATCAATGCAAAACTTGTGAACATAGAAGATGAATCTTCAATTGCTACGATCTCATCCATAGATTCACAAACATCTATACATATCATACATAAGCTTGCATGAGCTTATTCCGCTCATACATGGGCTGGATATTTTCTATTTTCTTCATCCACTGCACCCCATAAGGCCATGAGGCCTTCTAGGCTGATGCCTCAAATAATTCATCATGCAAAGACACAGCATCACAAGTTGTCTCTCCCTGAACCACAGCCTTATTTAGAACTTTTACTTGCCATATCTTTTCACTCTCTAATTTCTTGTTTTCACTTATGTAATCATTTAAGCTTTTACCACTATCACTAATATTTTTCCTTATGACTCTAGGTGGTGTTGTTTCTGGTTCATTGAATCTTCTTGGTTTCTTGAATTTCTAGCTTCATTTGGTCCACTTATGTTACCTTTAGTTCTTTGTTCATTATTCTTGTCATTTCTCATGTGTAACTCCTCAATAAGTACTCTGGATTGAGTGAGTTCACCTTTGATGATCTGATTGTAGTTACCCAATTCTTGATATTTATCTTTGTAATGCTCAAGTTCAATCTTCATGTTATCTATCAGAAGGTTGGCTTTGTTTTAGTGACTCTTCAAATTTATTTCTTTCATTTTTTTAATTCTAAATCTCCTTGATTGTCAAGAGATTGATTTGTTATTTTTCGTGCTCCAGCATCTTTACTTTGTCTAATGTGTCATTATCAGAACTTTCTTTGATTTTCTCCATAAGGTCTTGTCTCTGATATTTCATAGTCACAAGTTGTTCTTTAAGTTTCCTCATGAAACCTTCTACTCTTCTTAATTTAAAGTTTAGTTCAGCATTTTCAGCTTTCATCTTATCCAGATCTTCAAGTGCAACTTTGAAGTTTACTTGAAAGTCTTTTGTATCCATTCTGATCTCCCTTAAGCTGTTAAGCTTTCTCTCAAAGGGCCAATAGCTCTGATACCAATTGTTAGGATTGAGTAATACTGAGAGGGGGGTGAATCAGTATTACAAAACTTTATTTGCAACTTTAAATAATTGTAAATAATCCAAAGTAATGCATAAATGAAAATAGCGTATAAGCACAACACATTACTCATGACACCATGATTTGTTCTCGAGGAAACCCTGATTAAAGGGAAAATCCCGATGGCGATGGTACCCACAAATATGCACTAAAGGTTAAGAGATCTAGCCCTGTTAGGATATGATTGTTACATAGTACATTTCCTTACTAGAGGATTACAAAAACCCTTTTAGGGGCATACAAAACATCTAGTTAAAGGTGGTGAGCACACTGCTCTTACAATCAATACTGTCCCAAAATAGTTCACAAAAGAGGAACAATACAAGCACTTATCTTTCTTAGATAGTTCAAGTTATAGATCTACCTCCTAATGATCTCACATCAAACTTCTTATATCTTCTTCACAAACTATTATTATATCCTATATCTTCTTTCACAAGAGCAATCTATATTTATACACAATTAGCCTTCCAGTCGGCTCCACAAATGTCATACTAAACATAGTAAAAACTTGTGCAAATGATATATATGGAGTGGGCACTCTTACACTACCAAAGAGTTGGCACTATACTTTATTTACATGACTTAGCACATTATCATATCCATCATGCTTTCCTTAATCATCGCAACTGTTCATGTACCCCGATATACTATTTTACTGTCTTCGCATACCTTTTGAATATTGTATCTCATACACCATCTATCCAAAACTTGTGGGATCTTAACTAAAGCATTTACATATACCAAAAGACCTCTAGTTAACTTCACAAGCCATAATACCATTTATTTCTCCATCGCTACCCAAAATTGTGGCACTGTACCCTATTTTCCTGATTTTGGACTTAGTCATTTTCATGACTGTGAATCCAATGGCAATCTCCACATCATGTGATCATACTTATCATAAGTGTTTCCATAAATGACAACCCTTAGAGGATTTCCAATACTCCAAATCATCACATGCCAACACCTATTATATCTTCTTTCATCCATACTTCATCCCTCCTTCATATCAGATTATCCTTCCATCCATTTCCCTCATCCATTATCCAAGCTTCCATCTACCTTCCTCATCCTCTTATCATCTTATCTTCCATCCTAGCATGCCCCCTCCTAATGCCTCTAAATGCATAAAACTATCATAATTAGGGGTATCTTATTCCTTGGTGACATATTCCTTGGAGACTTTATCACATCCATCTTCTCATCTCCCCATCCTTATCTTCCTCCATCCAAATCCATCTTGCCATCTTCTAATCCTTATCTTCCCCCATCCAAATCCTTATCTTCCTCCATCTAAATCCTTATCTTCCTCTATCCAAATCCTTATCTTCCTCCATCCCAATCCATATCTTCCCCCATGCAAATCCTTATCTTCCTCCATCTAAATCCTTATCCTCTTCCATCGAAATCCTTATCTTCTTTTGATTCCCTCATCCAAATCCTTTAAAGCTATCAAATCCTTGCTGAAAATAGGTTTTTATCCACATCCTAAGCATTTCCTCCAATCCTTCCCAAATTATTTTCTCTAGGATTTATCCCTAAGAATTTATTTTATCCCCATCCCTCAGTATTTCCTCTATCTCCATCCCTAAGCATTTCCTCTATCACCATCCCTTAGCATTTCCTCCAATTCTTCCCAAAGAATTTCCTCCAGCATTCATCCCTAAGAAATTCCTCTATCCACATCCCTCAGCATTTCCTCTATCCTCATACCTCAGCATTTACTCCATCTTTTCCTTCACCCAAAAATTCCCTTATCATTGGTATCTAGCTACAAGCTATCCCCATGCAATCCAATGCCATTCATCCATATCTTAAATTCTCCCATTAATCTTCCATTTCATATGAATCCTATCCATATCCTCTAGCTATCCAAAAATCCAACATCAACTGACCCATCCAATCACATCCTTAGTCTTGTTCCTAGTCTTGTGGAAAGCCTTGATCTCAATCCAATCATCAGCATTGGGATGCATCCTTCTCAAATCCTTGTGTCATTTGAGGACACATCATCCATCATCACCATATCTACCATCAGTCCATCTTGGATTTCCAACCCAATTGGGGCATCATCTTTCATATCTTTGCAACATCAACTTCATCCCCAGGTCTATTGTACATCCTATAATCTTGTGTTTTGTACCTAGCATCAGTCGTGTCTCCGCCTAAGCTCATTTGTACATATGCATCTTTAGGTACCATCCTTTGCATCAGTTATCCCTTGTGTCATTGTGATCTTTATCCCTATCCAGCTAAGCACTTCAACAATCATCCCTTGGTCCTTTTTGAGGTTTGAGTGTCGTACCTATCTCTTGTCATAGGAGTCCTAGTTCAGCAATCCATCATCGGTCTTGGCAGGATGTGTCCTTCCCCATATCAGACCAATCAAATCAATCCTCATCAAACCAATCAATTGAATCAAACCATCTTCCATCATCCTACCTATGGTGAAAGGTGTGTGAGATACTTTTTATTTCATTTGTTCCTTTGGATCATTTGTTTATCCTTTGGGCTTCCCCTTTGTACTATATCATCGCATATTTTGTACATATCCTCATCTATCTTGTAGCAGCTATGATTAGATAACTTGTCTCATCCATCCTTTCATTTCAACAACATCTCATATTAACTATCCTTATCACATGATTATCCTTGATTCATCATTTTCCAACAACAACACAACATTCTCCTTATCAAACAGGTCCTTGCAGGATGTATCCTTCCTCATGTCTGACCTAATCTCCCATCATCAAATCAAAATGGGTCCATGTAGGATGTATCCTTCATCACATCCAACCTAATCTCCCCCCCATCAGTCCCTCTCCTTGCGTGCTTTTGTCATTCTGATCTTAGATTTTTTCCTTTGCGTCTTGTTTATCTTTTACGACTTCTTGTTGTCCCTCTCCTCAAGGTTGCCAAGATCCTTTATATCATGGTGTGCTATGAATGAAGACAATCTAGGAAAAGGTATTTTGATCATCTTTCTTCATGTGCATCAATCATCTATTTTTGGTTTCCTCAGGATCATTTCCACCATGCCTCCTCCGAGTTTCATGCATGATGTTGAGGCAACCCTTTGCGTGCTTATTTTTTGTGTCAGTCCTATGCAACACTGGTGACAAGGCCTTGAGTTCCCAGTAACCTTGGTAGGTCTCTAGCATTTCTATATCAAACTAGGTTGTGCTCTCTATTTTATACAATGACATCCCCAAATCTCATTTACCTACATTTAGTTTCATCCTACATCTAGCATCATCCTGCATCATTTAGAATCATATTGCATTCATGCATCATTTCTCTTGGAAGGTCTTCTATTTATCTCTACCTTCCCCTCTCCTTCCTCCACTTTTTCTTCCCATTGGGTCCTTTTTGAGATGATGAAGGGGTGCTCCCCTTAATACCACAAACACATAACAAAAATAGAGAAATAATAGCAATTTGCAAGAATATAAAATGGGCTTCTTATTATCTCCACAAATGTGGAATTATAAATTTCAGAATTATAATATGCGAAACCACATGGGAAATTTCCTTTACAATATTCAGTAGGACAAAGCCTTCAATTATTACTCAGAACTACTATGAACTAGTCTAAACTTCCCTAGACAACACTACAAGCCTTCCTTATATAGACAATTTTCCACCGCTCAGGAAGGTTCCAAAAATTTAGCCCTTAAGGTCGACTTCCCCTAGAATTATTTTATTTTTCATAATTATTACATTAGGGTCAGCTCAAAATAATTTAAAAATGTGTCTTTAGGTAGCCCAACTTCTGAAGGCCATAACTTTTTAACTGTAGCTTTGATTTTCTATTATAACCACTTTTGAAAATGGTAAGACCTGATCTACAGTGCCTAACTTGTGCAAGCTCCAATCAGCGGGGGATCAATTGTGATCCAGAGCCTCTAAGGCCTTCAAATTTGAGCTCAAAGATTTTGTACCCAAAAACCTCTATAACTTCACCAATACAGATGATATGACCATGAAACTCAACTGGTAGGCTTATATAACTAAGATGAACCTCCACATGTGAAATTAGAACATTCCAATTTCATATGACCAACTTACTAAAAAAATAGTAAGTTTCCTTAAATAGAATCTCTACACAGGATATCCCTTATTGAAAAGAAACCAAAAATATTTTTGGGTGATGCAAGATTGCCATTACACCTAGGATGCTCCTACATCATGAGAAAATTCCACAAAGTTTCCTCTTTGCATTATTTTTTCGAGGGGGCACAACCCCTTACCATCTATTCTTGCCTGGGGCATCTTATTTTCTTGTCTCTGATGCAACGCCACTTGAGGCATCCCATCAAAGAGGGGCAAAATGTAGACACCTAAAAAACCATTTGTTAACTAAAAATATTTTAGTTGATAAAAGTCCCAAAGACATCATCATTATTTAATTATTTATTTATTTACTTAATTAATTAATTATTATTTTCATTATTCCCTCTCCTATTTTAATTAAATCTATTTAATTAGAGAAACTTAGCCAAAAATATTTAAATCCAATTTGAATGTTTCTCACAACCTAAACCTTGATATATACTAACGTGAATGAGGATGGTTCGGCATCTCATTCGTGTACACATTCTAGGGGTAGATGTCATGCATTCAGTGTTGATGATGTAGCCCTCATAGACGACTTGATGACAATGGTATTTTCTAGAGAGAAGACACGGGTTTTCTTATTTGTGTTTTTACATGTTATTAATTAATCACCTAAATCTTATATAAGTCAATTTATTTTTATTTAGTGAATAATTTAAATTGATACATGAATAATATGCATTACAGGGTGCAGTGGATGATATGAGCACACCATGGAGTGTTCATTCGAGTAGACGTACATGTACACATGTAGCTTCGACACCTGAGGTAAAATTCTTTTAAAATATTCCTTAAAATAGAATAATTTGTATGTTTCAAAATATATTTTGTTAATATATGCATATTTTTGGTGTTTCATAGGGCTCATCCGCTGCTTAGATTTTTGAACTTGATGATATCACCCTTTCTACCATTGAATTTGGTTTTGAAAGTTTTGTGGTATAATATTGTGCACCTCTCTTATTTACAATTTTAATTGAACCCATGCGGTATCATATTCATTTATCTTATGTTAATTTTTTTTGCTAGGGTATCTCACCTGACTTGACGACACCAAGAAAGAGAAACAAATCCTCAAGGACACCCAAACGACAAAAGGTAATTCAATAGAGTATAATTTTATTTTTTGAAATGTATTATTCATGATTAAAGATGTACTTGTAGTCTATATTGATGAATGTACCTAACTTATTTATTATATGTATAGAAATAGTTGGGTTTTATAGAATTAATGAATGCACCTAATGTTGCTGATGTTCAGGAGAGAGAAGAGGTAACAATTTTATATTTACTTTCAATTGCATTCTTGATCATTCTAAATCTCTTAGAAATCCTTCCTCTATGAATATGGCATATGTTATGATTGTTCATACAATAATTGGTTGTAGCTACCTCATCAATGGTGATGCCTCCTAAGAGTACAAGAGAGCCATTTGAGGTTTCAGCATGCATTTTTTCTATATACATGTTAAACATATGTGTTTAGATATGAGTAGATGCAATTTTATAATTTTTTTAGTGTTTCCTGACATATATGTTATTAAATTGATTTTATTTTATTTTACCTATTACAGCCCTCTTCACAACCTCCCATGGATCCTCTGCCTTTACATTTTGTTATGAGTCCATATTGTGCAAGATGGGGACCATCAGCTTTAGAGAATGACCCAATTGTAGAAGAAAGAGATGAGGTAACCGACAATTCAACTGCCAACATATTACAATCATGTTTTAGTTATTTTGGTGTTGTTTTGAGAAATGATGTTTGATTTAGCATTTGAATTATTCTTATGCAGACACCTAGTGAGCCACATACTACTTTGAAGAGGCTCAATTTTGATGATTCAATCGAGTCGTAGATATTGATAGAGATGTATAGATCTAGTTTTGGTTATTGAATGACCAAATTTTGTATATATTCAACACTTTTATTGTATATATTGACCTTGACATAGTCAATGCCACATTTTTGTAACTCTATTATTGATTTGGCATGTATGCCATTTTTTTGATATGTACAAAATTATTGTTCATTTTGATATATATGAAACTTGATATATTCAATCCAATTTGTTAATTGTGTGTTCATTTTTTCATTGTTAGTAAGTAAATATGTTGGTATGTATGTACTCATGTGTAGGATTTATGCCTTAAGTATATTCATGTGTATTGAAGTACATTCTTCATAACCTAAATTCATGTGTATGGGCTACATGCATGACTTAAGTAAATTCATATGTATGCTTTATAATCTATGTGCTACATGTACGCTTCATGACTTAAGAAAATTTATGTGTACTCTTTATGTGCTACGTGTGTTCACATGTGTAACTCATCATTTAAGTGAATTCATGCTTTATGTGGTACATTGTATTCATGTGTATTTGATGCTCTCAACCAAGAAAATCCTTCAAAGTTCACTTCACAAATCTGGTGATCACCTTGTCAAATCAACTCTTCTGCAATGTATCATGTTAGAACTCTATGATACATGAGAGAGAGAGAGAGAGGAAATAAGAAGAGTCATGCATGTAGACATATATATATACATATATCTATATAAATATATGTATATATAAATATAGATATACATATATACCTACATAGAAACATATCATATATGTAAATCTCTACAAGTTTGTATTGTATTACACATTTACAAACAAATTTTTAATGTCTTCATAACCCGTACGGGTTTTTGAAGACATATTATGTGAAACTGAAAATTTTGTTTTATGTCTTCATAACCCCTACGGGTTTTGTAGAACTCAAAATTGTGACTTTTCTTATCAAAACCCGAGCAGGTTACTTTGTACACCATAACCCGTACAATTTATGGCTTGGTAAAAGGTTTGGAATATGACCTTTAGGGTTGCAAGCCCATTTTCCATCCAATTTTGTCCATTTACACATTTTTTATTCTTTCAACATAATTTCTCAACTTTGTCATCATCAGCTTTACAAATGATCAAGTGGGTATCTCTAAAATTACTACCATCATCTCACACATCTTGTAACCTTTCTGACCATATAATTTTTTCTATTTTTGGACAACATTAGCATAGTAAACTTTAATTTTCTTTACCAATGTCTTCACAGTCCTCACAGACATATGTGTACCATTTTTTTAATAACTTTTGATCTACTTGACAAAATTCAAAAAAAATTACATATTAATGTTCTACACTAGATTCTATACACTTTTTTAAAAAAGTTTGCAATTTGGATTATTTTGATGCAAGTTATGCCCAGCACACAAACATGTACCATATTTTTAGGATGTAGTCACTTCAAAAAATCATAAAAAATAAAATACTCAATAGAAAATTACAAAAAAATATACAACTTCTAGATAGCACTCTTACCTATCATCCTACAAAATGGGTTTGCAAAATTCTAAATTTAAATATAGATTTTGTGAAGTGCACGGAAACAGATATGTTATATTTTTCTAAAAAAATCAGGAACAAGTTTTCATGCATGAGAGGTTTGACCCTCTTAATATTATCCATTTTTAAAAAACTTAAGTATTTTAGAAACTAGATTCAGAGTACTACAATTATTATTCTTTACAAAACTCCTCATTTTGAGTGCATATCCCTCAAATATCTCTGTGAAGTTCAAGTTTCCCTAATTTCTGACAAAACAAAAGTGGCCACTTATACCCCATTGTTGTTCACCATCTTGGTGCACTTATCCAGTGAAGAAGTCTTTCAAACCATTCTCAAAAGAAAAGGAATTGAATGAAGAATATAGAGAGCTAATAGAACTAAAAGTAAAATTTAAGGGAAAATGGGTCAAACAAAATGAACCTATAGAATTTGAAGTCAAGAAAGATGTAGAATAGAGTGTGAGCACTCACAAGTGTCCTAAGAGTCTTTTGTGGAATCATTAATAGGGTGCATTACCTCGCCATCTATTTGATTGGCAATGTTTGCCTTCAAGGGAGCATAAAAGATTAACACCAATCAAATACAAAGCCCCTATATGGATGGTTTAAGTTGTGCAAGATTGAGGCCAATTTAGTTACTATGTTATAGGATCTTGGACAAGATCATATTTGTTTTGAAGATGTCTATGAGAAGGTATACCAGTTTGAGCTAGCACTAGTTTCTTCTAGCTTTATGGGTAGTTTTTGGGACTTGTGCCAAATTTTTTATAAGGGTAATAATTTAGTTGAATTACTTACCATTTATGTTGAGATCAGAGATCATTGAAGAGCTTGGAGTAGTAGTTAAAGCTTGAAGTGTTTGTAGTTATGTTCAAAAAACCCTCACACAGTCATGTGATCTAGGTATTTGTGATTAGCTCAAGAAATATTTGTAAATTGTTGATGTAGGAGCATCTTGGGTCCTTGGCAATCCTGTGTCACCAAAAACATGTTTGTGTTTTCCTGTGTTTCTCAGTTCCTACCTTGACCAAGTTGGCTTGGTAGTTTCTTGGTTTCCTTTGTTTACCAAGTTGGTCAGTTATCTCTCTGACACTCGGTTAATTCCCTAGCACTCAGTGATTCTTCTCTAGCGCTCGGTTATCCTTGCTTATCGAGTTGTTTGTTCTAGTTTCTTGTTGACGCTGACTCTTGCAATTAATTATGGTTGTAGATTTAATGCTAGAATCTATCATTGGGAAGCATGTATACCTAAATATGGTCATTCCCTCCATTAATGGTGGATCTGAAGGCAGACTTGTTTGGTAGCCTCTTATATATAATGTAATATTTGTTTGTAGTTTTAGGACATCAAGAAGATCAATTAGGACATCAAAGATAGAAGTTAGAAGATAGAAGATTGTTTCAGATCCTCACATGTTAGAGGACTTCTATACATGAATTGTATTATCTGGCCTAAACCAGGAAGGCCTTACAACCCAACATGTATGAATCAATTGGAATAAATATATGAAAGCATATGCATTCTCTCTCTCACTTGTTTGTTTTTGCTTCCATGTGTGATCTCTGCAAGGGGGATCTAGTTAGGGTGTGTCTTTGGCCCCTCTCCACTGTCCTCTCTTGTGTTAGGTGGTATCAAAGAGAGGTGAGATCTAGATCTAGGTTTGAGGGTTCCTTCTTTTCAAACCCTAGTTGATTTGTTGTAGGGTAGAAGATTGTGATCTAGCCAACAATTGCAAAGGGTTTCAAGATGGTTCGTGGGAGGCAAGATGTGGATCTAGGATTGGTAGATATGTTGAGAAAAATTGCTACTAGATTAGAATCTATTGAAACAACCCAGACAAGAGGATGACATCTTGAAGATGTTAGTGATGATGAAATTGAGGAAGAACAATTTGATGTAGAACCTACACCAGTGATGGATCAAGGTGAGGAAATATTGTTGAAGGCTTTGATAAATCTAAAGTCTACACCACTTTAATTCTCCTGAGTATAGTGCAAAATTGGATTCTGATGAATTGGTGGACTGGATCACCGAGATGGAAAAGTACTTTGAGTAGTAAAATGTACCTGAGGAAAAGAAGGTGAAAATTGCAAGCACAAAGTTGAAGAGTCATGCATCCTTGTGGTGGGAACATCTGCAATTTGACAGAAAGAGGAAGGGAAAGAAAAAATCAAGGTATGGAATAAAATGGTGAATAAATTGAAAGGAAATTTTTTACCTTGTGATTATTAGACTAACCTAGTTAGGCGAATGCAAATTTTGAGGTAGAAAGATAGCTCGATAAAATAGTATATTGAGGAATTCTATAGATTAGATATCATATCAGGACATGATGAAGATGATGTGGAAAGAATTTCTAGGTACCTAAATGGATTGAGAGTTTCCATCCAAGAACAAATCAATTTGGTTAAACTGGAGAACATTGAAGAGGCTTATCAATTTGCATTGAAAGCTAAGGATAAATTGAACAAAAGACATGAGAAAAGACAAAGAGGTAGAGGTGGTAGATTCCCTACAGGAAGAGGTAGATCTTATGGTAAAAATAGTAGATCTGAACTTGAAAAGCTGAATCTAGGTAAAGGAAAGACCGAGTGGAAAGGTGAAAGTTCATCTAGAGGAAGAGGCAATAACTATCGATGTGGTTATAAGAGAGGTGCTTTCCAAGGAGCTTGTTACAATTGTGGAGAAGGACATAGATCATTTGAGTGTACACATGCAAGAAGGTCGGTAGCAATAGAAATGTTTTGGTGCAAGAAGAGTCACCGAATGAACCTAAGAAGGAAAAGAACTTGATGGTAAGGAGAGCACTTTGGAATAAAAGTAATAAAGAAGATCTAGTAAGGAAAAAAATTTTCAAGACCAGATTTAGAGTTTCTAATGAAGTTTGGAAGCTAATCATTGACAATGGTAGCTCAGAGAACTTGGCATCTGAGGAAATGGTTACAAAGTTGTAATTGGAAAGGTTGGAAAACCTGAATCCCTATCAAATTTCATGGATCAAAGATGAGCATGCACTCTTGGTAAGTGAAAAAATTTATGTGAATTTGAGAATTGGAAAGTACTATGATAAGGTGTTATATGATATCATGTCTACGGATTGTTGTCACATTTTTTTGGGTAGACCTTGGCAATATGATAGACATGCTATATATGATGGGAGATTTCATAAATATACTATTTGGGTTGATGGGAGAAGAAAAATATTGTTACCTTTGATTAAAGAACCTGTTAGTAATGTTTGCACATCTGTGAAAGTTTTCTTGATGGAAGGAAGAAATTTTTTTAAGGATTTCAAGAAAAAATTATGTATGCTTTGTTGTGATCCCTAACATTGAACTGAGTAATAAAATACAGGATAGCATCCCTGAGGAGACTGATAAGTTACTCACTAAGGTACAGTGAAATAATTTTTGATAATGTACCTGATGGATTTCCACTGAAGAGAAGCATTGATCATTGCATGGATCTAATCCCTAGAGCTAGTTTACCGAATAAGGAACCACATTGGTTGACACCTACCAAGAATCGGGAATCGAACTGGAAGATTCAAGAATTGTTACAGAAAGGTTTGATCTAAGAAAGTTTGAGTCCTTGTCTAGTACCTGATGTATTGGAACCTAAGAAGAGTGGAAAATGGAAAATGTGTACTGATTCCAAAGAAATCAACAAGATAATAGTGAAATATAGGTTTCCTATACCGAGAATGGATGATATAATGGATAGTTTGATCGGAGAAAAGTATTTTACCAAAATTGATTTGAAAAGTGGGTATCATCGTATCAGAATCAAAGAAGGTGATGAGTGGAAGACTTCTGTTAAGACTAAAGAAGGTTTGTATGAGTGGTTGGTTACGCCTTTTGGTTTAACTAATGCACCGAGTACTTTTATGAGGTTGATGAATGAAGTTTTGAAGAAATTCTTGCGTAAATTTGTGATTGTATACCTTGATGATATTATGATATTCAGTAAGACCAAAGAATAACATTTGTTTCATGTTAAACAAGTATTGCAGAGGTTGAAAGAAGAAAATTTGCTGATAAATCTGAAAAAGTGTTCTTTCATGAAAGAGTAGATTGTGTATTTGGGATTTGTGGTTTCAGTTGATGGTTTGAAAAAGGACCCTAAAAAGGTTGAAGCTATTTTGAATTGGCCTACACCTGATAATTCTAGTGAGGTAAGATCATTTCATGGTTTGGAAATTTTTTACCGAAAGTTCATTAGGAATTTTAGTTCAATTTGTAATGCTATGAGTGAGACTGTGAGAGGAGATAAAAGAGAATTCAAGTGGACACATGGAGCTGATAAAAGTTTTGAGACTCTGAAGCAAAAGGTTGCTAAATTATCTATGTTGGCATTGCCTAATTTCAATAAGGTATTTCAAGTGGAATGTGATGCAAGTAGAAGTGCAATAGGAGCTATTTTGAGTCAAGAAGGTAAACCTATTGCCTTCTTTAGTGAATAGTTGAATGATGCAAAAAAGAAATATTCTATGTATGATCAAGAATTCTATGCTATTTTTCAAGCACTGAAGAAACGGAGACATTATTTGATACTAAGTGAATTTGTGTTGTATACCAATCATAAAGATTTACAGTATTTGGGTAGACAGAATAACTTGAATCAGAGACATATGAAATGGGTAGAATATTTTTAGAGTTATACATTTGTGATAAAGCATAAGAGTGGATTCACTAACCAAGTTGTAGATGCATTGAGTAGAAGAAGATATTTGATGACCGAGATGAAAATTGAAGTTCTTGGTTTTGATGACATGAGAGATTCTTAAGAATTTGATCTTGATTTTTTTGAGTCATGGAGAAAGTGTAGAGCACCTATTCAAAATCAACCGAGTACTAAATGGGAAGATTATTTCACTCAAGGAGGTATGTTGTTTAAAGGTATTCAGTTGTGTATACCAAGAGGATTAATGAGAACCAATTTGATAAAGGAGAAACATAGTAGTGGTTTGGCTGGACACTTTGGTGTTAACAAAACATTGAATAAGCTTAAGAAGAAATACTTTTGGCTATAGTTGTATAAGGATGTTCAAAAATTTGTGAAAAGTTGTGGAATTTGTCAAGTTGCAAAAGGAGTAAGCCAAAATACTAGAATGTATACACCAATTTATGTTCCTGAGAAACCTTGGATTGATAGTATGGGTTTTGTTCTTGTCTTACCAAAGACAATGAGAGGTAATGATTCTATATTTATTGTTGTGGATAGATTTTCTAAAATGGCACACTTTATACCTTGTAGAAAGATATCAGATGAAGTACATATAGAAAATCTTTTCTTTAAGGAAATTTTTAGATTGCATGGATTACCGAAGAGTATCATCTTTAACCAAGATAGTAAATTTGTTGGATACTTTTGGAAGACCCTTTGGAGAAATTTTGGCACCGAGTTAAAATATAGTTCTACATTTCACCCACAAACTGATGGACAGATAGAAGTTGTGAATATAAGCTTGGGAAATCTTTTGAGGTGTTTAGTTGGAGACACATTGAGTAATTGGGATTCTATGTTGGCACAAGAAGAGTTTGCATACAATAATTCAGTGAATAGGAGTACTAGAAAAACACATTTTGAGATTGTAAATGACATACAACCAAGAGGTATATCATATTTGAGCAATATTACTAATGAAGAAAAGAGAAGTGTTGAAGGAGTAAATTTTTCTGAGTACATGAAGACATTGCATGAAGATGTGAAACATAAGTTAGAGAAAATTAATCATAAATACAAAGACAGAGTTGATAGATCTAGAAGACATAAGACTTTTGCAGTTAGTGATGAAGTGATGGTTCATCTAAAGAAAGGAAGATTTCTTGTTGGAACATATGGGAAACTGAAAATGAAGAAGTTTGGTCCTTGCAAGATTTTGAAGAAATTTGACAATGGAAATGGTTATGAGATTAAGTTACCTGATGACATGGATATATCACCTATATTCAACATTGTTGATTTGTATGAGTATCATGAGTCGGATGAAGAAATGATAGTATCAAATGATTATTCTAAGAAAAAGATAGAAGAAGTTGAGTAGATTTTGGAACAAAGAAATGGTAGAAGTACAAGAGGAAAATAGTATATGGAATATTTGGTAAAGTGCAAGAATGGACTGATTGAAGACAATTCATGGATTTCACAATCTGAGTTGGATTCAGCTCAGATTGCACCTACTTCATAATTTGGAGAATCATTTCAAATAACCCCAGGTGTCTGATGCAGGAGCATCTTGGGTCCTTGGCAATCCTGTGTCACCAAAAATGTGTTTTTGTTTTCCTTTGTTGCTCGGTTCCTTCTTTGACCGAGTTGGCTTGGTAGTTGCCTGATTTCCTTTGTTTATTGAGTTGGTCGGCTATCTCTCTGGTGCTTGGTTAATTCTCTAGCACTTGGTGATGCTTGTCTGGCACTCAGTTATCCTTTCTTACCGAGTTGTTTGTTTTACTTTCTTGTTGATGCCAACTCTTGCAATTAATTATGGTTGCAGATTTAATGCTAGAATCTATCATTGGGAAGCATGTAGACCTAGATCTAGTCATTCCTTCTGTTGATGGTATATCTAAAGGCTAACTTGTTTGGTATCCTCTTGTATATAATGTAATCTTTGTTTGTAGTTTTAGGACATTAGGAAGATCAGTTAGGACATCAGAGATAGAAGTTAGAAGATAGAAGATTGTTTCAGATCCTCGCATGTTGGAGGACTTTTGTACTTGAATTTTATTATATGTACTTGAATTGTATGCATCAATTGGAATAAATATATGAAAGTATATGCATTCTCTCTCTCACTTGTGTGTTGTTGCTTCCATGAGTGATCTCTACAAGGGGGATCTAGTTAGGGTGTTCCTTTGGCCCCCCTCCACCATCCTCTCTTGCATCAATTGTAGTAGCAAAGCAATTAGAATGGATACACCTAAGGTTTTTAATGTTCTTGAAAGTAATAGATATAAATTCAAGAGCCATCACTTCAAATATATTGAAGAGGATCAAAAGGATGTATTTTCACATACCCCAGTTGGTGTTCTTCATGTTGAAGACATCAGGGCATATATACATAATAATATTGAGTTCATAGGTACTAAAAAGATGTATGATGAAATGCTATGGTTATACAATGCAGATCAAACCCTAAGAGAAGAATGTAGGAAATTTCATTGGTTGCCAATAGTTAAATACTATTAGAATGATTTTATAATAACTGAGAGAGGGGTGAATTAGTTATCCTTAGGCCTAGATGTACCAACTCAACTTTTCAACTCTTCAAAAAACTTAGATCTATTCATCAATTCACTAGGTCTCTATAGAATATATTAGTAACATAAAACTTGCATTCCACTATCCAAAATTAATCAACTTACAGAATATAAAAATTTCAACAACACATCAAATCAAATAACATCAACCTTTGTTCCACACTCTTCATAACCTCATAATTAGGTCATCCTTATACCTTCTTGATCAGGTAGATTAATCTTTTTTTGCTTAATCTCTTCTGTAGATCTTAGGTTTAGGTTAGATTCATCGAATCCTTCCATTATTATGTTCTCCTCCTTATCCTTCTAGATACTTCTCCAAACTTCTCCTTGAATCCATAAGAAAATAGTTTACCATGCATTAAATACTCCACATCATTCATTATTAATTTCAACATGTTTTACATATCCCAAGAATTAAACTATATCAGATGGGATCAATTCCTTCACAAATTGTAAATTAATAACACTCGGTCAATACTGTGCTCATCTACTCAGTCATCACTGGATATCTCGGTCATTGCTAAATATTTTCTTCTTGGCAAACACTATCTTCGCTCAGTTAATTTTCTCATACTTGACAATTACTAATGCTTGGTTGACACCAAATTTTCTTGACTTATACTGGCACTCGGTCAACACTAGCATCACTTGGCTTAAACTGAATTTCTTCTCTTTTTCTTGATTAATCCTATGCTTCAAATCTATTGACTTCTTCACTTAGTGTTAAAGATAAACAACACATTACCTTGTCAATGTGCCAACTAATCAAGTACCCATTATAGTATCACATAACTCAACCTTACCTTAGGTCTTCTTGTTATCTCATCTTTTCAAATCCTCTTCATCAATCAGAAGATATGGTACTCTACTAGATAGCAACTGTCTTACCAGCTAAGGTTTGACATCAATGAAAATATAACAATTGTTTCAATTGTAGTTTCCAACAATCTCCCTCTTTTGTATTAATGAAAACACCACATGCTCTACCATACAATCCAAGAGATTTTATTCAATAGTTTATTGAATCTCTCCCTTTTCTTATTCAATCACTCTCTCTTTACTTAGGGTAATCTTCTTATGTATCATTTTCTCAGTTTTTAACAAATCTCTCCCTCTTTGACAACAATGCTACAGAGATTTCATATTCACCGTGTAGATATCTTCATGTAATTTCTCTAAATTTTATTACTCCCCCTGTCATCTTTCTTATGACTGATCAACATCTTTTTCTTTACTTTTCACAACTCTAGGAAACTCCTAAAGTGTGACCTCCTTTACATCAATTTGTCATAGATTCTAATTTGTTCCATTTGATGCAATGCTCCTATACGTTACTAGGTAGCCTCAGTTAGGGGAATCACCCCTAATTTACCTCTAAGGTATTCATGAGCATCTTTAGGTAATGCATTTGTGAATATATCTTCTAATTGTTTCTTTGTATTCACATATTCCAGTCTCACTTCTTTGTCTTGAACTAGCTCTCTCAAGTAATGATACTTGATAGCAATATGCTTAGTCTTAGTGTGCATTACAAGATTCTTTGATATATTAATAGCACTTGTGTTATCACAGAAAATAACAACTAGCTCAGTGATTTCCTCCATACCTTTTAACAATTTCTTGATCCAAACTAAATTTGAACAATTCACTGGTGTTGCTACATATTGAACTTCTACTATAGATTGGGAAATGCGGTTCTATTTCTTTCTTGTCCAAGAGATTAATCTCTTTCCTATAAATAATGCGCTACCACTTGTACTCTTTCTGTCATCCACATTTCCTGCCCAATCTACATCAATGTAAACTTTCAGTTCAAACTTTTCATTCTTCTTGTAATACAATCCATAGTCTTTTGTTCCTTTTAGATATCTCAATATCCTTTTCACTACCATCATGTGATTCTCCTTAGGATTTTCAAAAAATATTGCAACAATCCCAACTGCTAGAGAAATATCTAGTCTTCTATTGACAACATATTGTAGCTTTCCAATCACAGACCTATACAAGGTTTGATTCACTTCAGTTGTATCATCAATTTTTTATAGTTTTTGTCCAATAGCCATGGGTGTACTTACTAGTCTATAATCTTCCATACAAAAAAATTTTAGTATCTCCTTGACATACTTATATTGTGTAATATAGATACCTTTCTTCATATGATAAATTTGCAAACCAATAAATAATTTGATCTCACCAAACATAGAAATTTCAAATTCAGTTTGCATCTCATTTGGAAATGTTTGACATAGGGCATCTTGTCCTCCAAACATAATATCATCAATAAAAATTTCAGCTAACAATATCCCTTTACCTTTTTCAGTCTTCAAATACAAATTTTTATTGTCATTTGTCCTTACAAATCCAATCTTTATCAAATAATTATGTAGTCTCTCATACCATGCTATGGGGGCTTGTTTCAATCCATATAGTGCATTATGTAGTTTACAAACCATGTTCCTTTTTCTTGGGTCAAAAAATCCTTCTAGATGTTTAATCTATACTTCTTCCAATATTCCATTCAGAAATGCAGATTTGGCATCCATTTGATACACTTTGAATCCTTTTACATATGCAAGTAGAGTTCTTACTCCTTCTAATCTTGCAGCTAGGGAAAATGTCTCCCCATAGTCAATACCTTCTTCCTGTGCATATCCCTTGCATACCAATCTAGCTTTGTTCCTAGTGACTTCTCCATGTTCATTTAGCTTATTTCTGAACACCCACTTTGTTGCAATAACATTCTTGTCTTCTGGTCTTGGCACTAGTGTCCAATTTTTGTTCTTTTCTATCTTCTCTATTTCTTCATTCATGTCTTTAATCCAATCTTAATTCTCTAAAGCATCTTTCACTATCTTAGGCTCAAATTCACATAACAAGCATGTTTGATCTTTCAACTTACTTCTTGTCATGACTTTGCATTCTTTATCTCCAATGATTTGTTCTGGCTTATGATGTCTTCTCACATACTATGCCAATGTAGGGTCAGATCTCCTTTCTTCTTGTTCTTTATCTTCATGTTCATCTTGTAGATTCTTTACCTCCTCTCCTGATTTCTTGGCAGCATCCTCCTGATGCTCTGCATTTTCTTTGTGTGCCTCGACAGGTTCATGTTGTTGCTTAGTTTCTTTATTTTCTAGTTCAAGTATATTACTAGCCTCTCCCTCCAAATATACAAAAGATCTGTAATCTTCAGGTTCTTCCTTGTACTCAACTTCATTCTTTTATGCACATTCATCAACTCTAACATTTTCACTTTCCACAACTTTTTTAGTGTTATAATTCAAGTTAGTGGAATATCCTAGGAATATGCCTTGATCACTTTTAGCATCAAGTTTTCCATTCCTATTGTCCTTCAGTATATAACATTTTCTTTCAAATACTTTAAAGTATTTCACATTAGGTGCATAACCATACCATAATTCAAAAGGTGTAGCATTTTTACTGTTATTGATACTCAATTTAAGGTATAAACGGTTGTACTTACAACTTCTCTCCGGTATTTTTGTGCAAGATTCTTTTCTATCATCAGTGTTCTAGCACAATCCATAATTGATCTATTTCTTCTTTCTACTATGTCATTTTGTGGTGATGTCCTTGGTGCAGACATTTGTCTTTTTATTCCTCTTTTATTGTAGAATATGTTGAGCTCATTTTATATGAACTCTCCTCCTTTATTAGATCTCAAACATTTCAAGCTTTTACCTGTTTCTTTCTCAACTTTTTCTAAATACCACTTAAACAACTAAAAGGCATCAGATTTCTCTTTCACAAACATCACAGTCATCATTCTAGAATAGTCATCAACAAAAATAATGAAATATTTATCACCACAGTAACTTTTCACACCAATAGGTCCACAAGGTCAATATGAACCAATTCCAAAATATTATTAGAAGTATGTGTGCTACTCTTGAAACTAGACTTTGTAATTTTTCCCAATTGACATTGTTTACACATCACATTATTAGGTTTCTTCAATCTTGGTAAACCTCTAACTTTCTTTATCTTACTAATATTTACCAAATTTCCAAATTTCACATGACACAACCTCTTATGCCATAACCATACATCATCAAATTGTGCAAACAAACATGTTTCCTCAGATAGGTCTAGATAGAACAAATTACCTCTTGTATTTTCTCCACTTCCAATTAGTTCACCAGTAGCATTAAATATTTTAGCCTTTTTGTGATGGAATTCCACTCGGTAACTAGTACTGTTCAATTATGAAACACATAGAAAATTATAGTTAAGACCTTCAACCCAATAGGCATTATCACATCTAATTGTATCAGTTAATCTTATTGATCCTTTCCCTTTCATAGGACATGGTGCATCATTACCAAACTTAACACTTCTACCTTTCTAATGATTTAAGATTTCAAACTTACTTTTATCACCAGTCACATGATGTGAGAAACCACTATCAATAATCCATTTATCACATTTACTCACATATGAAATAAGTGTAGTTTTTTTATCTTCATCAGAATCATCTTTCATAGAAACATAAATAACTTCTATATCACAATCATCAGGTTCACTAGTTTCACTATCAATTTCTTCTTTAGCAATATAACAAGATTTCTTACCTTTTTCTTTTAAGTCCTTGTACCTTCTGTGATCTCTATCATTTCTTTTGTCTTTCAACTTGCTTTCCCTTCTTTCATCCTTGTCATTCCTATCAGGGCATCTTGCTGCAATATGGCCAACTTTGTTATATAAAAAATAGATTATAAGAAGTTTACCTTTCAATTTTCCTTTTCCTCTCGGTAGCCTTCTAGCCATAAGTGCCTCAAGATCATCTAAATCATCATTAGAAGTATCATTGTCACTAATGTCATTGTTCACATATCTTTCTTTTCCTTTCTTAGACTTATGAAGAACCATTTAATAATTGAATGTGTATTCAATGTTATGACTAGTGAAATTATCAAAATTAGACAACTCAAAAGTAGTAAGTTTACCAACAAGACCTTCAAAAGTTAGGACATTACCAAGAGTACATCTAGATTCTTGTATTGTAGAAACTCTTATATCATAGATAGGAAGTAGGGTTCTCAAAAATTTACTAATAAAATTTTCATCATCAGTGTTTCTATTAGCTCCTCTAATAGCATTCACTACTGCTTTAACTCTACCACAATACTGAATAATGTTTTCACCTTCTACCATTTTCATTTCATCAAACTTACCTCTCAAGCTTTCATATTTAGCTCTTAGCACATTTGTGTCCCCACCATAGATAGTTGCAAGTGTGTCCCATGTTCCTTTTTCATTAGTGCAATCCTTAATATCTTCAAATTAAGGATAGCTTAGGGTTGATGCAATCTCCAACATTGCCTGATTGTGTTCTTATTTTTCCTCCATTTCCTCAGCTGTCATAGGTGCAGCAACTGGTACATAACTATTTTCCACATAGTATTTCCTTGAATCACCAATACAAGCTAAGTGAAATGTCATCAAACTCTTCCATCCAGGGAAGTTCTCCTTGTTTAGCTTGTTTACGTCCTTTTTGTATATATTAATCATTAGCTTCAAGTACCTTTAAAATTTCTCCTTACAAGAACCAACAACTCTAATACCAATTTTTAGAATGATTTTAGAATAACTAAGAGGGGGGTTGAATCAATTATCCTCAGGTCCAGATGTACCAACTCAACTTTTCAACTCTTCAACATACTTAGATCTATTCATCAATTCACTTGATCTCTAATAAATATATCAGTAACATAAAACTTGTAGTCCACTATCCAAAAGTAATCAACTTGCAAAATATAAAACTTTCAACAATACATCAAATCAAATAACATCAACCTTTGTTCCACACTCTTCATAACCTCATAATTAGATCATCCTGTAAGAATTTGCCTAAGGAAAAGAATAAAAACCAAGATCTAGAATCTCAAGAGATAGCACAAGAGAGACAAAATATGATATGATCAACTGATCAAATAATGAATAATAGATTGATTGAATACATACAATGTAGGAGTGTCTAAATATATAGGCAATGCAAGATAGCTAGAAGTTATGCAAATGATAAGCTATCAACTAGACATGGTGGAATCACATGTCCACCAAAGGTGGATCATCCTCCATTGTACATGAAAGTATGTGCAACAATGAGAGGATGATAATGTGATAAGAGCACTAAAGGTGGATCTCACACACAAAGAGGTATGTGATGACAACTATCACACCTAAAGTGGAGATTATCCTAACCATGTGCTAAAATGAAATGCAAACTCCTAGGTGTCTCAAAGACAACTAATATGCAAATGCATTATCCTAAGTAAACTTAAGTAAAGTGTAATTAGTAAATACTTAATTACACCAACACCCCCCCTTAAGTGCAAGTTAGGGGAATGCACTTAAGCTCACAATGCAAGATGGGTCCCAGCTACTAGGCCATGTTAGGCACCCATGTACAATATGCAAGAGCAATAGATAATGCAATCTCTCATAAAGCAAAGAAAGAGGGAAAACTTCATGGGAAAAACCCTCCCCCAAAAAGAGAGATGAATACAATAATAGAATATGAGAGAGAAGACCTCATATGAGGAAAATATCCCCCCCATAAGATAGAAGTAGTGGAAGAGAGACCAAGTAGCCCCCCCTCAATGTAGAATGAACACCAATGGTAGATGCTCTAGGCTCGATGTAGAAACTACTCCATGAGTGTAGAACAACATTCCTCCCCTTAGGAAGAAACAAGACCAAAGTTGTATAGGTGAAGCCTCCTCCCCAATCTATAGGAAGAAACCTCAAAAAAGATGGAGTCTCTGAAACTTGATCAAGTGTCCTCATGTCAAGGCTGAAATGTGCCTCCTCCAAATCATGTGTACTAAGCCACTCTGCTAAAAAAGACAAATCAAGATCAACTGAGGATGAATGTAGAACATGTACCAAAGATCCAAGTATCTCCTCTAAAGAGAAAGTGACCTCCTCCAACTATTATATCAAAGTATCAACAATCATGTCACCCTCGAAAGAATGATCAAGTAGAGAATGAATATGAGGTTCAGCATGTTCCCTCACAACAACTGAAGAAGGATCATCTTCACCAAAGAGAAGATGAATATCATCAATGAAGTCTCCAAAATCTGAAGTATAGGACTCCACAAACAAACCTACAATGTCTATCAAGTAGTCATCCCATGGAACCTAGTCTGGAAGACAATGAATATCCTACTACACTGAAGCACTTGAATCCATGGCTGTGTGAATGCAAGCATCATAAGGAGCAATAGTAGAAATAATCTCAATATGAGGAGATGAAATGGAAGGCTCAAGAGCTTGATCATGAGTGAGAATACCCAAGTTCAAGTAGCCAAAAATCTCCTCAAAATCTGAATCATCACTATAATCATCATATGCTGAAGACTCACTGTCTGAAGAATCACTGTCATCAAGAGGAACAAAATTTGCAAAGGAGTACAACTAAGAAGAGTGATCCACTATCCCAGTAGCAATAACTGCTCCACTCTCCAAGTCCTTGATGAAAACTAAATCAAGTGTAAATTCCACAATCTTCTTTGTAGCACCATTTATGATTTGATAGATAGAAAGAAGGTTATTGGTCAAGTGTGGAACACACAACACATCATTGAAGTGTCCCTCCCTAACATCAATACTTCCTTTCCCAATCACATTCATGTAAGTGTGATTGCCCATCAAAATAGGTGGACCTTTACAAGGCTCAAATGGTGAAAACATGGACTATGAAGAAGCCATATGATGAGAAGCCCCTGAATCTAGAAGCCATCTACCTGAATCAGGACTTGAAGTAGAATACAAAGCTTGTCCTTTTTGAGTGACAAATGTGTGACCCTTTCCTTTATCTTTTTCTAAATTTGGTGAAGAAGAGGTTGAGGTAGACATCTTGGAAGGCAATTTGATGTTGTTCTTGGCAAGAAGATTCTTCAATTCATCAATGTCCTTCTTATAACAAAAGTGTTCTTCATGTCCATCCTTTTTGCAATATGCACAAAACCGCTTCTCCTTCTTTGAAGATTCACCCTTTGAAGGTGATGTAGAAGTGTCATGTTGTGTGGAAGTTGATGTTGTGCCTTCTTGTTGAGACTTAGACTTCCAATTCTTCTTCTTCTTTTAACTTTGATTGCCTTGACTCTCATGATTAGCCACCAAGGCCTTGGAAGTTGAAGACTTGAGAATCCCCATACTTATCAACTTTTCTTGTTCTAAGACCAACATTTCTGAAAATGACTCAAATGAAGGCTTAATAAAGGCACTACCCATGGTCAACTTGTGAGTATTGTAACTTGAAACAAAAGCTCCATATTCAAGAGGAAGATGTTTCAACAAGTGACTAACCAACTTCGCATCCTTTATGGGATTACCACAATCATCAAGTTGTGCTCTATAGTCATTGACTTTGTTGAGATAATCTTGGATTGTGTCAAAGTTCCTAGGCTCTAGTTTGAGGAGATCAGTCTCAATTGTGAATCCCATTTCCTCATCCACTTGTCCAAACAACTCTGCAAGTTTATCCCAAGCTTCTTTAGCATTATTTATGGTTTTGATGTGATACATGATAGCTGCAGAAATATTCTCTCTCAAGACTCCTAAAGCTTTATAATTTTTGGATGACCATTTAGTTATTGCAGTAGTATCATCATCAGCGGGTTTTCTAATTGTACCATCAACATAAGGATTTAAACCTTGAACCATTAACTTGCTCCATACATTGTCTCTCCATGTAGCATAGTTATGTGGAGTTAATTTTTCAATAGAACCCATGATGAAGAAATGAAAAGAGCACAAGAAAGAGAGACACCAACACACAAGACACCCCCCCAAATTCACTCAATCAAAGAACCCCCCCCCCCCCCCCCAAAATGATGATTTTGGCACTTTATAGCTAGTGCGTGTACAATTGCCACTTGACAAAATGGATCAAAGTGGACTTCTAATTTTGATGTTTACAACTGAAATTATGAAGCTACAAAAGACTCAAGAAGATAGGACAGAAGATCACTTAAGGATCTGATCATTTACAAGTGCCACAATAGGCCAAAATAGACCATATTCTGAAAGTAGTATGTCTACATAAAATTTCTCCAAACTGATACCAGATATAGAAAGTAGACAAAAAATTATGCACTTTCAAAAAAAAATTCACCTGAAAATGTGTTTGTATGAGCCCGTACGAAGCCTCTGAAGTTGCAAAAATAGGGACCAAATAGGTACAGTCATAAAAAACTACAATTTTTGCAAAATTCATGATCCAAAACCAGAAAAGAATGCCACCACTAAAAATTTCAAGAAATTTTAGCCAAAATCCAAAAAAAATTCACTTAATTTGGAGTCTGGATGACCAAGTTATGGCCTCCCAAAGTTGGACTACCAAATCCAAACTGCAAATGGTGAGGGCTAGAAATATTTGAAATTTGCTAATGTCACCAAACCTACTACCTTAAATTTGATGGTCAAATGACTGTCACAGTAGTTTAGAAAGGCCCAATTTTGATGGTCAAATGGCCGTCAAATTTAACTTACAAAAATGTTGATGCAAGCATGAGGTTAAAATTGTCATCTTGGAGACCATCACAGCATTAAAAAAATGACTAGTTTGACATCCAAACGGGCATCAAATTTAACATAGGAAACACTACGAAAGTTTGAAAAAAAAATTTAAAATATACCATTTTCTACAGCTGGCACATGCCATTTTGTTATTGGTTGCAAGGTTTGTTGGTGTCCCACGAGGGTTGCAGAGCTAAGGTGGCTCATCGTGTGGAGCAGAGTGGAGCGGAGGTGCTCCGCGGAGGTGTTGGACAGGATGGGCGGTGGATGCCCGTGGGGGCGTCTACGAGCTTCCTGGATCAGAGGTGGAGGGGGTGCTATTCTAAGGTTAAGCGGCACCACTCTAGGCATCGAGGTGGTTGTGGCACCCGGCTGGCACTCCACTGGCGATGAGATCTGGGTGCGGTGGCCACCGATGGGCAGCCCTGTGCAGAGGTCAGGCTGAAGCGAAGGTGGCAATGGAGCAGCCAAGTGGACGGCCAAGGTGGATCCCACTGCTGGAGGAGGTGGCAAACCAGCGGTGTGCTGGGAGCCATGCAGAGGTGCTGAGAGGTGCCAAAGTGGCAAGCAGAGGTGTGGTTGCGGATGTGGGACTTAGTCCCACATTCGCATCACAATTTATTCTTTTGTGAATTATAACTCCAAGTACCTGAATTGAAATGCAAAGAGCTTGTGCTCTTTGGTCTGATCACATGGTTACTTCGGCTGGGATTAGGTGCTCTGCTCGCTTCTTGCCCGGTTTGACCTATAATGTGCCCCAAATAGGGCAAAATTTTTTGCCATGAAATGTATTCCAAAAATGGAAAAATATTCCTAGATCGGTAAAATATAAATAAATATTTGCATATCTAAAATAATTGACGGAGATTCTTAAAAAGATTACAATAAATGTAGAATATCTCAAATCTGAAATTTAAAAAATGAAAAAAAATATTACCCAATTTGCAGATCAGGCCTTAAAGGTCCGATTTGCAAAAAAAAATTTGCCTCAGATTTGACTTTTTCCCAATATAGGCAAATTTATATTCAAAATTTATGGAAACAGCCATCTAGATGCAATGGTGAGGTCCGATCTTCCTCAAAATGCTCCCACAAAATGTTCATCCTGGATTTGGTTCGTGGCCTTCCAAAAGTTGAAGCAATGAATCACTCTCCAATGGCTATGCAATGAAAACTCCTTTGGTCTGATACCATGTAAGAATTTTCCTAAGCCAAGAATAAAAACCAAGATCTAGAAGCTCAAGAGATAGCACAAGAGAGACAAAATATGATATGATCAACTGATCAAATAATGAATAATAGATTGATTGAATACATACAATGTAGGAGTGCCTAAATATATAGGCCATGCAAGATAGCTAGAAGTTATGCAAATGATAAGCTATCAACTAGACATGGTGGAATCACATGTCCACCAAAGGTGGATCATCCTCCATTGTACATGAAAGTATGTGCAACAATGAGAGGATGATAATGTGATAAGAGCACTAAAGGTGGATCTCACACACAAAGAGGTATGTGATGACAACTATCACACCTAAAATGGATATTCTCCTAACCATGTGCTAAAATGAAATGCAAACTCCTAGGTGTCTCAAAGACAACTAATATGAAAATGCATTATCCTAAGTAAACTTAAGTAAAGTTTAATTAGTAAATACTTAATTACACCAACACATCCTTATACCTCCTTGATCAGGTAGATTAATCTTTTTTCACTTAATCCCTTCCGTAGATCTTGGGTTTAGGTCAAATTCATCGAATTCTTCCATCATTATGTTCTCCTCCTTATCCTTCTAGATACTTCTCCAAACTTCTCCTTGAATCCATAAGAAAATGGTTTACCATGCATTAAATGCTCTAGATCAATCATTATTAATGTCAACACATTTTACATATCCCAAGAATTCAACTATGTCGGCTAGGGTTCTCAATTCCTTCACAAACTGTAAATTACTAACACTCGGTCAATACTATGTTCATCTACTCAGTCATCACTAGATATCTTGGTCATCACTAAAAAAATTATTCTTAGCAAACATTGTCTTTGCTTGGTTAATTTTTTGATACTCGGCAATTACTGATGCTTGGTCAACACTGAATTTTCTTATCTTATACTATCACTCGGTCGACACTAGAATCAATCGGCTTAAACTAAATTTATTCTCTTTTGCTTGGTTAAGCCTATGCTTCAAATCTATTGACTTCTTCACTTAGTGTTAAAGATAAACAACACATTACGTTGTCAATGTGCCATCTTTTTTAAGTACCCATTGTAGTATAGCATAACTCAACCTTTCCTTAGGTCTTCCTGTTATCTCCTCTTTTCAAATCATCTTCATCAATAAAAAGATATAGTACTCTACTAGATAGAAACTATCTTACCATTTAAGGTTTGACATCAATGAAAATATAACAATTGTTTCAATTGTAGTTTCTGACAAAATACATGGAGAGATTTGAATTTGATGAATTAGACTATATCAAAATTGTGTTGAGTTGGATTCATGATGAATTCATATGGATTGGTGGGACCCCAACCAAAATCACCAAAGAATTATTGCATGAGATCACTGGTTTACCTAAGATAGGTAAAGTACCTACTATAGAAAATAACATTAGGTATGAAGTGGAAAAACTAACAAAAATCAAGTGGAACAAGAGAGCCATGTCTATAAATGGCATCGCACAAGAAGATGTCAAACTTGTAGCAATGATATTGGGATACAAATTCGAATATAGAAGAAGGATAAATAGTGTGTCAGCTAGTTTTGTTCACATGGCATATAAGATGGTAATTGAAGATGAAGAGTATGACCTATGCAAGGTCCTAAGGCAATGGCTAATGGTGCCACGAATAAAAAGAAATAGAACAACACATTTCAGATTTGGATCACTAATAATGTACATATTCTTTCATGTTATGAGAAGATTCTGTAACATGTACCTATGGAGATCAAATAGTTGTTCCATGCAGATGATCAATGACTGCTATAGAAGAAGTGATGAGAAAAATAGATGTGTTGAGGTTGCAGGAATGATGAAAATTTTTCAAAAATAAATGCATGAAAGGGAAAGGATCCCTTGGAGACTAGTGGGTAAGTATAAGAATGATATATGTTTCATGGTGGAAATTGACAGCACATATTTTAAGGCACAAGAACCTAGAACTTCATGGGCTACTTCTATGGGCTATGAAGTAGACTACACCATTTTATTAATTTACATTTAGCATGTTCTATAGTCCCCTAAAGACCCAAATGTTTCAACATGGGTCACATATGAAGAAAAGTACATAATAGTTAAGAATTGGTATAAGGGAGAAGAGAGAAGAAAGTTGAATCATTGGTTGACAAAATAGTAGGTCAGCATGGCATATCCAAAGAAGAAATGAAAATTGTCATGGAAAAAGAAGTAGAACTTGGGGAGAAATACAATATTCCCCCTCCTCAAACTAACATTGAAGGACCTCAAAGTAGTAGAGGTTGAGGAAGAAGAAGAAAAAGAAAAATATGACACACTTATACCTACTAGGAGAAATTTGCATAGGTGGGCTGGAAGAGCAGCTACACAAGGCCAAAACACCTCATAAAGTTAGACCTAAGGCCATGGTTAGTGGACCAAGAAAGAAGAGGAAAACACTAGATACCCCACCATCTTCGCATGGGAAGGATAAGCAAAAAAAGAATACACAAGAACAAGAAAAAAATAAGGAATCTCAAATGATGGATACAGAGAAAATAGAGGAACAAAAGAAGAAGGAACCAGAAGAAGAAAAGGATAGAAACCTTCAAGAGGAAAATATAAGGGCACTTGAAGCAGATAAGATGAAGGCAAAAGAAGATGAACAGAGGAAAGGTTGGGAAATAAAAAGAAATATATTTAAGCCCTACTTAATATTTCTACAAAAGAGAGTAGTAAATGATGGTAAGATCACGTATATTGAAAAATACTTTGATAGATATGATGAATAAGAGAATAACAAGATAGAAGATATCATTGTGGAGCACATTATCACTTTCAAAAATAATCTAATTGAAATAGAGGGTCAAATAAGTAAGGACCTCTTTGAAATATTAGAAGGAAGAAACAAAAGAGCCCTTGATGAGGACATCAAGATGAGATAGGATATTCTTCTACAAAATATTCCTACAATGACAGGGAATGAGATGGGAGACCAACTTGAGAAGCTAAGGTTGAAGCTAAGAATGAAAACTAGAATCATCAAGTTCATGGTCTGAAAGTATGAAGAGGTTGAACAGGAAACTCATGAAAATGTTGGACAACTAGTCCTAGAGGAACGACCTAATCTTGGAAAGTCTACAAGGACCCCAGCCATAGTAATAGTCTCAATGGACCCATTAATTTCCAAAATTATAGAAAAGGTTGAAGTTCCAAAGGAGATAGAGGTAGTTGACACTACCTTACCTGATTTCTACATTAACAATGTGTTAGGAATAGTCCCAAGAGATAATTAAGAGGGAAAGTGAATCAGTTATATACAAGTTTCAATTATTTATCCAATTAAGTATACTTAAACATAAATCATAAACACAATGAAAGAACACTTGAACACAACACCAATATTTTGGTTATGGGGAAACCTAAATAGGTAAAAACCCAGTGGGAATTGACACCCACTAATATTCTATACTAGTGTTTTATGATCCTTGTTAGAATATCATTAACCCTGTTAGGAGTTTCTTTACAATATATTTAGTGTTTGAAAGTTGTCTATACTGAAGTATATGACTAGATATATTGTTGTCATTATGGAAACAAAATCATATAGCAGTTTGGAGTCAGCACACTTAGTGTAAAGATCAGAATTTAGTTAAGTGTTGAAGACTGGACAGTGTACAGAGTTCTTGTAGCTCAGAGCATCAGCGCACGTGTGTACAGATGAATTATGGTATGCACCCTAGAATTTAAGCTTTTTAGACTATACTTATGCTTATTCTATGAGTGCATAAGTAGATATGAAAAGATGTGAAAGTTACAGTCAGTTGAAGTTACACAGCCAATGTGTGCTAGCAGAGAACAGAGCATGGAGCCGACAGTTAACATTTTTGGTTTGCAATTGTAATGTAATATTGTAAAGGCCATGCACCTATTGTATTTAGGTTTCCAACATGTTTATTTTTATAATTTTAAGCATGCTTAAGACAATTCATTTGGAAGCATTGTTTGTAATTAGTTATAGGGCTGACCTAATTATGTATTTTGTATGAGTGCATAAATATAAGGTGTGCCCATTGTATTTGGTATGGAAGTTGTAATAAAGTTGTGATAAGTAGAGAAGAGGTATGTGAAGATAGCATAAGATGTATTAAATATTTGCTAGAGGTCAAAGCATCAACGCACCAAAGGAACTAATTAGACAAGCAGTGTCACAGTGACAGTTCACCAGTAGATATAGTGTGTATCTAAAATCAGAAGGTTGTAGCCTTCACCATTTGAGCAGTGAGCTCTAGAATAGTGAGTCCAATCCCCTAATAGGGATCACTATAAAAGACTCCTAACAGGGTCTGACCCTTAACAAGGTCTACTATACTTAAAGAATTGTAAAGCTACTCCTAACAAGGTAAAGGATCTTCTAACAAGGATCACAAAACACTAGTGCAGAATATTATTGGGTATCAAGTCCCACTGGGGTTTTTACCTATCTAGGTTTCCCCGTAACCATATTGCTGTCATGTGTTGATTTCATGTTTCATGTTTATGTGAATGTTTAATTCAGTTCTTAAGCATTTATGTTCAGCATAAAGATCAAAGGAAAAAGTTAAAATACAGTGAACACTGATTCACCCCCCCCCCCCCTCTCAGTGTTCCCATTCCTAACAATTGGTGTCAGAGCTTTGGTCCTTAGCATAGAAGTTTAACCACTTGAGGAGATCATGGAAAAAGTAGAAATCAAACATCTAAAAAGAAATCTTGAAGACCTAGACAAGTCAAAAAGAGAATTTGAAGAAATAAAGGATAAACTTAGTGATGCTCAGTTATTCATCAAGAAGCTAACAAAAGATTTGAAAGAATGCTCTACTAGTGATCTAGGGACAATGGTCAAGAAGCTCAATGAAGAAAACAAATCCTTAAAAGAAAAACTTGAAGAGGTTGATGATAAGCTGACTAATAATCAGATAGTCTATAATGAATTGATCAAAGAGAACCTTTAGTTGAATGAATAACTAAGGAAAGAAAACATGGAAATCTTGGAGCTAAGAAATAGCAAAGGAAGCTTGGAGTCTGAATTGAAAGAAGAAAATAATCATATTGACAAATTACACACCGGTGCTGATTTGGTAGAATCTCAGTTGTATGCAAGAAGAGCCAAAGGAGACACTAGTTGTATTGGATACAATGAAACACAAAATCAGATTGACAATATGTGAGAAAGAAAGGATTCACAAAAGGACTCTACTAATGCTGAAAAGACTGAAGATCAAACCATAGATAATGGTGAATGACCTAAGAATGAGCGCAAGCAAGTAGAATGCACCTATTTTGCTTGTAACAAGCATGGACACATTGCGAGGAACTGTACAGAGGTAAAACCTTTTAATAGTTACTATTATTCATGCAACAAGTTTGGTCATAGAGCTATGAATTGCAAGACTAGTAAGAAGAATAGAAATCAGCAAGATCAGAGAAATCAGAACCAAACAAATGTAAGAAGTGCTCAGAATGTTACATGCCAGATATGTAACTATAATGGTCACACAGCAAAGTAATGTAGAATGGTGACTCATGTCAATGCACCGAGGAATATAAGACCTCTAGTCATTTGTCACTCTTGTAAAAAGGTTGGACATACCTCAAGGTTCTGTAGATCAAGAATGCAAGGTCGGGGAAGCCCTAAAAAGGCCAAAGAACTAGTTTTGGATCTCGTAGGAGAATTTAACTTTGTCAAAGCCTCAGATGATGTGAGCATGATTTGGTCAAAGAAAAAGAATGAAAAGACAGATGAGAATGTATTGGATGCATCCCTAGTGGACACACCCTCTACATCTGCATGAATGGCCCTCAGGGTCATAGGGGGCGCTAATTTAGCTCTAGACCCCTGTGTGGCTGGTATACTCATCCTTAGAGTATGTGCCTTTGGAATTAAGTTTTTGAAGTGTATAGGAACCTTCATGCAAGAGCACACATGCTGATTGTTTGTGGAGCTCGAGTTTGAAATTTTGAAGTGATAGCCTGGTTTACGCGACGTGCATTAATGGTAGATTTTTCACTTTTTAAAGTACATAGAAGTCATTTGATTGCTCATTGCATTCAAATTTAGAGAAATAGAAGTAGAAGAAGCCTTGGAAGTTGTTGTGAAGTCTTGGTGATTGATCTATCAGAGATTTGATGCATTTATCAGTGCATTTGATCAGTTGTAGAAACCCTAGCTCATTGCACTGATTCAGAAGCTGTCAGATTATCTCTAAGTTCAGTTGGAAAGCAATTAAAAATTAAGTCATGGCCACTCCCATTGTTTATGATGTCACTGAGAAGAAAAGATATGTTTTCAAGAGGCACCCATTTAAATCCACCCTAGATGATTTAGAGGGAGCTTTCTCCCGCATGCCTATGGGCATCATGCATGTGGAAGACATAAGGGCTTACATCTACTATAAGAAAGAACCTGTTGGACTAGATAGGTTAAGGGTGCACATGGATACCATGTTGAAATAGGACAAAACATTCATGGATGAATAGACCAAATGGAATGATCACCCTATTATTGAGTATGCTACGGTATATGAATTCTATGAGACATAATGGATAAAGATCTTATTGAGAAGAATCCATAATGATTTATTTTGGATTGGAGATGTTCCAGTTAGAATCACAAATGACTTAATTCATGAGATGACAGGTGTTTCTAGAATAGGCGTCATCCTTCCTATGGGAAAGGATGTTAGGAAAATGGTAGAACAAGTATGTAAGTCAAGGAGCAATAGGCGCGGTATGACCATCGAGCCTATTGAGAAAGAAGACATCAAATTGATGTCAATGATACTAGGGTATAGATTTCATCACACCAGTAGGGTGAATAGTGTATCTACAGGAACTATTTTGGCTTCCATCAAACTAGTGAAGGAAGATGGAGAATTCAACATGTGTGAGATCTTGTGTGCACAATTGATAGATAACATCAAGGCTATCAAACATGACAAGACAAATATATTTAGGTTTGGGTCCCTAATCATCTATATGTACCTTCATATTGTTGGGAAGATATCAGATTTGTACTTGGACAAGTCCATTCCTACCATGCCTCAGATATCCAACAAAGCATCCATAGAGAGTACACTAAGGGATTATATCACATTTGAATTGAAGACTATTAGAGCTAAGATGCAAATGAGGTATAGGATTCCAGAAAGCATTATAGAGAAGTATAAGGATTCAATATGCTTTATGGTGGAGATTGATACTACATGTATGGAAATTGTTGAACCAAGAACTAAGTGGATTCATCCACTTGGGTATGAGGTAGAGGAACAAGTTCTTGAAGCATATGCATGGGTACTTCTGTCAGCCCCCAAAGATCCTAATGAACCTAGGTGGGGAACCTATGAGGAAAAGAATAGAGAAGTTGATGCAAAACATAATAGTGTAGCAACTAAAAGAAAGGTTGCAAAGGTCACTTCTGAGATCTTTAGAATACATGGTGTGTCTCAAGAAGACCTTGATAAAGAAAGGGATGAAAATATTGCCCTATAATTGAAAGGCACAATAGCAGAGGAAGAACAAGAAGATCCTAAGTTGAAGAAGATAAAAACTGAATCATATGATAGTCAGAACGGTAAAGAAGATAATACTCCTTATGCGCCCATAGACACTATTGATCTTGCCACTCCTCTGGAGTATAAGCCTATATTCAAGAGGAAGAAAGAATCTAGCACTATTCATCCATCCTCGTGAGCACTAAGGAGAAAGAAAAACATTCAAGCACCTCCTAAGGCAAGATTCAAACCAAGCCTTAAAGTATTGAGTACTAGAATTATTGATGAGGGAAGAATTGATCAGGTAGGGAAGTTTTATGAAACCTATAGTGAGATTGACAAATCAGAGATACATGAGATGATTGTCAAACATATGATAAAGTTCAAGAAGATAGTTCTTGAATTGAAAATAGAAATTCCAGATAAAGCATGGGAGATAATGGATACTTTGAAGAGACAAGCCACTAAGAAGACTTCAGAATAAGGGAAAAAATTCTTTATTCCACTCTTCCAGTATGTTCTATTGAATAAAGTTCATTGTTACTAAATCTAGTGAAGCCACACTTAAGGAAAAAGATGAGAAATCTACACATTATGAACAAAGACTATGAGCTAATAATGAAGGAAATAGAGAAGGCAATTGAAAAGGTGTTATTAGAACAACACATAAAACCACCTACTACACCCATCACTCATGCACCTAGTAAGAAATACAAAGATGTAGAGACCTTCAATGCACTAGTGATAGGTCCTTAGGACTCAGCACCCATAGCAGAAACTCAAACAGAGGCAGACAAGTCTGCGCCCATCTCAGAATCACATGAAGGCAGCACTATTTTCATAGATAATGTGGAGATAGCCATGGTGGCTACTAATAAGGATTTGGACAAGTTTGAGGAAGCCTTTATTAGTACTAAAGAATCTGAAATCTTATGCAACAATAAACCTCCCACTCAGCAAGAAGAAGTACTCATAGAAGATGTATCTGATAAGAAAGAAGAAGAGGTAGAAAAGAAAGAAGAAGATACTTCTATTGATCTTTCAAAGGTAAAACCAGAAGTGATGGATAGAACTCCCATCACTCCCTCCCTAGCATTGTTGTCAAGTTTGACGCCTGACACAAGCAATTTGGACTCTTGGAAAGAAGAAGACCTGATTAAGTTTAGCATCTTGGCTATGGAGAAGGCAAAAGAAAAACAAGTTATGAGGAATCCTCTTCTGATAGAATCAGTGAATATTTTGAACATTTTTTTTCCCGAGGATAAGAAAGTGCTAAAAGTACATTCGGTTGATGATGTGAGTTCAGTCCTCTCACAGTTCAAAAGAAATTTTTCTAGCCTAGAAGAATTTGCATCCATAGTAGCAGAATAAAAGTACTTAAAGAAGAGACTGAATGAGTTAATGATCAACTTTGCACTAGACTTGAATTCTCTTAAGTTTGGTCAAGCATCCTTGAAAGAGTTTGCTGATGAAGGAAGAAGGATCATTGCAACATGCATGGATCAAGACAAGCTCACCGATGCTCACTTCAAGAAGATAAAAGATGTAGAAGCTTTGATGGAGTAGGTAAATAATTCAGTGTCAGACACATCCACTAATGTGAACATGTGCAACAATGTCTACCAAGGATAGTTAGACAGGATTGAGAAGGAAGAAAAAGACATAACAAGGATAAGGTCCAGACATACTCAGTTGAGGAATGGTCTTGCACCCTCTTTAGACATCCTCAATTAGAATATAAAGGAGATTGATGCCACCATGGTAACTTATGATCATGGTCCCGTCAGTGACTTGGAGAAGATGGAGAAGCTTCAATATGCATTATGCGCCCTGTTAGGGATTTTTCTTGTAGGATCAAACTGATGGTTGAATTTATGCTCTTTGAGACTGATTCCAACAAGAGAAAGACCTAATTACTGAGGATTGGATAAGATCCTCCTTCATTTTTGAGCTCCACATACTTAGGCAGGTATTACCTTTTAATGATATCTGATTATACAGTCTTTATATAAGTGGACATTGATCTGCTATTAACCCTTCTAATGCATCAATCTATAGAATATTCTACATATGACCATGATCAACTTAATGCAGAGTTTAACCAGGCAAAACATGATTGTAAATAAAGAAAAGATCAGTGATTTAAGGATTTTCATCCTTATTCCTTTTAAGGAGGGGCAACCTATATGATTCTCTCTTCAAAGAATCATGAAATATGGATTGTAAGCCTTAGGAATAGTCCAATCTATTCTATGCAGTAAACATGAAATGAAAATGTATTGGAAAATGATGTAAAGGTTTCAATTTCTCTTCTAAGATCTATGAAAGATAAAACCATAAGAAACAAACACCAAACCAGTGCCTTACCTAATGGGCAACAAAGTCAAAATGCAAACCAACAAGTAAATTCTAAAAGAAATACAACAGTATGCCTTATATACCAACTGCAAATCCAAATAGACTGCCTTACAAACTATTCTATTAACCAAACATTGTTGTCATCAAAAAATCCATACAAATATATTTACTATTCAAGATGAAATATGAGAACTTTCAATTCTTTCCTTGAAAGAAACTCATAAATCAATCAAGAAAGTCGCTTTACAACTAGTATATTTTAAATGCCTAACATGTAAAACATACAAGAGTACAATATAAATTCAAAGAGACAACAACAATATATGGAAAAAGTTGCAGTGTATTTGTATTTATAATCAACTTGCCAATTACATTCACAATTCCATTACTCAGAAGATCAAACACAAAACATAGAAATCTGCTTCAAAGCAATTCTGTTCCAATTTTCTATTATCTCTCAGACCAAAGGTAATTTCCATTTCGAGACTATGTGACCATAGTCTATTTCTTATAAAACCTATCATAGTAGTCACTAGATCTCGAGAAAACATTCTGAGACTTGGAGACTAAAAGGGAAAACTCTAAGTCACTTGATAATAAGGAATATTCCAAAGTGCTCATGAGATCGGGTGATAAAGGCTTTCAGGCAATCGCTAAAAATGAAGGAATATTCCTACTTCTCTAGGAGACTAAGTGACTAAGAGAGGAAACTAAAAGTGCACATTCTTATTTTGACGCTTAAGTGACCCAAAAAAGTAACAGAAAAAAAGAAGGTTGACAACTCAAACTAGGGCTTTTTGATTTTCAGGATATTTAGACCTAGAAAACCCTAAAGACTGCAAAAATTTTCAAAAACATCCTGTCTTTTGGGGAAAAAAACAAAAATTGAGATTTTTAACCAACACGCCCATCTCTAGATAGTTAACTCTCTAATAACCTTTTGGAAGAAGGAGATCCAGAACCTCAAGATTGCATATCCAGATGTTTTCCCTCAATGAGTATGTGTATATACAGTTTTTTGATGCACCTTTTTCATTAATGTCAAAGGGGGAGTTGTGTATAGAATATGTAGTATATATATGTATAGGGAGATATAATATTATGTATAAAAATGTATAGAAGACAAAAGTTTTTGTGTAAAGGAACAATTAGCAACTTGGCCATATTTCATTGTTGCCATCAATGACAAAGGGGGAGATTGTTGGCAAGTTGTCTATACTAAAGTATATGACTAGATATAGTGTTTTCATTATGGAAACAAAGTCATATAGTAGTTTGGTGTTAGCGCACTTAGTGTAAAGATCAGAATTCAATTCAGTGTTGAAGACTGGACAATGTACAGAGTTCCTGCAGCTCAGAGCATCAGGCACGTAAGTGAGGATGAATTATGGTATGTGCCCTAGAAGTTAAGCTTGTTAGACTATACTTATGCTTATTCTATGAGTGCATAAGTAGATATGCAAAGATGTGAAAGTTACAGTCAGTTGAAGTTACACAGCCAGTGTGAGCCAACAAAGAACAAAGCATGGAGCCGACAGTTAACATTTTTGGTTTGTGATTGTAATGTAATATTGTAAAGGCCATGCACCTATTGTATTTAGGTTTCCGACATGTTTATTTGTATAATTGTAAGCATGCTTAAGCCAATTCATTTGGAAGCATTGTTTGTAATTAGTTATAGGGATGACCTAATTATGTATTTTGTATGAGCACATAAATATAAGGTGTGCCCATTATATTCGGTATGGAAGTTGTAATAGAGTTGTGATAAGAAGAGAAAAGGTATGTGAAGATAGCATAAGATGTATTAAATCTTTTCTAGAGGTCAAAGCATCAGTGCACCAAAGGAACTGATCAGACAAGCAGTGTCATAGTGACAGTTCACCAAAAGATATAGTGTGTATTTGAAATCAAAAGGTTGTAGCCTTCACCATTTGAATAGTGAGCTCTAGGATAGTGAGTCCACTCCCCTAATAGGGATCATTGTAAAAGACTCCTAATAGGGTCTAACCCTTAACAAGGTCTACTTTACTTAAAGCATTGTAAAGCTACTCCTAACAGGGTCAAGGATCTTCTAACAAGGATCACAAAACACTAGTGCAGAATATTAGTGGGTATCAAGTCCCACCGGGGTTTTTACCTATCTGGGTTTCCCCATAACCATATTGGTGTCATGTGTTGATTTCATGTTTCATGTTTATGTGAATGTTTAATTTAGTTCTTAACATTTATGTTCAGCATAAAGATTAAAGTTAAAAGTTAAAATACAGTGAACACTGATTCACCCCCCGCTCTCAGTGTTCCCATTCCTAACATTTAGTACAGTGACTTGGTCAAGGGTTAGACCCTATTAGGAGTCTTTTACCAATTAACCCTTTTAGGGGTGAGGACGCATTCTCCGAGAGCACACTTCTCAAAAGGGTGAAGGCTATAACCTTCTGAATAATCGATTTACACTAAATCTGGATCTTGGTGAACTGCACTTTGACCTATTATCTGGCTTAGTTCCAATGTATAGCATAAACTCTTCACTTGGTCACATAGACCTTCCACTAATGGCTCAACACTTTGCACACTCTGCTTTGCTCTTCACAATCAACTCTAAACCATGTTTTAGCAATCACAAATGATTTCTTATAAATATCTTTCCTCCAAATGATATAATCAATTTGGCCTATTAGAACCACCTTGAAATCATATTAGAAAAACCATAACATACTCCAATAATAATTCTATCATCTCTACTAAGCACGCAACACAATCTGGGACCTATCCAATATTAATAAATGTAGACACACGCTACACATTGTCGGCTCTACCAAAGTAACTAAAACTTCCTCCTCAAAATGAATTACATCATGCGATCTTAACCGAACATTCTTAACACTTCTTTGATTCGTAATCCAAGGGTGCATACCGAAATGATAGGTGCAACTCCTGAACCAATACAATCTTTGTCAAATCTTCAGAATAAAAATAGGAAACTACTACTGGTAAATAGCGACTGCATAACTTCACATCAGACTCTACATCTATGATTTTAACACCACTAACATGTCTTCATCACATATCCAAAGGTGCAAGGCTCCATGATGACTGTACGGACAATCACTCACAGAACACTACATGTAACTCTGTGAGGAACACTGCTGACACAAGCTACTAAATAACTGTCTGTACTAATAGTTAACCTCTATGTCCATGATATCATGCTGATAACATGTGTAGTACTTCCATATTTTTCTTTTAGTTTTTCAGATGCCATACTCTTTTAGGCCACATTGTTGTGTGCAGATTTTATTATTTCAGTGACTATTGATGATCTGGATTATGTTTTGATGATGCCATGTTTGGATATTGATATATTATGTTGAGATGTTTCATATTTTAGTTGGATTATGATGTACTTACCCCATACTAGCATGTGTATGATGTTCATATGTATGTATCTATTTTATGTGTCTGTATGGTAGAGGATGAAGGTGTAGTTACTCACTTTGTCAAGATCCACACGACCGACCGTACCCTACCATTGTTTGCCATTTGTTGTATGTGTTAGCTATTTTTCTTGCATGGGTAAATAACTAGATCATAACTTGATCTCTCCCCTTTGATGCTCTTTTCCTGGCAAGAGAAATGTTAATTGATAAGGACCAAGTCCTTCTTCTACTTCGGGCTCCACAGACCCAGGTGGGTATACCTATGAACGTCTACCTCGAATGATAATTTCTCTACACATCATAGGCAGGTATAAACATGGATTAGACAGGACACTAACATCTTGTGAAGGGATTCACTACTCTGAGTGAATCAGGGGATGGCTTCCAGCCCATCATACTTGATCTATCATTCCACACACTAAAATAGAAAGGGAAATGGTTGATTGATTTAAAGATTTGTTTTGGATGTAATTCTAGAAAAAGACCAGTGCCTAATCCATTGGGCTAGGAGTCAAACAAACACACATCCATAGAGATTTTCAAATCAAATACATGTAAAACCAAATGGAATGCCTTGCAAACCACTATCTCTTTTTCACACCTGGACATCAAATCCATATGCCATTTTTCTTTCTCAGAAAACACCACTAAGACTAACACTCTCCTTGAAAGAAGCTTAGTGATACCCTCACAATCTGCCTTACAGATTAGTGTGTTGAACTTGCCTTACAAATTTGACACACAAGAAATCTAAAATAACACACAGAGACATCAACAAACACTAGAAAGGGCTTTCAATGTATTTTCATTAAACTTCAAAATGTCAATACATTCAGATAACAGCTAACTCAGAAAATGTAGACCCTAAACTTCAACCAGAAATTTGCATTCATGGAACTCAAACACTTGCAGAGCCAAGCCCGTGCAAAAAAGTTGGAACAAAATGGTGACTCTGCTGGGGAAAGCAAAGTATTGCAATTGCATAAGCGGTGAGGTTTCACTTCAGTTTCTTTGCTGTTTTCAGTTGAACCCATGAGTCTGGCCAATGTTCATGTGGGAAAGAGTCTTCAAAGTTTAAAGTTTTGAAAATCATTTCCAGACCTGTGTATACCTGGATTTGTTGTTGTGAAAGTTTAAATATATGCGGCTCTGCTGTTGTGTGAAGTGCCCAGAATCTGAACATTTTCAAAGTGAAGATCAGTAAAGAAAATTTTCATTCCTCTATGGAGAGGTGGCGACTCTGTGTTAGACACAAACCCGAAGTTTGAAGGTGTTCTTCAGATTTCAAATCAAAAAGTGAAGCTACAGCAGCAGCAAAAAAAATTTCCAGGTATTTTCCCATTTGTTTATGATATCTCATAAGATCCTTATTCGATGAAGAAGTAACCAAGCTAAGGAGTATTGGTAAGTTTGGTGTATGCTTCTCTGTTTGAAAAGTTCGGTTGAAAATCCATGGTGAGAAGTATATGCATTTGAAGTTGTGTCTGCATAAGATCTTGAGTAAGAAGAAAGATGTCATGTCATAGTAGTCTTTCAGCTGAGATGGAAAATGCTTTAGATATAGAAGTTATCCCGGAATTTGAGGATTTGTTGTCAAGTTTTAATGAAGTTGAAATTAATAGACTGATGTTGTGACAACAAATTGAAGAAAAAAATGTCTTGTTTCTGAGAACAAGAATAGGTAGAAGGAAAGATGAATCAGTCCTGTTGTTCTATGATAAATTTTCAGTAGCTCTGAGACAAGTGGAGATTCATGATATGTTCAGAGAACCATATCTAATTGACTTGTTTGTGGAGCTACGTATGCTTGAATCAGTCAATCAGTATGCAACATTTAGGGAAAAACATTTTGCACACATTAAGGAATGTCTGTCAGAAATTGAGAAGGCTGAATCTGAGAATGAATATGAAGATGTTTCAGATGATATGTATGAAAATTAGACATGTATTTCAAATTTGTATGATGAGTGCAGTGATGCTAATATTGACAGTAATAAAGATCAAAATAATAGAAATGAATCTGTTGATGGAAATTTCTATGATTCAGTGTGTAGTGATGATTCTCAATCCGGGAATGAATGTAGTTCAAAAAATGAGTATTCAGTTGGAGACTGTGAAAGCATCACTAGTTTTTTTTCTGAAGATGAACATATTGATAATTGTGGTGTTGATGCTCATGATCTAACTTCATTTTCAGATTCTGATTCTTTTTTCTCTTATCAGAGTTTTTGTGGTAGTAGGTCCAATAATGTATTCAGTAGTTTCTCTAATGCATTGTTTGATGAGGATATGGATTCTAATCAGCCGGCCTTGTGCAAAAATTCTATGATCAGCATTTCCATTTAGGGTGTAATCCATTGTTTGAAGATAATGATGAACAACCAGACTATGATGGAGCTGAAATAGTTCAAGAAATAGTTGATTCCAAGGGATATGAGTCAGATTGCCAAGTTTCATCCCAGCCGGATGAGAAAGAAGTTATCTACTATGAGCCTCATGATATTTCAAAATATGTGCAGCAGTGTGAGTATGAGACTTTTGCTTTTGATTTGCAATCATGTTTTAAAGATAAGGATACGTCTAAAGATTGCAATCAATAGGCAAGTCTTTTCCCGCTTTGTAAAAATCAGTCTAGTGTTCGATTGCCTGGTGCAGTAAATCACGACTATGTTTCTTTTTTGCAAAGTGATGACATTGGCAAGTGTAGTAAGCATATGTGTGTAGAAGATCAGAATGAACAGTTAGTGTTTGACACTCGCATGCTTGATAGATTTCAAAATGTTGATAATCATATGTCTTTTGATTTGCCAATGGAAGGTTTTTATCCATTTGACCATGCAAATGAAAATAAGGATACTAGTTTGATTCCAGAACATGGGGATGAGAACCGGGTTTTTGATAAAGGTAAAGGTTGATGCTCATTGGGATCCTTTTGTAGTTCAGTTTTGAATGTTTGTACATTTGTATAGTTGCTTTCCTTTCAGCAGTAATGTAGTTTCTTTCAATAAAGGAGCCTTAGAACCGAATAATGGATTGGAGGAATAAGAAGATGAAGTTGTTTTTGGAGTGATCTGGAAAAGCTGGTTTTTGGGGTGGTCTTCTCTTCCAGGAGATTCTGAGATCCTTGTGCTGATCTTACGCTCAGCCATCCCCAGACAGAGCCAATGTTGGTACTCAAAATGCAGTTTTGAGGTACCATGTAAAACGCTTGCTAAAGTGCTCCTTTTGGTCCAAAATGCACATGTGAGAAGGATGTTTCTGGGTCCTGTCATGAGTGGAGAGTGATTTGACACCTTTCATATATCCCGTTGAGTCATTTTGAGCCTTCAGTTTGGGTATTAAAATGGGTTTCTGACATTTGATTTCTAGGTGCTCTCAATTTGCAGAAATTGTTAAGTGTCAATTTCACTGGGAAGGGTTACATTGAATTTGAATATCTTGTACCCTGTTGACTTTCATGGGAATCTGGGAATGGAAGCTTGTTAATTATACTACAGATAACCTATGTTTCAAGTTTCAGGTCTTTACGACAAGTTTTGATAGGTTTTTGACTTCCCTTTCTGGAGGCAGTTTCACAGTTCCAGAAACTACACACTTGTGCAACTTTTCCCAGGAGCCCTGTTCGAGAAGTTATAACTTTTGCCTCATGATTGAACTTGACGAAGTAACTGTAGATTTGTATTATACCCCTGAAGTTGTACCTATCTTCAAAATTTCAAATCTCTAGGTGTCCGTTAAGTCAATCAACCAGTGCCATTTTGTTTCCCAGAATATTTGTGTGCTGTCACGTTTGTCATCTTTTCTGGGTACACCACTTTGAGGGCATGCCATTTGTGGCCAGTGATGTTTCATGCCAATCTGTATGTTGCATTGTACTGTGTGTATGAAAGTGTATAAATGTTCCAAATTTCACGCTTTTGCGAATCCATTAGCTATGTTTTCAGAAGCCATTCCATTTGCAAAAAATCAATGTTCAGCTAATTGTGATTCGCAGATTTTCAAATAGCCTACTTTGTGCGTGAATAACTTTTGGCCCAAATGTTGAATCAAGATGATTTCAGTTGCATTGTACTCTGTGGTCAAAATACTTCATCTGGCTGAAATTTCAGGTTGTTATCAATCCATCTGCACACTTTTCCAAATTGATTCCAAATGCAAAAAATCATTGTTTTGGTCTGCCACTGTTTGTTGTTGCAAGTTGTCATTTTCAAATGGTTTCCATTTGTGGCTCACTAATCAAAATCCTGTGCCTTCAGTTGCGTCATACTCAGTTTACCTGTGTCTTCCATCCACCAAAGTTTCATCCTCCCAAGTGTCAGTATGTTTTTATGCTAACGAGGTTTGAAATGCAGGTTTTGGTGACTTGACAATGTTTTTATCCTGATTTTTTAATCATTTTGGATGATTAAAATTTCCTGCTTCCAGATGGCAGAAAATTCTATAAATTTGCAGAGTGTGAGATGAAGGTACAAACTTCACATGTGCTAGGCGGCGGACCCTGATGATGTGTTTCAGTGTGTTTTCTAGGTCAGTCAATTGGGCCAATTTTTTGTTTTCAGACAAGATTTATCCGGATGGTGTTTTTGGCTTTTCATTCAATACCCAGTTCATGAAATTTCTTCCTGAAGTGCTTGGGTGTGTTCTGGGCAAAAGTTGTCTGAGAACGAAAAATTTTTTTAGCCGGGCCCATTTCTAGACCCAACTTCATGCTTTGGTTCCTCCAGTGTTTTGTCTCAGTTAAAAGGTGTTGATCATGTGCATTGATCCAACTGAAAAATGATGGATTTGGGCTAAGTTTGAAAGGGCTCCATCAATGTGTTTAATGCGCACCCAAGCAAGAAAGGTGGAAAGTAAATTGAAATATGTGAAAATTTGGCCAAGAGTTGAGGGTGAAAGTGAAGATGGCAGCTATGCCGCCATTAATGCAAGCTCAAGCATTTCATTTTGCCAGGCAAACTTTTGATGCCAGTGGTCACACAATATGTGAAAGGAAGCCTCCCATGTTTTGAAGGTTTTCATTTTTTATTGAATATAATATTAGTGGCAATGTTCTAAACAAATGAAGGGAACCACGTAAAGAACAAAAGGGGACTTTTGAAGGCAAGTCAAATCAATCAACTTCAACAATGTCTTCTACCAACTCTAAATCGCCAACAAATTCTGATGCACATCGAACCTCAGCAAATTGTTCCCTCTTACCAAACAATCAATTTGTTAATTTGAATTCTATCCAGGAGCCAACCATGGACTTGCCCTTTGAAACAACAAAACACATGGATAGAAGATCTGGCAACTCAATCACAGCAAAGAACAAATTTACTTCTGAAGTATCTCAATCAAGATTGCTAGAAATTGTCTCAAGAAATAATAAGCTTATGCAAAAACAGGTTAACGCAAAGCAAGATGGAGGCTCATACGAAGTAGGTTGGGTGCCAACAAGTTGAGAATGAAGAAAGGGGCATGTTTTGATTTTTAAAAGGGGCCCGTGTAACTCATGCAATGAAGATGGGAAGCAGCCTGCCTCACACCATTGTAAAATGTGGAGGATGCACATTGCTTAAAGTAGAAAGCTAGAAAACATATAACAAATGCTTTTTGTATGGATGTGCAATGCAATGAGGGAATGGTGTAAATTATCCAATGTTTACGTCGATTCTAGAGGGTGGACATTTGAAGATGTTCACACAAAAACTATTTCAAAGTTTGCACTCCCTACACAAAATAAAGGGAATTTCGAGGAATGTCCACATTTTGAAAATGTTGCTGTTTGAAACGAAGGCACAGGCAGTGCATGAAGCCTGCTAGACCTTCCAATGCAAAGATCCCAAAGGGGGATGCACTATGTTGGAAGTAAGAGGACTCACGCATGGTCAGGTGGTTCCCATCCAGCATCAAAACAAAGAGAAAACTCACGCAATTAGAGAGGCCCCCACAAACAATGAAGTACAACACCTTGTTTGGTGCATATGTTGTATGCTGGTGGGAATTCACGTAGAGCCAATGCATAGAGAACCAAGGCATTCACACAAAGCAAAACAGAGTGCCAGCAGGTTGGTGCTTGCGACAAATTCAAAGGAGAGGCCTCACATAATATTTTGGGCTGCCTTGCGCAAGATATATAGAGTTGCTGGCAAGCTATTATTGTAAGTTAACCGGGGATTGGCATTTCAAAGTAGTCCCTTATGTGAATTATAGGAACTACTTGCCACACAAAAAATCACTGGAGGCCCAGCGCAATCAACTTGGAGCCTCACACATTCAAAGTGGGGGTCAACGTGAATGGAGGATGGAGGATTGCCAGTTCATATGGGGGCTGCCAAAGTGTTAAGTGAAAAATGTGCAAGTTAATGTCGTGCGCAAGTCATGAGAATGCCTTTGTTGTGGGTTTTTGAGATTGTTGATTGCCTACCCTGCGTGAATGATTAATGAGAAAATGCTAAGTATATAAGTAGAGGGCCTGTGCAGCCAATCACCAAGGGGTCTTATGAATACTGAATAGCCCACAACTAATTTTATGAACATTGCCGGCAGCACCAAACAATAACAGGCATGAATATGAAACAAATGAGGAAGATTGTGCATAGTTATTTGAATCTCACGCACCATTGGTGATGACACGGATGTGGCCAGTCCACAATAGAGCTGCCAATTCTTTTCCCAAGCAACATACCGTGAATAGTTAAAGGGAAGTTGTGAGCATTGTGGCACAGTGCATGCCCTTTTTATATCGTTAATAGTAGGCCCAAATAGACAAGGAAACTTGCATTTCAGGAGCTGAGCAGTTCAATTGTTGCGGAGTTGTGCACTTTGGTGATATCCCACATTCATCCTGTGTGGGTTGTTTGCAATTTTTTTTATATGTGCCCGCTCAACTTGGAAGTAAATCCAAAAGAGCAAGGCTATGTGATAGCCTTGCTTGCAGGCCCACACCTTTATGCGAGCCAGCTGGCCGATGAAGACAAATTTTTGAATGCGAAGTTTAAAAACTCTCAACGGAATTATCCCACATTCGTCCGGAATGGGGAAGATATGATGTTTATAAACAACACCACACACATAGTAAAATAGAAAGAAATGGACGCAAGGCTGAAAGGCTTGGTCGTGTGCACGTATTTCGAAACATATTGTTCGGGATTGGTTGGCAATGATGTGGTGAGCGGACCCCACATGTGTAAGTAAGGTTTTTTTTGACAAAATGTGTGACTGTGCAGGAAAGATGGCCTTGAGATTTATGTGACCATCTGACGGTGGTCGCATGATTGCAAGGGCCGGATTTGGCCCTTGCGAACATGCGACAAGGTGACATGTGGCACACATGATGACATGGTGGGATGTTGTTTTTTAATGTCCAGGTGGAGACATAGACCAACCAAGCAGCGCCATGTGGCAAAGGTCAAATGTGGTGTCCAGGTGCTGATGAGGTGGCTGGTTGACCAACTAGATGGTTGCTACTTGGCAAGTGGGTCCCGCACCTGTGGAAGCATAAAATGAATTAAAAATTCAAAAGAACATGCGTGCATATTCAAAGAGACAAAAAAATAAAAATTATAAATGTATTTTAATATAGTTCTGACTATATTAAAAATTTGGATATCAAAAATTGCAGAGCTAGGAGACTGTTTTAATAGTTGGAGGCTTCATTTTTAGGCCAAATATGGAGTATAATATACCGTCGGAAAGGTCTCGACGCGAGAATTCTAATTCTGGAATCAGATTTTGCACAGATGGTCATCTGCTCGCATTATTTGCAGTTTAAGTTTCAGGGGGGCCAGGAAGATATTTTTGAGATATTTGATTTGTTATGTCCGGTGACTCATGTGTTTTCAAGGGGATAGAGCAGATCAGGTTTGCTGTTCCAGACTTCATGACTCATTCAGTGAGCAGTTCAGAGTTTGACAAGTGTCAGTTGGTGATGCTTTCTGGTGTTTCCCCCTTCTCTTCTTAGTCTCAATTCTTTTCATTTCGAAGGGTTCCAACTTTTTGCACGGGCTTGGCTCTGCAAGTGTTTGAGTTCCATGAATGCAAATTTCTGGTTGAAGTTTAGGGTCTACTTTTTCTGAGTTAGCTATTATCTGAATGTATTGACATTTTGAAGTTTAATGAAAATACATTGAAAGCCCTTTCTAGTGTTTGTTGATGTCTCTGTGTGTTATTTTAGATTTCTTATGTGTCAAATTTGTAAGGCAAGTTTAGCACACTAATCAGTAAGGCAGATTGTGAGGGTATCACTAAGCTTCTTTCAAGGAGAGTGTTAGTCTTAGTGGTGTTTTCTGAGAAAGAAAAATGGCATATGGATTTGATGTCCAGGTGTGAGAAAGAGATAGTGGTTTGCAAGGCATTCCATTTGGTTTTACATGTATTTGATTTGAAAATCTCTATGGATGTGTGTTTGTTTGACTCCTAGCCCAATGGATTAGGCACTAGTCTTTTTCCAGAATTGCATCCAAAACAAATCTTTAAATCAATCAACCATTTCCCTTTCTGTTTTAGTGTGTGGAATGATAGATCAAGTATGATGGGCTGGAAGCCATCCCCTGATTCACTCAGAGTAGTGAATCCCTTCACAGGATGTTAGTGTCCTATCTAATCCATGTTTATACCTGCCTATGATGTGTAGAGAAATTATCATTCGAGGTAGACGTTCATAGGTATACCCGCCTGGGTCTGTGGAGCCCGAAGTAGAAGAAGGACTTGGTCCTTATCAATTAGCATTTCTCTTGCCAGGAAAAGAGCATCAAAGGGGAGAGATCAAGTTATGATCTAGTTATTTACCCGTGCAAGAAAAATAGCTAACAGTATGTACATGCTTTGATTTGTGATGATAGGTTTGCAAGTACAGGGCATTGTCTTCCCTGAATTGGTAGGAGTGAGCGTGCCCAAAATATACTCGTCTCAATGGTAAAGAGGGGAGGTAACAAATGGACCCAAAAATCCTAAATCTAATCCCAATTATCCTAATTATTGGATAAGTATCCGTTGACCACCTTACCCGAATTTGTCAGGTGACAAAGTTCGTGGATTCCGTCTCTGTGTTGGTATGTTTATTTGATGGTCCTGATTTATTGTTGTTTGTATGTGTGATTTTCTATAGTTATAAATTTAATAGTATATTGGAAAATAATATTAAGTTTATTTCCTATGTTATTTTATGATCGTTAATTAATTAAAAATCAAATATTAAGATATTTGATATTAATTAATTAATTTTGTGAAAATATATTTGAAATTGTCCTTTAGTTATTAAATTAATATTTATAGCATGATTTAATGATGTTAGGAATTTTAAATTATTTAATAATAGATTTTATTATTAACATGTGCTTTATTTAGTATGAAAGTGATTGGTTTGGGAAAAGTGACAACTTGTCTTTAGGAGACTAAGTTGAGTTGTGCATAATTAAATTTATTTTATTTTATTAATTGGTATTTTCTCTCAACAAAAGAGAGAGAGTTGGATTAGAAGTTCTATGTGTGAGTCATCTAGGGTTTTCTTGATTGTTGGAGTTGAACCCCTAATAGGGGGATTTGGCATTCATTTTGATGAATCAATTTTGTGAGAGCAATTTTGGAGAGAGCTTTTGGGAGTTTTATGCTTTCTTTGTGTTCTTGAGCTTTTGGAGATTGTGCATGAATTTTGGGTGAAGATTGCTTGCTTTGGATTTGGAAATTTCTTGCACTGTGACTCAGAGCCTGTAGGTTGAGCTTTTCTATTGGCAGTTATGGATTGTATTCATCTCACAGGCATTCTATTTCAGTATCTAGCATTGGATTGAGGTAGGGTTTGAATTGATGTTACTATAATTTCATTTACAAAATTATCATTATTTATATGTGCTCAATTTGATTTATCGATGTGGATCTATCTTTCAACTATGCTTCATTATGGGTATTACAAAACCCTTTGAATTATGTCTTTTATTTTATTTTGTGACTTGGCATAGTAGTGTTATGCTGTCAAAATTTCGGGAGAAAATTCATCCTAGGGCACTTAGAAAATGAAAAATTAAAATCTCTATAGTTAGTTCTATAGTATGAATGAATTAAATTAATGGGTTGTTGTTAGAAAATCAATTTGGATGAAATTTCCTCAATCTGGAAAAAAAAATTCCATTCTCTGTGTTAAAATATACAGTAAAAAAAAATTACCTTTATAGGACAAAAATTTATATTGAAGCCAATAGGAGGAAGAATAAATATTATAGTCTTTATATGTGAGACAAAATAATTATTGACATGCTTCAATTTCTTAAAAAATCTTATGATTTCCAAATCTGGAAACATTCATCTCTATACTAGTTTTTCCATTTTCAGAAAAGACCAGACCTGTCAAAAGTAAACAATAAATAAATAAAAAGTTAGTTTGCTTTTTAAAAATATATGTTTTCTTAAAAATCGAATACATATATATATTAAGATAGGATTGATCTAATTGTTTTTTTTTTTTAAAGAAAAAAATGTTTAAAATATATAAAAAATTATTTAAAAAATTTGAGGGAGGGCACGGGTTTTAACCCCATACTTCCCCCTGCTTCCTCGGCAGTCATGGCCGCCTGCCGATGGTACCATGGTACCGTCGACAGAGCCTGGCTCTGCCGACGGCACAGTGGTGCCGTGTGGTGGGGACAGACCCACCAGTGGGTGCGGTACCCACAGTGGGCCCCCCACTTTATTAGATGCGATTTTTTTTTGTTTAAGTGGTTTCTTTATTAATTTTATTATTATTTATAAAATGTTTAAATCATTTTATTATTATTTATTAATAAAAAATTTAAATTGTTTTATATTAAATTTGGTTGGTATATTAAATTTGTTAGTATTAAATTGGTAATTAATAAAGTTTTTTTAATTAAAAGTTGTGAATTTGTTTAAATAAGGTTTCATTAATTAGTCCTATTTGTATGGTAAATTTTATTAGTAAATTTTATTTGTAATTTATTATTATTGGGTAATAATAAATTATTTTCGTAATTTTATAAAACATTAGGGAAGCATGTGAATAAATTATTGCTTAATTGGAAAATATTCAATGTTGTTAGACCTTGTGTTTTATGGGCAATTAACTAGGTTTAGTCAATTGATTAAATTAGGGTTGTTTATTCAATTTGGCTTAAGTATGAAGAATATTGTGTGTTGCATTTTTATGGGCAAAATTGATTTTTAATTATTGCTAAAATACTTATAAATTGTCTTTTCATTTGTACATGCATTATTTTCTACTGAAATTGGTTGTTTAGCTCAATATTATTTTATCATTCCTATATGTTGGGTTTATCAATTTTATGGGGACTAGATGACCTAGGAAAGATAGAGGCTTTAGAATTATCTGTTTTTCATGTTGTTTATCATGTTTGGCATGAGTGTGTTCTATTTATGTTCCAGATGACCTTATAGGCTCTTGTTGTGTTATGTGAATCAGTGATTATGTTTATGTAGTCAATCTTGGTTTCTGTGATGATTCTGGATGTGTGACTACCTGTTTTATCTGAGTTTAGATCTAGGAGAGATCTATGAGCCTAGGGTAGTTTACCTAGATATGTGATAGGAGGTGGCTTGTAATAAGTGATGAGGCCCACAAGTGGCTACCAGGATCACTTATTGTAAGTTATTCTAAACAAGTGAAAATCTAATATAACATTGAGAGATATTAAAATGAACCTAATAAGATAGTTTCCTCTCCCATGCTTGAGTGCTACTACAGACTAAGATGAGGATGAGATGATGCTTTCCGCCTATTGAGGTGTGTGTTCTAGCATAGTTAGTGGCTTTGTCAATGTGAGAAGTCATTGATTTTGTGTATGGTCACTTGAGTGTCGGGATCCAGAAAGATTACCAAGATGAGACTCAAGGGTTAGACGTACATGATGACACCTTCCTACACATAGTCTAGTTATCCTACATGTGTGGGTTGCCTCTGGATTAGTGAGTCATACCTTTTTACTATACTTGTTGACCTTGTGTTAGTAAGCTATCAGGATTCCTTTCCTAGTGGTTTTACCTGATTTGACTTGATTATCCATTTGGGGTTCGATTTTATCTCCTCAGCATGGTGGGGTAGACCTTTGTGGTTCTACACGGATGGGTGGTAGTGATTATTTACCATTCAAGATTCGACATCCTGGTGCTGATGCTTGTTGGTGTCTTACAGTTGAATTCCTTATGTTACTTCATCATTGATGTTCTTTGTATATATTCTTTTATGTAAATCTTGTATTAGAGTATCGCATGTGATACCTAATCTGGATCTAGTAATTTAGTTATTAGAGTGATTACTGCATACCCTGTGACATGTGCAGTGGATGTATGTTTATTAAGATTTATGATTATTCATGAGATGTAATCATTTTGATGTAATTGTTGTATTTAATTTATGGAATCATTTGTTGATGTTATTTAATGAGTTATGTTAGAAAGTAATACTACGTCATGGGACCCATTAGTTTTGTAACCTATGTATGTGATGTGTGTTATGTGAGATAATGGTTAATGCATTCGTGTGATTGTATATCTTAATTGTAAACTTTAGAAAAAAAAATTATTCACCTAAACTTAGTATCATGTTCTAGGTTAGTTTCTTTTGGGTTCCCTGGCGAGGCGTTACAACATGTCCATGCTATATATACTTAAAGCTTATTGCATAAGTCTTCAATGTATGCTACTTACCATATATTGTCATCAATGACAAACATACAGTAAACACTAGCTTGCTGGCAAATCTCCAACAATCTCCCCCTTTGGCATTGATGGAAACATATGAAATGAAAAACACCACCAACCCAATTGAGAAATTTTTTTATAACATTCTCCATTTCCTCATCAAAACTCCCCCAAGGATGAATCCTCCATTTGCTATAATATTCTTCAATATTCTCAATTTTCTCAACTGAACTACTTTCATGACTAAATAATGCTCCCCCTTAGTATATTACTCCTTATTTACTTCTTTTTTTCATGACAATATATTACTCCCCCTTTGACATCAATGGAAAAGGGTGCCATTCTTTTTAAGCACTAGTACTACTCCTAAGGTAGAGTAGTCAACCTTCCATTAGTCCCTAAGGACTGATGTTTTTTCTTCTTTCTTCTAAGTAGAATTAGGGAAGGGAATTACTCCCAACTTCTCCCTAAGATACTCAAAAGTATCCTTTGGCAAGGACTTTGTGAATATGTCTGCTAATTGATATTTAGTACTCACATAGTCCAACTTGACTTCTTTCTCTGCCTCCTTCTCTCTTAGGAAGTGATACTTGATCTCAATGTGTCTTGTCTTTGCATGCATCATAGGGTTCTTTGACATATTGATAGTGCTAGTGTTATCACAATGAATAACAATAGGATAGTCAATCTCAATTCCAAAATCCTTTATCATTTGATTTATCCAGATAATTGTAGAACAATTTAGGGCTGCTGCAACATACTCTGCTTCTACAGTTGACTGAGAGATACAATTTTGCTTCTTGCTTGTCCAAGTGACTAGTCTGTCACCAAGAAACACTGCTCCTCCTGATGTACTATTTCTATTATCAATGCATCCTACCCAATCTGCATCAGTGTATACATGAAGCTCAACATTTTATGAATTAGGATACCATAGACCATAATCTATAGTGCCTTGCAAGTAACTGAATATTCTTTTTACTTCCATGAGGTGACTTTGTTTAGGCTCTAGTGCAAATATTCCAACTATGCCAACTACATTGGAAATATCTGGTCTGGTTTGAGTAAGATAAATAATTTTTCCAATAATAGACTTGTACAATGTTATATCTACTACTAGTGAATCATCTTCTTTTGTAAGCTCACATCCTATTATCATAGGTGTACCCACTAGCTTGCAATCATCCATCTTGAATTTATTTAATATCTCTTTCACATATTTTGATTGATTAATGAAAATACACTTTTCTATCTGCTGCAAATTTAATCCCAATAAGTATTTGATAGGTCCAATCATGCTCATCTTAAACTCACTCTGCATCTCCTTAGCAAATTCAGCACTAAGTTTTTCATTACCTCCAAAGATAATGTCATCAACAAATATAGCTACAAGTAGTAGTCCTTCAAATATCTCTCTTATGAATAGATTACAATGTGTTGCTCCTTTCTTGAATCCAATTTTAGTTAGATATCCATCAAGTCTCTCATACCATGCTCTAGGGGCTTTCTTAAGTCCATAGAGGGCTTTCTTCAATCTACATACCATATCAGGTCTATCTGATAGGGTGAATCCTTCTGGCTGCTCAATGTATACTTCTTCTTTTAGCTCTCCATTCAAGAATGCCGACTTGACATCCATCTAATAGACTTTGAAGTTTTTGACTATTGCATAAGCTAGAAACAAATTAATAGCTTCTAATCTTCTCACAGGTGAAAATGTGTCTGAATAATCAATGCCTTCTCTTGGTGCATATCCCTTACATACTAACCTTGCTTTGTTCATTACTACTATTCCATCTTCATTCATCTTGTTTCTGAATATCCACTTTGTTCCAATCACTTTCTTATCACTAGGTTTTGGGACCAGTTCCCAAGTATCATTCTTGATAATCTGATCTAGTTCTTCTTTCATAGCATCATGCCAATATGAATCATTACATGCATCTTCAACACTTAAACATTCAATCTGAGATAGTAAACATACCGCCTCATTGCTTACTAAATTCTTGGCTTTTGATCTTGTTGTGACTTTGCTGCTCTGATCTCCAATAATGTCATTCTTGGAATGGTATCTAGATGTAAACTTTGGAACTTTGGGTGATACTGTCTCATCTTCCTTCTGAGTTTCTTCTTCACTTGTTTCAGGGTCATTGAACAATACATTAATACTGTCAAACATCTCTTCAACAATTTTCTCACTAGTGGAAGGTTTGGGTTCTTCTTCAATCATAGGTGTGTAATAATGATATCTTTCTTGAACCATAAACTTTTCATCAATCTTAACATGAGCACTTTCAATGATTTTCTTCAATCTTAAGTTAAAACATCTATAAGCTTTACTTTTAGTAGAGTAACCAAGAAAAATACCTTCATCACTTCTTGCATCAAACTTTCCTATTGCTTCATCCCTCTTGATGTAGCACTTGCTTCCAAAGATTCTAAAGTATTTCACCATGGGAATATTACCAAACCATAGCTCATAAGGTATCTTGTCTGTGCCAGGCCTTAATTGTGTTCTATTGATGGTATAGACTGATGTATTGACCACATCTCTCCAATAGGTGTGTGCAACTTTTCCTTCAATCATGATGGTGTGCACTATATCAAGGATGATCCTATTCCTTCTCTCTAAAATCTCATTTTGTTGAGGGGTTCTAGGTGCACTTAACTGTCTCTTTATGCCATGTTCTTCACAGTACTCATAGAATCTATCAAAGGTGAATTCTCCTCCTCTATCCAATCTTAGACATTTTATCTTAAGTCCAGTTTCATTCTCGACCTTGGCTTTGAATATTTTGAACTTCTCAAATGCTTCTGACTTATCTTTTAAGAATGCAACCCACATAATTCTAGAATAATCATCTACAAAAAAAAATGAAATACCTTTCTCCATAGTATGATCTTGTTTGAGTGGGTCCACATAGGTCTATATGAATCAGATCCAACTTGTTCTCTTCTGAATTATGCTTTCTCCTGAATGAATTCCTCACATGCTTTCCCATTACACATTCCTTTCATATTATATCAACTGGCTTTGCTATGTTAAGTAGGTCTCTAACTGCCTTTACATTACTTATCTTTACTATGTTATCAAAATTGATATGACATAGTCTTTTATGCCATAGCCAATTGTTCTCTACTTTAGCAAAAAAACAACTTGCTTATGGATTAAGCTGAAAAACATTACCTTTAGTCTTTGATCCTGATGCAATTATCTCTCCTTCTTTGTTGTTAATGATGCACTTGTTTCCATTGAACTCCAACCTGTAACCTTTATCAAGTAATTGCCCAACACTTAGTAGGTTATGCTTCAAACCATCAACATAAATAACATCATTAGTTCTATTCTTTCCATCCAAGGTGATGGCTCCTCTACCAATGATGGTTTTAGGAGTGTTATCTCTAAATCTAACCATGCCTCCTTTGTATCTATCCAAATGAACAAATATATCTTTTTCACCTATCATGTGATGTGAGAAACCACTGTCAATGATCCAATTTGTCCTAATGTCATCTTGTGAAATCTGTGCTAACTCTTTTGAATTCTTTTCATCTTCAAGAGCAATGAATCCAATCTCCTCTTCTATTGATTCCTCATCTGATACTCCATCTCCATCATAGTATCATTCCTTTGTATACTTAGGCTTGTAGTCATTCTTGAACTTTTTAACTCTTGTAGGACACTTAGATGCAAAGTGGCCAATCTTATTACATGAAAAACATTTGAATGGTAATTGTCCTTCATATTTTCCTTTTCCTTTCTTTTCTCTTTTAGAAATCATAGCAATGAAATCATCTAGATTTTTTTCTTCATCATCATCATCAAAATTGCTAGAGGTGTTAAAAAATTTCTTACCATAGACCAAAGCTTTGAAAGTTGTCTCACTTTTACGCTCCGTCTTCAAACTTGATATCTCAAATGCAGCAATCTTGCTGATTAAGGTTTCTCTTTTGAAATTTTCTACGAATTGCATAGTCTCATCAAGGATGTTTATCTTGTTCTAATATTCTGGTGTCAAGGTAGTCATCACCTTATCCATGATGTCTTCTTCTGAGATTTCTCCACCCTTGTTTCTGATTCTAGCAACTGCTTCATTGATCCTTTGATTGTATTGTACTTTTTCTTCCATTTCTTTTTGCGTGCATTCTTTACTTGTTTATCTCCTTCAAACATGTCTTCTAGGTGCTTCCATATCTTGTAGGCTATGTCTACTTTCTTTATCTCTGAAAACTCACTATCAGATAGGGCATTGATAAGGGCTTCTTTTTCTATTGCATTCTAATGGAACAAATCCTTCTGCTTGCTAGTAGTATCATCCTTTGCAAGATCTTCTAGAGAGGGGATCTCAACTTCTTTGATAGCCACTTCAAAAACTTCAAAAGCAATGCACTGCAAATGTGTCATCATCTTGTTCTTCCAATCAAGATAATTATCTCCATCAAACTTAGGACTATCTTTTCTAGAGAATGCCATCTGATCAACCTCAAGCTATTAAAATTTCTCTCTGAGACACTTGGCTCTGATACTAATTGTTAGGAATAGTCCTAAGAGATAACTGAGAGGGGGGGTGAATCAGTTATCTACAAGTTTCAATTCTTTATCCAATTAAGTATATTTAAACATATAGCATAAACACAATGAAAGAACACTTGAACACAACACCAATATTTTGGTTACGAGGAAACCCAAATAGGTAAAAACCCTAGTGGGAATTGACACCCACTAATATTCTGTACTAATTTTTTATGATCCTTGTTAGAAGATCCTTAACCCTATTAGGAGTTTCTTTACAATATATTTAGTATAGTGACTTGGTCAAGGGTCAGACCCTGTTAGGGGTGAGGATGCACTATCTGAGAGCACACTGCTCAAAAGGGTGAAGGCTATAACCTTCTAAATAATAGATATACACTATATCTAGATCTTGGTAAACTATGCTTTGACCTACTAATAGGGCTAGAACTCCTAACAGGGTTTCAAGATTCATAGTATAGAATTTAGTGGGTACCATCCCCACCGGGGTTTTTCCCTAAACAAGGTTTCCTCGAAAACAACTATGGTGTTATGAGTTCATCTATGTTTGTCTTTGTTGCATGGTTGTTCATTTTATGTTACATCTTTATATGTTGGTTAAAGAAAATAATATCATGAAGTTTGGGAATTTAGTAAAATACTTTAACACTGATTCACCCCCCCCCCCCCTCTCAGTGTTACCAAATCCTAACATGATCATGTATTTTTCTTCATTATTTTGGAGTTCTTTGACTAATGCACTACTTCTTTTGAACTCCTTTAAAAGTTGAATTTTTCAAACTCCATCTTGTATCAACATGTATGCATCCTCTATCTCTATTTTGTTTTCTTTAACTCAATCCATGGTGTTTAAAAAAGGAGTGAAGAAGCTTAGAATCACATTACATTTGCAATAGGTCTCTTTAGAATCACATTATTTTCCTTATTTAGAAACACATCAAGTGAACACTTTATATAAGTATTATATATCCATCTCTACTTAAGACAAAATTGTATCACCTAAACAAATAATCACATTTGAATAATTTTCAAGCTGTATTTCATTTGTCTCAACTCTCTATTTCAAAATCTAATTTTAATGCTTAGTTTTTAGATCTATATTCCTACACCACATTAGTCAAAGTCCATAAGAATTTGAAATGGTCTCTCTTGATTTCTATTTATTCACAATCTTAGTCAATTAACTCAAATTCACTAGTCATGCTCAAATATAACAATTTCTGAAAGATCTTAAATTTTATTGGATCTATTTCCCAAAAAAATATTTTATGAGCTCACTATTCACTAAAGTTGCTTAAATAACTCTTTCTTCATTTACCTTTTCCTTAAATATTTATTAATAATTTTCTAATCTTAATCAATTCACTCAAATTCAGTAGGCATACTCAATTCGAGAAAATTTTCAAATATTTTCAATTCCATAAGATCTATTTCCCAAACAAATGTTTTATAAACTTAAGGGTTCACTAAGTGAGCTCATATAACTGTTTGTTTAGGTACCTTGTGATGAAGGGTACTCCCCTTATTTAACCAAAAACACACAACACAACAGGGAAATAAACAAAAAAATTACAAGACCAAATTTTTGGAAAGAATAGAAACACTTGATTTATATTATCCTCAGTGAAATGACATTACAATATTAAAAAAAAAAACATGCTACAAGTACATGGGCATTTTCATTACAATAATTTGTAAGACAAAGTCACAATCTACACTTCTGGAACTACACCCTAAGATCCTCATTTAGCCCTATAAGTAGCACACTGTCCCCATCAAAATATTCTAGAAAGTGAAATTTTCCCATTTGGGTGCCCAACAATTCTATTTTTTTAAGTGATTTTTTCCCCTCTTCTTTCTGTATTGAAACTAGAATCTTGAAGGCACAACTTCCAAAAATCATAACTTGTGAACCATTGAGTCAATTGGCTATTATAACCCCATTGTAAAAATGGCACAAAGCACTATATTCCATAGGCTTGAAAGATACTAACCGATCAAAGTTTGACCCCTTTTCGGAGCCTCTAAAGCCTTCAAAACTAAGATCAAAGTTTTTCTACCAACCCACCTTAACAAAAATATCTTCAAAATCAGACTTAATCTTTCCATGAAACTTTACCGGTAGGCTAATAAATCCAAAATGAACCTCCAAGGAATAAATTAGAATAATTTGTGCTCAAATGAACAACCTAATAAAAATTGTAACCATGTTCAAAGATAGACCTTATTCCAAACTGGACAATATGTATGGTTGATGAAGATTTCTCATACACCCTAGATGCTCCTACATCAGACACCTAAGGTAAATTGAGAAGTGACCTTTTCACATCCTAGGTGTTTAGAGGGAAACCAAGGAAGTCAACCTCTTCCTTTGATATCCATGATGAATCTTCAATATAGTATCCCTTCCATTTGACCAAATACTATTCATATTTCTTGTTTCTTGTACTTATGCCAATATGAATATCCAAGATGTTTTATATCTCCTTTGTAGATGAAGTAGGTGCTAGAATATTCCACTATTCTCCTATTATCTCATCTTCAATACTTCCTTCATGATAGTCTATCAAATCTAAAATATTAAATAATGGTGAAATATTGAGTTCACTAGGCAACTCTACTTCATAAGCATTTCTTGAATCATGCTTCTTCAAGATTTTGCATGGTCCAAATTTCTTCATCTTCAACTTGTTGTATGTACCCACTGAAAATCTCTCCTTTCTCAAATGAACCATAACTACATTTCCAATTTTAAATCCTTATTCCTTCTCTTCTGATCCTCCTTAGCCTTGTACTCTATATATTCATGTGCGTCCTCACCTCTTCATGCAAATTCTTCAAGTGTTATGCAAAGTCTTTAATTTAGCACTATATTTTTCTTCATTGTCCAACTTCCTTGATTCTAAAGCATTTCTAGGACTACTTCCATATACAATCTAGAATGGTGATTTACCAATGCTCCTATTGATAGAATTATTGTATGCAAATTCTATCTATGGTAAAATCAAATCCTTGACCCCTTGGGATTAGTTCCTACTAAGAACATCAATAGATTACCCAAACTCCTATTCACCACTTCTATCTATCCATCAGTCTGTTGGTGGGGTGTTGAGATAAAATTCAAATCTATCTTTAGTTTCTTCCACAATGTCCTCCAAAAGTACCCAATGAGCTTAGTATCTTGATTTGAAACTATGCTTTTGGGTAGACCATGTACACTCACCACTTATCTAAAAAATAATTATGCCACATGAATAGAATCATTATTATTTATGCAAGGAATAAATTGTGTCATCTTTGAGAACCTTTCTACAACCACAAAAATGGAATCATGCCCTCTCTAAGTCCTCGGTAAACCAAGAACAAAGTCCATACTAATATCCTCCCATGGCCATTCTCGTATAGGTAATGGTTGATATAACCTTGTATTCTACCTAGTTCCTTTTTCCATCTAACATATTATACAATTATACACAAACTTCTTAACATCTTGTTGCAATTCTAGCCTATAGTAATGCTCTCTAACCATAGAAATAGTTTTAACTTGACCAAATTTTTTGTCCAATCCTCCACTATGTTTATCTTTGATTAGGTTCTCCCTCATGGAACTCTTTGGAATGCACAATTGGCTCCCTTTGAATAAAATTCCATCTTGGATTATAAAATCCAACCATCTAGTCATGTCTAGAGTAACAATTTCTGTGAAACCTCTCCAGACCTCATTGTAAGATATAAAAATATATGTATGATATATTTTTATATCTATGTTTTATGTGTTGGTGTGTGGAAAATGTTGTGGACATACAAAACCTAATAAAATATAAATACTTATCTTGAAAAGGAGCAGATTCAAAAATCACTATTTTTTGGTGTCTATACTTAGTTTCGGGAAATTTTGTAACCAAATTTGACCTGGAAACATAAAAATAGAGAAAACCCAGAAACCTTATGTCTTTCTGAAAAAGGTCGACCTTGACCCAAAATGGGGGTAAGATCTTACCCTGGGGCACAATCTTACCCCTAAAAGTCGACCTTGACCTATCTTACCCCTAAAAGTCAACCTTGACCTGGACTATTCCAATGAAAAATATGTTTGCGAATCCCGGAAGTTCGTTGAAAAGGGTACTCAAATATGATCTACGATTTGCTTTCCCACACCTGTACCTAAAAGAAAAAGGGATTTTTTTTATTTGGATGAGGGTTTTTCCTTAGTCAAACCCTGATTTGGAATCAACCTTTAAAATAGAATTGAAATAGAGAATGATAACAAGTAGTAGAAGTAGATCTAACAATGAAGCTATGATATTCAATTGATATGCAATTTTATTTGGAATGTAAACAAGTATGTTGCTATGAAAGCTTGGACTGAACACTAACGAATGTAAATCAAAACCTTCATGATTGTATGCTTGGAATCCACCTTGAAGGGAGAATAAATAGATCTTGAAGATGAACAAAGGATCTTGAAGGAAGATCAAACCACCATGATGCACAGATCTAGGGTTTGAATGATGAGTCCTGAATGCTTAAACTGAATCCCTCCAAAGGCTTGAATGCTTGAATTTGGATGAGTGCTTGAATGCTTCCTTGATTGAGAATTATTGATTGAAATATGGATTGATAGATTGAAAAATATGCTTAATAATGGATGTATCTCACACTTGATTAATGATAAAAAGATATGAAAAAGAGATGGATGAAATGAGAGAGGAAGGCTTCCTTTTATACTAGTCTAGGGCACAAACTTCTAGAGAGGCCAACATAGGAGAATTAAATTCCCATTTAAACCTTAACCCCTAGAAATGGACCTAGATTAAATATAATTTAAGAGTTTACCATTTCAAAATCTGAAACAACTGACCCGAAAGTGAGAAATAAAACTTTCTGAAACCTGACATCTGGAAACTTCTAGATTTTGAAATCTGGACCCAGGGTCAAGGTCAAGGTCAAGGTCAACTCTGACCTAGGTCAAGTTCAAGGTCAACCTTGACCCAGAAGGTCGACCTTGACCCTGAGGTCAAGAATCTCAGGGTTTCAGATCAAGATGCCAAAAATAGGCCGGAAAGAGGTGGAGAAAGGGGCAGAACAAGGGGAAAAACATGATCCAAGCCAAAGATCCCATGAAAGTGTCTGACATGACCCCAATCTAACTACTCAGAGGGCTAAACTAGTCCTAAATGGAAGTGCTTCCATTTTTCGACGATACACTCATCAAAATCAAGATCCTTAAGATATAAAGTCTTGAGTTCTTAGAACCTAATAAATTTGATTTGCATCTCTATCAAAAAATTCTCTTCTACTTGGGGCATCTGCAAACCTATTACACTTTCCACTCCTATGCCTCAAAAAAAAGTGTAACTCTACAAAAACTCAACCCATTTAAAATGTCTCTAATTTAATTTCTCTTTTCTATTCAAATATTGTAAAGCTCAAGAAACAAAACAAACTCTTTAGGAAAAAGGTAATGTCTCTTCTTCCTCAATGCCTAAACTATAGAATAAAACTCTTGATCTTAAACACAATATTTTATTTTGGCATCATTCAACTTTTCACTAAAGTAACCAATGGGTTTACCTTCCTGACTCAAAACAACTCCAATGGAATTGTCACTAGCATCACAGTCTACTTGAAATACCTTATTAAAACCTATAAGTGCCAAAACTTTTGGAATATTGTTTAGCATGTTAGAGGTTTTTGATTAGACCTTGAGTATGTGTGTTGACATTAGTGTTTTGTCATTGATGTCAACATACTATTTCTATTGTGGAAAGTGTGTTTAGTTTGTTCAGTATAGATGATTTTAGTTATTTGGGTGTTATGTTGAAGATCTTTTTCTATGATTCTAGCTGATATTTTAGATATGTCTATAGTTTATTTTTGTCAAATTAAAGAGGTTTGCATGACATTTTGAGTGAGATGTGATTGATTTATCATTTGCTTGTATTTTAGTGTTCTAGTTGTCCAGGATGTGTTTGAGGTTAAGTTTTTGCTTCGATATGGATCAGATTGGTTGATTCAATTGATGCAAAGCTGGTGGTAACTTTGGGACTAATTATTTTTTTGTCAACTAGTGATGTTCATGATTTAGAGTTTGACAAGTTATCTTTTTAGTGTGACAGAGTTTGGTGTTCAGTATTGTTCATAATCAATATGGATATGAGTCTGGATCTTGACGCTGAGATGATGTGAAGGTTTGGGAAGCTATTCTTACTAATTTTTGGTTTTCTTGGATCACATTATGATAGTGTCAATGGTTCGCATTGGTCGTGGTGATTGCATTTGGTGATTTTCTAGCATTTTGATGTTTTTTTATTTAGATCTTAGCCGACTTAGTGGAGTAATATGTTGCGCTTCATGGTGAAGATTTGGAGATTTTTTTGCATTTTTGAGGATGATGCTTTGGGTCACATCAAAGTATTTTCTAACTTAATTTGGATTGTGTTTTAATTTGAGCATAATTTTCATATCATTTTTTTTATTGGTTTTAGGTGACCTTGTTGTTGATTATTCATCATGATATGTATAAATGGGAAACCATTTGTGATTTTGAATGTAGATGAGAAGAGAGGAGAGCTAATGTATGCATTTTATGATTGAGGCAGAAATTGTGCTTCATTGGAACTGTATTGGCATTGAATATGTTGTAAGTCAATTTGGTTATATTGGATAGTTTGTCCACCTTGGTAAATTATAATCAAAGATTGATTAGCAAACCTTATTAAGGGTCAGATAATTGTTAATGTATTATGAGAAGTGTGCTCTAAAGTGGGACTGTGAATGCATGTACATTCTTCTTCTTTTTTCACTTTCTCTTAACTAGATAGTACTTTTAGCAGAGTACATTTATCTTGTGGGTTTGACTCCCATCAGGGTTTTCCCTTAACTGGGTTTCCTCCAGAACAAATATAGTGTTCAAAGTTATGTTTTGTGGATATTGAAGTATTATTGTTTATCTTTTATATCATTAATTAGATTAAGTGTGTTAAATTTTTAATTACAGTACAACTAATTCACTACCCCCCTCTTAGTTGTGTGTGTCTTCTTTGGACCTAATAATTGGTATCAGAGCTAAGTCCTTTTGAAGATGCTTAATCACTTGAAGGAGATCCAATATGAAAATAATAAGGAAAGACGGTCCTAAGTTTGATGGAACCAACTAACTGATATGGAAGGATCAAATGACTACTTATATGGTATGTATGGCAGATGAATATTGGGATATTATAGAGAAGCGTTATTCAATTCCTATTAATTTGTCTCAAGTTACTGTTGATGAAAAGAAGAAATTCAAAGAAAATATGTTAGAAAGGGGATCTTTGATCAGTTCCTTGTTAGATACAAAATTTTCTCACATATATGGATTGAGAAAAGTGCATGAGGTATGGACTAAATTAGAAACTATTTATGAAGGTGATAATTATGTAAAGCAAGATAAGTTGTAGGGACTAAAAGAATAGTATGAGGATATGAAAATGAGTGAAGATGAAACTATCTAATCCTATATGTAGAGAGTGAATGATATGGTTTTTTCAATCATATGTTCTTTTGGTACCCATGAAGAAGATGAAGTTATATGCAAAATTATGAGATTATTACCTATGTCTTGCTATGAGAAGGTTGTACCTATTGAAGAAGTTAGAATTGTGAAAGACATTTCAAGAGAAGCCTTGATTGGTAGACTATGTTCTTATGAGATGAAAGCTCTTGGTAAGAAACTTTTGAGGTTGAAACTGCATTCAAAGCCAATGTAACTAAGCATGATAAGGAAGAGATTTCTTCTAAGATGACAAAAGACAACTAATATGCTAAACAATGAGAAGAGATCACGGAAGGGGAAAGAAAAATTGATGATCTTGAAGTCTTGATTGAAAAAATACTACCTAAAGGCTTTGGTAAGTATGAAGGGAAATTTCCTTTGAAATGTTTTAATTGTATAAGATTGGTCATACTGCATCTAGATATCTGAATAAAGTTTCTAAAGAACCTATGTTCAGATCTAAGAATTTCACCCTAAGGGTCATAAATGACTTTATGTTCCCGAAGGTGTGACTAATGATGATTTTGGAATACAAACACCACTGAGAGGGGGTGGGGCTAAATCAGTGGTTACTTAAAACTTTTTCTTTTCAACTTTACAATTTCAACTTTTACAATTATAACATAAAGTTATAAAAAAATAAACAAGATATACAAGAAGAAAAAGGTACACAATATTTATAGTGGAAAACCCCTTAGGATAAAAAACCACTTTGAATATGAACCTTTATTATCCCTTGGGAAAAACTTTTAGAGCTACAACTCTGGGAAGCACCAAGACCCTATTTTTGAAACACTGATTTCAAGGAACACCAATCCCTTACACCTAAAGCACCAACTTCAAGAATAAAAGAAGAACCAACTTCCAAAATGAATAAATGGGATACAAAAATAGAGGATCAACTTTGTTACAATAAAAATCATGAATCACTAATTTCAACTTCTTGTTGAAAACATAATGTAGGATATACTTATCTTCTTCTCTCTTACTGATTATTTTACACCAATAAATTTCACCAAAGAATACAAGCCTTCTTAAAATGAATATATAAGATTATAAAAAGTATAATCAGACTTAAAACAACAAATTTTAATGCAAGAACATTACTTGAGTTAATGTCTTTCAAACTATCAATTTTCTTAAAATAATAAACCCTTGTTTCTCTTCAAAACATCAAGTAACCAAATATGTTTTCTTTTTCCATTAAAAGATCTGATCAAATACTGATATGAATGGCTCAAAAATAAATATATATCCCTTGTTCTATTTGTGATAAACTTTTTCAATTAAAATCAATTCACAAATGACAAAATAGAAATATAAAGCATTACCCTCTTCTTTGTTGTTTAAAATCTGCCTGCAAATTATTTAGTCTACAAAGAATTCCACACAAATCATGCAACTTTTGTCCAAACCACCTATTCAATATTTAAAGGAATGTATCCCCTAAATTCTACATTTTTGAGACAATTACATACCCCAAACCTCAATTAGACCAAAACTGCTCAAAACTGCTAAAATTGTCATAGAATTTTGTAACTGCTTCTCATAAATAGACTTTTTCTCTTTTTTTACATGCGATATACAAAAAATAACTAAGACCCACTTTATATAATTCAATACCCATTCCAAAAAGGTATTATAGTTTGGGTCTATTGGATAACTAGTCCTGTCGACTTTCACATAGACCAAAACTAATTTTTTTATAACTGTTTTATTAACCAATGTGAACATTAAGTGTTAACTGTATAACACTTAAGTGTATGTCTTGAATATGTTTTGAAAAATATTGAAAGACATAAAATAAGATAATTTCATGATTTCAACCATACCATATGCCCATTATAATTGCATGGATGTATTATTGACGTCAATGACAACATTCAAAGACCAAATACCAAAGGTTCACCATACTCCCCCTTTGGCATTGATGTCAATACCTGTAAAAACATATTAACCTTTGCATGTACCTATATCACCTATATAGCATCACCTTTAGAATACATCATGTACCTATATAGATTCCATTAATACATTTTTATCAATATCATTAGCCAACCGCATATATCAATCACAATATATTTTCATTTTTATCAATATCATTAGCCAACCTCATATATCAATCACAATATATTTTTTGCATGCTTTATCTCCCCCTTTGACATCAATGAAAAAGGAGATATACCAAGGTTTCAATTGTAAAAAATTATCATAAATGCTCCCCTTGAAACCTATCACACATTGTTTAACTTATGCAAGAGAAGAGAGGGATAAAACCCCCAATCTCATTCTTAATCTTTGAAACACATATTTTGAGAGAGATGTTTTGAATATGTTAGCTAACTAATCTGCCTATTTGTCTCTTATAATCTATTCTTGAGGATGATATTTCTTGAATCTTGAACCTATAGACTTTGTACTTGTTAACTATTCTAGTGTTCATGTTTGATCTTTTATCTCTTCTTCACTTTCTTCAACTTTATTATCTGATTTGTTCAATTCATTATCATTTTCTTGAAGGATTATTATCTTTATCATGCACAACTACATTCACATGTCCCATTATACAAACATCTTCATGATTATTAGTATTTGTGATATCTTTTAAGTTGTATACATTCCCTTTATATCTTTTACCTGATGCAGCCAACTATCCTGATTTAAATTTGATTAGACAACCATGATTATCAAACACAACTTCATATCCATTATCACAAATTTGAATAACACTTAGAATATTGTACTTCAATCCCTCAACATAATACACATCATGAATAGACATTTTGTCACTAAGCATCAAAGAACCCAAACCATTAATTTGCCTTGAAGAATCATCACCAAAAATCACACTACCACCTTTGTAGTTAATCAATTTATCAAACTTTGTTTTATCACTTGTCATGTGTCTAGAAAAACCACTATCAATTATCCACAAGTCCTTTTCTTCAGAATGTAAATCCATTTGAACAAACATAGACTTATGAATCTTAGGCCTCCATATCTTAGTCACTTTAGTATCAAATTCTTTATCAACTTGTAGACCAGTATAAGATTGATCATTCTAAAATAAATTAGTTCTGCAATTCCTCATAACATGACCAAAAAGATTTCATTTATTGTTAGAAATAGGGAATATTGAGAGGGGGGGTGAATCAGTATTCTACAAACTTTAACTTTTTCCCAATTATGGATATAACAGATTATCTTAATGCATGCATAACATAGAAAGCTAAACAACATGCATAGCAATAAAACTAAAGAACTCATAACACATTATTTGTTCTCAAGGAAACCCTGGCCAAGGGAAAACCCCGATGGGGATGGTACCCACAAAGATCCACTAATCAAAAGTATCATGTTAAGGATGTTGACCCTGTTAGGAGTCTATTACATGCATATAGTGTCTCAGTCTTGATTAAGGGACTATAGGCCTTGTTAGAAGCCTCAACCCTGTTAGGAGTTGGCAGTACAAAATGTGACTACCAGATGAGCCCACTGCCCAAACAAGTAATATACAATATTCACTGATTATAAAAATATGTCAAGGTACATAACCTTATACTTCTTGCATCAATATCTCTTCACTACTCTTCACTTTCGCTATTACATTCGCATATTCATTACTCCTATTTTACATTACATTTTTACATATCTTTATACAGGTTATTAAGATTAATAACTTTACAGTTGGCTATCATATTACAAAATATCTTTATCCAAGGGTTAACATATAGGATTTCATCCCTTTATATTGTTAAGTCATTATTTTGATAAACAAAATAATCCCTTAACTCTTTACCAATTATATCTTCAAATTTTGTCCTATCGGCTTAACATTGTCTTTAGTAAAACTATCATAACTTCTTTTGTACATGCCGTACTGACTTGCACTCTGAGGTGAGTCTTCAATAGTCACCAAAGATTCTATGTTCAAGTGCACAAGCACTGAACTTACTCTCATCAACATCACAAATCAAAATTGTCTTCAAGTTCACTGGCAAAAACACACTGTCTCATACTTAGACAATTTGCATTGCGCTCTAACATACTAGCTCTCTAACCTGTGTGATCTTCATGTACATCATATGTTTCCATAATGAAAACATCTATGTAACCAACTCAGCAAAATTTCCAAAAATCTCCCCCTTTGTCATTGGTGGCAACATATGAGAAAATTGGCTAAGTCTTAGACTCCAAAAATTCAAAATTGTGGCCATAATACAATATATATATATATATATATATATATATATATATATATATATATATATATATATATATATATATATATATATATATATATATATATATATATATATATATATATATATATATTGTCCTTATGACTTCATGAATCCTCTCTATATACTGTACTCCCCCTAAGAGTATGTATCCTTATCAAATTTATGTTATATATCTCTCCCCCTTTGACAACAATGACAAAAAAGGTAAGAAGGGTTACAAAACTGTGTTCACAAAAAGTTATACCTTGATTCAATATTGCAAAGTCGGTAGGCTTGCAACACAATCTGCAAAATTGATCTTCATAGCCTCTAACTCTTTCTCCCATGATTTATTAATGGAATTTGTCACACTGAGTAGTGCGCACAATCCATAAGATGCAATCTCACATGCTTGGAGATTTTCATAACTAAACTTTTGAAAAGATGTCTTATCTGAAAGACATTCTTCTAGTTTCCCTTCAATAGTGCTCAAGTTTATAGAAATGTGCTCTCTTAAAAGAGTGAATCTCTTCAGCTTCCTATCCTTTTCATCTTGTAAAATTCTCATTTCATCATAAATCTTGCAGATTTTCTACTCAATATCAAATATCTTCACATTGGGGCTCGAAAGAAGGTTTGTCTCATTATGAATTTCTACTTCCTTCATCTTCATCTTCTGAACTTCCTCTGCTACCAAGTTCTCTGATTTTGTACACTGGATGTACAAAGATTTTCCTCTTTCTAAATTCTTTCTCAAGTCTTTTATACAGATATCAAGGTTATTGACATCATTCCTAACATTCTGACTAATGTCCAAAAGTGTTTCGGCCTCATAAGTTGCTTGAGCTTTCATCTTTGCTATATCAAATAGATTTGTAAACTCATAATCAAAAGTATTCATTACTTTCTTTTCTCTTTCCAGAGGGTCATCTTCTGCAATTTGTGTAATAATAATGCCTTGTAACTTCTCAGTAAGCTCCTTCAGGCATCCTTCAAGACTTTTTACTTTCTTGTTCTTTCTGATGATCTTGTTCAAAGATGTGATCAATTCCATCTGATCATCATCATCTACTTCCTTTCCCAAATTCTCAATCATAGAACCAATCTGAGTTTTCTTGCCAGTCTCAGGTGTAAGACTAATTTCTTCTAGAGTGGGAACAGGTACTTGTTTCTCTGTCACTTTAGGTTCTACAATTTTGGTTTTTGTCTTCTCTTCTCCTTTGGTACTATCCTGCTCTTCAAAAGTTGAATTGTCAACAATGTTTTCAAGGTTCTTGAATAAGTTATCATCACTATCCAAGGTGAACTTAGTTCCTTCAACATTCATTACTTCATCCTCAATATTTATGGCTGGTGGAGAGGGAATGTCCTCTTGTTCTGCTTGATCTTTAGATTCTACTGCAACTGATGATTCTCCGGAATTCTCTGTCATAACCTTAATGATTGCTTGCTCTATTTTTGTATTAATTTCTTCATATCTACCTCCCATAATCTAAATAGTTCTCTTCTTGGTTCTCAGATGGGTGCTTAGATCCTTCATAATCTGATTGAAGTGTTCTTCATCTCTCATAACACAAATTTTTCTTACAAGATTTTCTCTAATAGTTATGTCTTCTTCTGATGCTCTCTTCTTTCTATTTGCAAGTTTCTTGTACAAGTCATCAGGTATCTTACCCTGAATTGTATCAAATTTCTTATCAAATAAAATCATATGCTTCACCACTACATTTTATAGATTCAGTCTTTCTGCATAATCATAGAGATCATAATATTTGTTCATCTTTGTAAAGTCTCCATCTTGAATAATCTATTCATTAACCTTTTCAACTCTAAGTTTCCAAGTTTTCTTCTTAATAGGAGTTCTTTCATCATCTTTGATTTCTACAACTTTCCTTTGAACTGGTGGCACCAATGTCTTCTACCTCTTACCCGGTCCAGTAGCAATCTCTTTTATTCTTTTTCTAGGTGTGGAGGAGATTGATCTAGTGGATATTCTTGTTTCTTGATCCTTCTCTATTTCTTCCACTTTTACCTTAACTTGAGTCTCCCCTTGTTGTGTTGCAATTGATGATAGAGGTGGAACAGACAAAACTTCTTTTTGTCCAATATCTCTAATTGTTGCTGCTATTTTCTTGGCTACCAAGAACTCATGTTCATTCATCCATGTATCTTTTAGAATTTTCTTGATTGTACTCTCAACTCTTTTCTTTGACTGCTTCTCTTCAAGGATGGTATTTGCAGAGTTGAAGTTCTCCTCAAAGGTTCCAAACCTATTATAGTGAATACCCAACTTGCACTTAAGTAGTCTACTCACATATTCTACTGTCTCAATCTCAGATAACTCATAGCCAAGAGGGTCTATGAACTTTGTTCTAGGTTCTATTGCTTCAATGTAAGTAAAGTTAGTATCAACCATAAAACATATCTCATTTTTATACTTCTCCACAAGAGATTGTGGGATCCTTGATCTGCTAAACATCAAATTCTGAAATGATTTAATTACCAACACTGCAATTTCATTTACTTTATCAATAACATGCCTCTTATACACTTGGTTAATCCTTTCCATTATAGTTTGGCCATCATTCCAATCATTTCCAATGGTGAATGGAAATCTTCTCAATAAATGAAAGAACATATAAGTGATTAAAGATGAGAATCTAAATTGTGAATACTTAGTCCTCTTTATCTTTTCCAAATTTTCAAACAATTGAATTCTCAAAATCTCACACATGTCAACTTGTAATTTATCAACACACATCAAATAAGATGCATGTATCATTCCAACTGCCATTTCATCCTCTCTCGAGTTAGCACAAAACTTAGTTGTTAGGATCTTACACAAGTATCTGACATCATCTTGCTATATCTTGCTAATTACAATTCCTCTGCCATTGTAGGATGAATTTGTGTTGTCTATGACTATTTTCCTCATATTTTTCTCATTCAAAGGAATGGCTCCAATTTTAGATAGTCCAGTTACCTCATGAATTAAGTCAGTTGTAATGTTTATCACTCTATCATCTAACCAAAATTTTCCATTGTGAATTCTACTTAGGATTATCTTGGTGCATTCTACATTATCAAATTCATATTGCAAAGCATACTTAATGATCTCATTATCTTTCAAATTCTTAAACCCTACTTTCAATGACATGTCCTAATTATAGATCTTCTGATATTCCTCTATGAAGTCAGTATCACTGATAGTCTCTATTTTACATCTCAGATAACCTCTAACATTCTCTAGATGTAAAACTTCATCTGGTACAGATGATAAAGCTAACCTAGGATCATCTTCCAAGGGTTCTACTAGTTCCCTTTTCATTTTAGGTCTATTCTTATCTCTAACATTGTGAATCAAAGAAATATCCATGATGTATTCTAATTCCTTAACTGATTTAAATATCTACCAAGTAAAATACCTCAATTTCACGATTTAGGGCTTGCATAGATTCGGCACAAAAATTCTTCACCAAATCCTTGCAAAATGCTTCCAATCACTGCTCTTTGATCTCCTTAACACTTTTATTCACTTTGATGATCAAATAATATCATCCATGACCTTTTATTATTTCAATCTCACTTAGATCTAACATCGCATTCAATTCTTTTGCCACTTCTTTCCAAAAAGATGATTTTGTTAACCTGCAAAACTTAAAAATTCTTGCGATCTTGCAAAACATAATATTTTTCTTTGCGCTCTTAACCATAGCATTAGAACATCATATAATACCTTTCATTAACTATGCAAGACTCAATTCATCATATATCAAATTCTACACTAATCTAAGTTCCTATTCTACTGTAATTTTCATGAATTAAGTACTTTGAGATGGGTCAGGTAAAGATTCATTCTTACCATTTAATACTTCACCTTTTTGACTACCTTCAGTGCTAAATATGTCTCCTTGATCTGTGCTTTTAATAAACTTCACTTCATCTAAGTTACTATAGAATCCTTTCTGACTATTGCTTGCATCTTCATTTCTTCTTACATGACTTCTAGGGTTAGGATTGTTATGAAAAAATCTATTGTTCATTCTGCAAAACCTTTTTGTGTGTCCAATCTTGTTACATATCTGACAAACTATTCCATTGTTTCCATATCTTGGTCCAGGCTGATTGATCTGTGATCTGCAATTTCTAGCAATGTGTCCAACCTTGTTGCATCTATAACATACTATTCCATTTCTTCTGTTCATATCTTCAATAGGTTTCTTATCTGCATGGTTAGTATTTCTAAACATTCTACTACTATTGTTATTCTCAACAAATTTAGGTTTTCTGCATTCAATAGCTCTGTGTCCAAAACCATGACAATTATAACAATAACCATTAAGAGGTTTAAATTGCTTACCTATGCAATCTCTCTTCATATGACCAATAGTATTACAAGCAAAACATCTACCTTTGAATTCTCTTTGCATACCTTTAGGTGATTCCTCTTGCGTAGGTGGTTCTTCTTCCTTAGGTGTATCTTCAGATTTTTTAATCTCATCAAACTTATTCTCATCTATGCTTTCAGATATTTTCAAATCTAGTTCCTTGCTTTCTTCATTTTCTTTAAAAGTGTTGAATCCAAGACCAGTTTTATCATAGAATGGTTTTTGATAAGATATTTGTTCATCAATCTTCTCACTAGTTGAATATAGTCTTTCAAGTTGATGCTTAGATTGAGTTAGTTCTCCTTTCACAATTGTATTGTATTTCTCAAGTTCAGATGTTACTTTACCAAGTTTAGATTTTAGCCCTTCATTTTCAATCTTAAGATTTTCATTCTCAGATTTTAGATTTTCTATCTTCAGTTCATGTTTAAGGATCTCATTTTATTTTTCTAAGTTGTCATCACAATCTTTAATGTGACTTTCATATTCCTTTTCAGATTTTAGATCTTCCAATTTGTCTTTTAGTTTTTCAATGAGGTTCTTTGCATCATCATATTTTCCTTTCAGAGTATCTCTTTCTTCAGTAAGCATATCAATCTGTTCAAGAGCTTCTTCAAGATTCTTCTGTAGCTGATCCATATCCATAGAGATCTTATTCAAGCTGCTAGGCTTTCCATGAATGATTCTTTTCTGAGTAACTAATCTCTGATACCAATTGTTAGAAATAGGGAATACTAAGAGGAGGGGGTGAATCAGTATTCTAAAAACTTTAACTTTTGCCCAATTATGGATATAATAGATTATCTTAACACATTCATAACGTAGAAAGCTAAACAACATGCATAGCAATAAAACTAAAGAACTCATAACACATTATTTGTTCTCAATGAAACCCTGGCCAACGGAAAACCCCGGTGGGGATGGTACCCACAAAGATCCACTAATCAAAAGTATCCTATTAAGGATTTTGACCCACATATAGTGTCTCAGTCCTTTTGACCCACTTAAGATGCCTGACTAAAAGTTTTTCTTGTGAATTAAGGAAGCTTAGAGCATGGTTGTTAGTGTAGACTACAAACTCCTTTGGGATCAAGTAGTGCCTCCATTTCTTGAGGGCTTGGACCATGGCATAAAGCTATAGGTCATAGGTGGAATACTTCCTCTTGGCCTCATTCAATGTCTCAGAAAAGAAAGCAACTGCCTTTCCTTCTTGGCTTAGGACTGCCCCTATAGCCAAATTACTTGCATCTATCTCCACAGTGAAGACTTTGTTGAAATTAGGGAGGATCAAGATGGGGTATTGAGAGACTCTATTCTTCAAGTATTGGAATGCATCATTGGCTTCCTTTGTCCATGCAAACTTAGTCTTCTTTCCACCTTTGATTGTTTCAAGCATTGGTACACATACATGACTGAAATTTTTGATGAACTTCCTATAAAATATTGCAAGCCCATGGAAGCTTCTTACATCACCTTGATTCTTTGGTGGAGGCCAATTAATGATTGCATCTACCTTTTTAGGATCCATCTTGAGGGTACCCTATGAGATCACAAAACCTAGGAATACAAGTTCCTTTCTCATGAACATGCATTTTTCCAAGTTGATTACCAACTTGTGTTGATGGAGTCTTCTTAGTACCTATTCCACATGACCAAGATGGTCTTCCTTGCTATGACTGAATATTAGTATGTCATCAAGGTAAACAACTACAAATTTTCCAATAAAATCTATGAATATCTCATTCATAAGCCTCATAAAAGTGCTAGGGGCATTGCTTAAACCAAAGGGCATTACTAACCATTCAAAAAAACCTTCAATAGTATTGAATTATTTTTTCCATTCATCTTCGGGCTTGATTCTGATTTGATGGTAACCAAACTTTAAGTCTATCTTGGTGAAGTAGCAAGCACCTCCTAGTTGATCCAATAGGTCTTCTATCCTTGGCATGGGAAATTTGTACCTTATTGTAATTTTGTTTAGGGCCCTTCTATCAGTACATAACCTCCATTTTCCATCCTTTTTAGGGGCCAAGACTGAGGGTACAGCACAAGGACTGAGACTCTTTTGAATGAGTCCTCTTTCCAACAATTGAGTGACCTGTTTTGCAATCTCTTCATGCTGCAATAGAGTCATTTTATATGGTGCCTTATTAGGTAGGGATGAGCCTGGTATGAGGTCTATTTGATGACTAATGTCCCTAATGGGAGGGAGGGCAGAGGGCAGGTCACTAACAGTGACATCTTTGTACTTTTGTAGTAGATTTTTTACTTCATTTGGCATGGGCTCTTCTTGAACAAACCTGATGTTATCTTTGGGTTTATAAATCGGGACAAATGGTTCAATATCAGATTCTTTCAAGGTTTTCAACATCTCCTTTTCCCCCATGATAATCATAGTGGGTTCCTTTTCAGTTTTGCTATCCAGTAGGGGCTTCATAGTCAAGGTCTTGCCATCTTTTGTGATGGAGTAGGTGTTCTTCCTACAATGGTGGGTACCATCAACATCAAATTTCCAAGGCCTACCTAGAAGGATGTGAGTTGCATCCATCTCAATAACATCACAAAGGACCTTGTCCTTGAAGTCAGCAATAGAAAACTCTATCCAAGCTTGTTCTGTGACTAGAGTTTGTTGGCCTTTGGTTAACCGTGAGACATGATAGGGGCAAGGGTGTGGTTTCTTAGGAAAGTTTAACTTTTGAACCATTTCACAAGACACAAGATTTTCAGTTGAACCAAAATCAATAAGAAGATTGCATACCTTTCCATGACACTTGATCTTTGTCCTGAAGAGATTCTTTCTTTGTGGAGGCTCTTGGGCTTGTGGTACTTGAAGGAAGACCTACCTCATCATTAGACACACTCCTTCTTCTAGTTCCAAGTCTCTAGCATTAGCATTGTCCTCTTGTTTATCTTCTTGGACAAGTTGTGCTCTCCTCTCACCTTGGTTATTGTTTCTCTTCTCAAGGCATCTTCCTGCATGGTGTCCCAATTGGTTGCAATAAAAACAATTCAATGGTCCATTGCCTCTTCCTAAATTTTTCCTTCCTCTATAGTTTCCTCTTGAATTAGAGTCACTATTCTCTTTGTCTCCTTGGTCAGGGGTCTTGTTGCTGCTACCACTACTTTGTCCCTTGTTCCAAGAGTTGTTTTTGCCTCTAAAACTCTTCCCACTATCATTGCTCTTTCCTTTGCCAAAATCTTGCTTTCTCTTCCATTTTTCCTCTACCTTAAGTGCCATTTGATAGCATCTATTGACTATGGTAGTGTTGTGTAGACTCAACTCTTCTTGAATAGATACTTTAAAGCCATTCATGTACCTTGCTAGATTCTCCTCTTCATCTTCAGCCATATTGGTCTTCATGCACAATTTCAAGAACTCCTCGTTGTATGAGCCTACATCCATGTCCTTTTGTTTCAAACTTTTCTTCCTCCTATGGAGTTGTACCCCATAGTCCTCAGGTACATATGTCTCTTTGATCAATGCAATCATTCTATTCCATGAATTGATCATGTTCTTCCCATTCTTCACTCTCTCTATTTGGATGAAGCTCCACCAAGTTAGGGCTGCTCCCTTCAACTTGGATCTTGCTACCTTTACCCTCTATTTTTCAAGGATGTCTTCACATTCAAAGAATGTTGTTAATGCCTCTATCCAATCTAAGGCTAGATCAGCATTCATCTTGCCATTGAAAACTGGCAAATCTATCTTCTCCTCCATGGTTCTTCTTCCCATGGACTTCAAAGCATCAATGAAAGGTCTTTGGTCTACAGGGATATTCTGATTAGGATCATCCTCCTCTTCTTCACTCCCTTCTTCATTTTCAGACTCATCTTTGTCCTTGTCATCAAGTTTCTTTTCAAGTTCCTGAAGCCTCTTAGTTAAGGCCTTATTTGCAGCCTTTTTCTCTCTCACTATCTTTTCCAACTCACTATTTGTAACCCTTGCAGGGATCTCCTCATTCTCAGGATTAGACATAGCTCTAATACCACTTGATGTAGCAGTGGTCAGTGAAAGCCTCCAAACAATGAGCAATTTGGTGAGTTTGAATCTCTCAACACCCAAGGTGAAGGGTCTAGTGCTGAAATACTTATCACAAGTATCAAGGAGGAATTTATTTTAGGTTATCACAACCCTACAATACAATATCACCTAATCACTAGGCTTGTCAAAGTCCCAAGCACCAAGAAACAAGAATTCACTAAGAGATCTCTTCAAGGAAATAGGTACTCAAAACCCATGAAATAGATACTGAGACCAAGGGTGGCTTATAAAAATTGTTCTAGCCTATTTAGGTCTTATCTCATTAGTTCCAATTGTTCTTTCACCATTAAACAACTTCTAAGGTTATGTTGCTGCACAAACCTAGTATCCTGCTTGTAGCCCTTCCTAGAAGGAAATTTGAACACAAGACAAAATACTTCCAAATGAATTAATTAATGAGTTGAGGATTCTAATACCCTTTTGGGGTTTACTAAACATTCCTAAACACCAAGGAGTGGAAATGAGTGGAGATTGCTTCTGTTGCAATGTTGGACTGGGCTATTAGGCCTAATTAGGGCCCCAAATGCACTATAGGTGTTCCTTCTCCTATTCCAATGCACAAATTAGATATGGAGGAATGTTTATATGTCTAAAAAAAATGAGAATCCAAGTTTTCAATCCTTGGAGAACCCCCAACCACAATCTAGGATGACTGTCCTAGTTGACTGACTGGTGCACACATTGAGATGTACACCTAGGGTATGGTGGCAAACCCCATCCTCTGCTTGGCATCACTCCAAACCTGAAAAAGATGAAAATAAATTGAATAAAATTGTATTCCACCAAGGGTCATCAATTTCCCATGGTGTAATGTGCCTAAACAATCAGGCCCTATCTCAATCCCTGGTTTTAAGCCTTAATCCTAGCCACTGTCACTAAAAATCTAATATCTTTCAAACTAGAGCTGATCAATACATGAGACTAAGTGAAAATGAAATTTGATTCAATGCTTCAACCTTTGGGATCACTTTTTCATTCCCTCACATCCTTACATGTCCGTACAATGTTCTGAAACACGGGATTTTACAGAGAAATGATGGTTTTTTATTGATAAAATGCCAAATTACATATTGTTATCCTATCACCCGCCTATAAGGGCTTATATAGGATACTCCCAATGGTTACATGAGATTTTTAAACCAATTATCCATTTTGGAGAGGAAATAACAAGTTTTAACAATGCTTAAAAGTTGTTTTGACAACTTTTGGAGCATTTTAGCAATTTTTGCAATTTTGCAAATCTAGTGACCAAACTTGGTCCTGTCCTTATTTTAATGATCCCTAATGGATCCAAACATATAAAAACATGAAAATACCTATTCCTAGGGTATTGGATCATAAATGGCCAATAGTTAGACCAAGGGCTCATAAAATGCCAATCTTGGAACTATGGCCTTACAATGAGATCCCATTAGTAACTCTTATCCTAAGCATGACTAGAGGCCTCTAAAGACCTTAGTGTGAAATCCTAGACTTCATATGAATACCTATTGAATCTAGAGTAGGAGTAGGTGCTCCTACACCATATACAATATTCACTGATTACAAAAATAGGTCAAGGTACATAACCTTATATTGCTTGCATCAATATCTCTTCGCTTCTCTTCACTTTCGCTATTACATTCTCATATTCATTACTCCTATTTTACATTACATTTTTACATATCTTTATACAAGTTATTAAGATTAATAACTTTCCAGTCGACTATCATATTACAAAATATCTTTATCCAAGGGTTAACATCTAGGATTTCATCCCTTTATATTGTTAATTCATTATTTTGATAAACAAAATAATCCCTTAACTCTTTATCAATTCTATCTTCAAATTCTGTCCTGTCGGCTTAACACTATCTTTAGTAAAACTATCATAACTTCTTCCATACATGTCATATTGACTTGCACTCTGAGGTGAGTCTTCAATAGTCACCATAGAGTCTATGTTCAAGTTTGAAAGCACTAAACTTACTCTTATCAACATCACAAATCAAAACTGTCTTCAAGTTCACTGGCAAAAACACACTGTCTCATACTTAGACAATTTGCATTGCGCTTTGACATACTAGCTCTCTGACCTGTGCGATCTTCATGTAGATCATATGTTTCCATAATGACAACATCTATGTAACCAACTCAGCCAAATTGCCAACAATAACACCTTAGACCATTCATTTTAGGGAAGGAATAACCAAAATGAAACTTTGAAAACCTCCTTGACATATATTTGCAATCACTTATTCTATGTCCATATTGATGACACATGAAGCAATATCCATCAAAGAAATAAGTGAACCTATTTAAAGATATTTTACCCATGAATGAGGAACTTGATGTAACCTTCCTTTTACCATTATAAATTAGATTAAAATCTTAATTTTTATCTGAATTTGAAGTGGTAACATGTTGATCTATGTCTTTCCTTTCAAATTTAAATATCTCAAATAAAGATTTATCTTTCTTGTCACTAGAGCTTTGTCCAATTTCAAAACCAATTCCAATTAGATCATCATTGATTATTTGTTTCCTTAACATGTCATCCAAAGTAGTATTCTCATATTTTTATAACTTCCTTTTATATGAAACTATAATTCATTAATTAACCTTGTACATTCCTGATCTTTAGTACTTAACTCTTCCTTAGTGACAAAGATAATTTTCTTTTTTTCCTCAACTTGTAATTTCAAATTTCTCTTTTTCCTTTATGAATTGATTTTCTTGAACACTTAAATTCCTTTTTAATTCCTTGAACTTTTTAAGTGCATAAAGAAATTCACATTCTAAATCAGCTTCAACAAGTTCAACATCATCATCACTATCTGATTCTTGACAAGTAGTTTCTATAGCCATGAATAAAACTTCATTTTCATCACATTCAAAGCTACTATATTCACTCTCTGATACATCAACAATCAAACTCTTCTTCTTCTTAAAGAAATTCTTTTCAAGTTATCAAATTTATTTTTACTTGATTTCTCTTTCTCATCATCTACTTCATCATGACTATTATAAGGATATTTAGATGCAAATTGTCCCATTTTACCACAATTAAAGAATCTGAAAGGAAGTTTACCTTTGTATTTACCTTCTCCTCTCTTTAATTTCCTTGATAAATGTTCTTCAAGAACATCAATTTCTTTTGATTCTGATGAGACTTTCTTTCCTTTCTTTTCTGCTTTGAATGATGCTTCTTTGTTTGTGGATTCTTTCTTGCCAAACTTTCTCATTTCATAAGCTACAAGTGCTCCATGAATATCTTCCATTATATATTTGTTAATGTCCCTAGTTTCTTCTATGGAACATATTTTAGAATCAAACTTATCAAGAAGAGTTCTTAAAACTTTCTTTAGAACATCAGTATCATCAATTGTTTTACCAAGTCCTCTTATGCCATTCACCGTTTCATCTATCTTAAGGAGATATTTTTCTACCTTTTCATCATCACCCATCTTTAGGTTTTCAAATCTTTCTTTCAAATGTTTTATCTTGGATTCTTTAACTCTATCATTACCATAATAATTATCTTTCAATTTTTCTCATACTTCTTTAGAAGATCTGCAATGCATTACCTTAACAAACAAATATTTAGATAAACTGTTAAATATAGAAAATTTAGCTTTCATATCAATTTCATACTTCTTTTCATCAAGATCTATAGGTAAAGCACTAGGAACTTTATAACCATTAACAATGGAATCCAAAACATCAACATTAATAGATAACAAGTATGTTTGCATCATTACTTCCCAAAAAGCATAATCTAATCCATCAAAAATAGGTACCTTTGAAGAATTGCCGTGAGCCATTGTAGATAAGTATTCCACTCAACCAAAATATACCCAAATTTGTTAAACTTGATGTAGGGAACCTTTCTCTGATACCACTTGTTGGAATACAAACACCACTGAGAGGGGGGGTGAATCAGTGGTTACTTAAAACTTGTTCTTTTCAAATTTTACAATTATAACATAAAGTTATAAAAAATGAACAAGATATACAACAATAAAAAGGTACACAATATTTATAGTGGAAAAATCCTTAGGGTAAAAACCCACTTTGAATCTAAACCTTTATTATCCTCTTGGGCAAAACCTTTAGAGCTACAACTTTGGGAAGCACCAACACCTTATTTTTGAAACATCAATTTCCAGGAACACCAATCCCTTTCACCCGAAGCATCAAATTCAAGAATAAAAGAAGCACTAACTTTCAAAATTAATTAATGAGATACAAAATCAGAGGATCGACTCTGTTACAATACAAATCATGAATCACTAATTTCAACTTCTTATTGAAAACATAATGCAAGATATACTTCTCTTCTTCTCTCTTGTTGATTCTTTTACACTAATAAATTTCATGAAAGAATACAAGACTTCTTAAAATGAATATATAAGATTATAAAAAGTATAATCAGACTTAAAAGAACATATTTGAATGCAAAAACATGACTTGAGTTAATGTCTTTCAAACTATCAACTTTCTTGAAATAATAAACCCTTGTTTCTCTTCAAAACATCAAGTACCCAAATATGTTTTCATTTTCCATTAAAAGATCTAATCAAATACTGATGTGAATGACTCAAAAATAAATATATATCCCTTATTATATCTCTGATAAACTTTTTCAATGAAAATAAATTCACAAATGACAAAATAGAAACATAAATCATTACCCTCTTCTTTGTTGTTTAAAATATGCCTTCAAATTGTTCAGTCTACAAAGAATTCAACACAAATCCTGCAACTTTTGTCTAAACTACCCATTCAATCTTTTAGAGGAATGTGTCCCCTAATTACAAACTAAAAAATTAAACATTTTTTAGGTATTTACATACCCCAAACTTCAGTTAGACCAAAACTTCTCAAAATTGCTAAAACTGTCATAGAATTTTGTAACTGTGTCTGATAAATAGACGTTTTCTCTTTTTGTACATGTGATATACAAAAAATAATGAAGACCCATTTTATCCAATTCAATGCCCATTCCAAAAAGGTATTATGGTTTGGCTCTATCAAAGAACTCAGCCTGTCAACCTTCACATAGACCAAAACTATTTTTTAATTACCATTTTCTTAACCAATGTGAACATTAAGTGTTAATTGTATAATACTTAAGTGTATGTCCTGAATATATTTTGAACAATATTTAAGGACATAAAATAAGATAATTTCATGATTTTAACCATACCATATGTCCATTATAATTGCATGGATGTATCATTGACATCAATGACAACATTCAAAGACTAAATACCAAAGGTTCAACAAATGGTTCTAGTGCTACTGAAGAAGAGATTGTGCTTATTTCTATTAAATAAGATCATCCTAATGAAGAGAAAGCATTGGTTTTTCATGTTGTTAAAAGAGATGAATGGGTTATTGATAGTGTATGTTCACATCATATGACTGGTGATAGAAATAATTTTATGAAGCTTGAAGACTATGATGTTGTTGTTTTTAGATTCGGTAACAACAATCCATGTTTGGTTAAAGGAAAAGGATCTATTACTCTTGATGGTAAGAAAAATACTAATTATGTCTTGTATGATGAAGGCTTAAAACATAACTTTTTGAGTTTTGGATATCTATTGGATAAGGGTTGTCAATTGGAATTCATGGAAGGAATATGCAAAATCATTAGAAACACTAGGAAGCTAATTGCATTTGGTACATAGACTATAGGTAATCTATTTTATTTCATAACTATCAAGAATAAATTCTTAGTTGTTAAGGTTGATGATAGTTGGTTGTGGCATAGAATTTTTTTTTATGTTAACTTTGATAATATGGTGAAGGTCAGCACTACTAATGTTGTAAGAGATTTGCATAAGTTGATGAAGACTAACAATATGTGAAAAGATTATCAATTAGGAAAACTAACTAGATCTACTTTTAAGAGTAAGACATACACTTCAAAAGGATTGCTAGATTTGGTGCATATATATTTGTGTGGTCCTACTAAGACAAGAATCTATTATGGAGATAGATACTTCATGTTGTTCATTGATGATTATTCAAGAATGATGTGGATTACATTTTTTAGAGATAAATCAAAAGCCTTTCAGCATTTTCAGATATTCAAGATGATGGTTGAGATGGAGTTTGGATAGAGATTGAAATGTCTAAGATTGGACAGAGGTGGAGAATTCACATTTATTTAGTTTTATGCCTTTTGTGAAGAACATAGGATAAAGAGGCATACTTCTGCTCTATGAACCCCGTAGAAGAATGGTGTTGCAGAGTGAAGGAACATAACTATTCTAGATACAGTTAGAACCATGATGATTGAAGGAAATATTCCATGGATCTACTAGAGAAAAGTGTTGAGAACTACAGTATACACCTTGAACCGAGTTCAGATAAAGCAAGGAACCGGTAAGACTACTTATGAAATTTGGCATGGTCATGTTCCTATAGTGAAGTATTTTTGAATTTTTGGAAGAAAATGTTATATATTAAGAGAGATGAGGATATTAGAAAGTTTGATCCTAGAAATGATGAAGGGATATTTCTTGGATATTCTACTAAGAGAAAAGCATATAAATGTTATAACCGTAGACTGAAGATGATTGCTGAAAATGCAATGTTATGAGACATGTATATAATTTGGCCTCTAAAAGTATAAGTTAGAAAGTAAAATTGCAAATTGTAGAAAAGTATAAACAAAGTTGTAAGTGAGGGTAGGACCTCATTGGATAACCTCACAATATTAATTCGGATTAGTAATCTTTTTCAAGACTGAATATGTCTTGGGAAAGATTGGAGGTTTTTTCAACTCCATTCTTTCTTACCAATGTCTACATGAATAGGTTTGTATTAAAATTTTATTTATTAATAAAAATCAAGCTTCGGCCTTTTACTGATAAAAAGAAAAAAAATTTGAAAGCACAAATGTTAGAGTGGATGAGAATGTGTAGAGATCAAAAATAACTTGCAGGTATGACATAGTTGATGATGAAGGGTGCTCCCCTTAATACCACAAACACATAACAGAAATAGAGAAACAATAACAATTTGCAAGAACAGAAAATGGGCTTCTTATTATCTCCACAAATGTGGAATTGCAAATTTTAGAATTATAATATACAAAGCCACATGGGCATTCCCTTTACAATATTCTATAGGACAAAGCCTCGAATCATTACCCAGATCCACCTAGAACTGTCCCGAACTACCCAAGACAACACTACAACCTTCCTTATATAGGCAATTTTCCACCGCCTGGGAAGGTTTTAGAATTTTAGCCAATAAGGCTGACCAAACTTAGAATTATTTTATTTTTCATTTTATTACATCATAGCCGGCTCAGAACAACTTTTGAAACCCAAACAAAAATTTTGAAGGAAATTTATTTTCTTCCATTTCAAGTGGCCCAACTTTCGAAGACCATAAGTCATCACCCATTGACCCGACTGACTTTTATGACCCCATTTTGGAAAGGGAATGAAGCACTCTACAAAACCTAAATCAAGAAAGCTTTATTCAGCCAAAGCTTTGACCTCATTCGAGGCCTCTAAAGCCTTCAAAATTGATTTCAAAGTTTCTGTACCCTATTTCCAAAACTGAAAATTTTCAATATCTTCAAAACTAGACTTGATCTGGCAATGAAACTTTACTAGCAAGCTGATACGACCAAAATGAACCTCCACCTATGAAATCAGAACATTCTGAGATCATATGACCAACTTACTAAAAATAGTAAGTTTCCATAAATAGTAGCTCTACACAAGATAGCCCTTATTGAAAAGAAACCAGAACTATTTTTGGGTGATGCAAGATTGCTCTTATACCCAAGATGCTCCTACATCAGTTGAAGAGGACAATTAGATTATGGAAGTGAATAATTGTACTTAGGATCAAAATGGTCCAATAGAAAAAGCTCAACCAGTGGCTAATGAGGAAGAAATTGAGACAGAAGGGTCTACTATAAATCCTATTCTGAATACTCCATAGTATGTAAGGATTAATCATTCTAAAGATGTTATTATTGGTGATAAGAATAGAGGTTTTCATACTGGAGGAATAATTTCTAGAGATGAAATGTGTTTGTTATCTAAATTTGAGCCTGAAGATATAAATGAAGCATGTAATGATGAGAGTTGGGTGAGAGAAATGAAAGAAGAGTTTGATCAGATTGAGAAGAACAAGACCTAGATTCTTATTCCCAAACCTATGAGAAAGAATGTGAATTAGAACTAAATTGGTATTTATAAATAATTTGAATGAAGATATGATGGAAAGGTGATTTGGAACAAAGCCCGACTGGTATGCAAAGGATGCTCCCAGATGGAAGGTGTTGATTTTAAAGAAAAATTTTCCCATGTAGCTACAATTGAAGTTGTTAGATTACATCTTGCATATGTAGCATACATAATTTTCAAAGTATATCAAATGGATGTTATGTTTGCATTCTTGAATGGTGAGTTAGAGGAAGATGTTTACATTGTTAGAATAACTGAGAGGGGGGGGTGAATCAGTTATCCAAGTCCCAAAATAATAATGAGTAATCCAAAATATTGTTTCTCTAATTTATGTCAGTCGGTAAACATATATATGATTCACTGTCAGTGTTTTTATCAATCTTCAGTTAAAGCTCCTTAGTAGTTACCAATCAAATCAAATAGCTAAAATGTAAAGTATGATAATAAACAATCATCACAATAAACATATAACACAATGATTTAATATGGAAATCTTGTTAAGGGAAAAACCACCTGGGAACCGGCAACCCAAAAATTTCACTCTTCTGAAGTGAGGCCTATGAGGACCCAACCCTGTTAAAGGTTACAATACACACTATTAGGTGTGACCTGGTTAGAGGATTTTGCACTAGAAGTTATCTTTTAATCTTATGTCACTCAATGTGCTAATTTACAAGATAACAATGTTTCACTTGTCAGAATGAAACACAAATAAGACTTAAAAGTCCACTCGGTTAAGAGATTTTCACTGTTTACAATTATTAGAAAGTAACAGTAGGTTGATCTGCCTTAATACAATACATTGCAGTTGCAGATCAGTGTTATGCTCAATAATGTTTTCTAACCAATATATCACTTCAGATCTAATATCAATATTACTTACAAACAATCAGTTCTGTGCTCTATGTAGCTCAGTTTGTTCATTGTGTAGCTCAGTTTCTACAACTCGGTTCAGTAACCTGTTTGATCAAAAAATGCATGAATGCTAGTTCACGCTCAACTTCTGTAGTTTTTTTTTTCTCCTCTTTTTTTTCTCTTTAAATAAACATGTAAGCCATTTTATTTTCATCCATCAGATTTTGCCACTTAATCATATCCACTGATTTTGCCACTTTAAACTTCCTTGGCTGATGTGTCATTAACACATTTCAATCTCCTTCATCAAATCTTCCTTGAATTTTGTTAGTCGTAGATCCTTGTAACAAACTTTGACTTTTCACCTTGAAATCATGCGAATCCAGCTCATCAGTTTTGTCATCAATTTGTCTAGTCGACAATATCATTAAATGCTTTTCTATTCTCCTCAGTTAACAAAGAAATGCGTCGGTAAACCTTCATCAGTTAAACTTGTGCTCGATATACAACACACTGCATCGGTGTATACTATCATCGGTGTTTACACTAAGGATCTCAGTAAACATTAAACTGTTCTCTTTTACCGACCAACATTGCTTTGTGTCTTTTAGTTCCTTTCTCCATAATAGATGAATACAACATACTAAAGTCAATATAATGAGATCAAAGACTCATCACTAAGTTATCCAATGCATTCCTTATCCTTATCTATTGTGACCTTTCACCATTCTTTAGATGTCTCGGTAATGATAACTTACAAGATAAGTACTGTCAAACTAATAAGAAACTAGTTGACATCAATGACAACATAATACTGATTTAACATATTGTATATCTATACAACTACTTTTCATGTGATCTTCAATCACTGTTACAACAATCACTCCAATCAGTTGTAAATCAGTTGTAGGTTCAACATACATTTGTAAGAATTTGCCTAAGGCAAAGAATAGAAACCAAGATCTAGAAGCTCAAGAGATAGCACAAACAAGAGAGACAAGACAATATGATCAAATGAAGAATTCAATAATGATCAAATGATAATGGATAATTCATTACATACAATGTAGGAATGCCTCAATATATAGGCAATGCATGATAACTAGAAGTTATGCAAGTGATAAGCTATCAACTAGACATGGTGGAATCACATATTCACCAAAGGTGGATCATCCTCCATTGTACATGAAAGTATGTGCAATAATGAGAGGATGATAATGTGATAATAGCACTAAAGGTGGATCTCACACACAAAGAGGTATGTGATGACAACTATCACACCTAAAGTGGAGATTCTCCTAACCATGTGCTAAAAAAAAATGCAAACTCCTAGGTGTCTCAAAGATAACTAATTATGCAAATGCATTATCCTAAGTAAACTTAAGTAAAGTGTAATTAGTAAATACTTAATTACACCAACACCCCCCCTCAAGTGCAACTTAGGGGAATTCACTTAAGCTCACAATGCAAGATGGGTCCTAGCTACTAGGCCATGTTAGGTACCCATGTACAATATGCAAGAACAATGCAATCTCTCATAATGTGGAGAAATAGGGAAAACCTCATGGGAAAAACCCTCCCCCAAAAAGAGAGATGAATGCAATAATATAATATGAGAGAGAAGACCTCATATGAGGAAAATATCCCCCCCATAAGATAGAAGTAGTGGAAGAGAGACCAAGTAGCCCCCCTCAATGTAGAATGAACACCAATGGTAGATGCTCCAAGCTCAATGTAGAAACTGCTCCATGAGTGTAGAACAACATTCCTCCCCTTAGGAAGAAACAAGACCAAAGGTGAATATAGGAAGCCTCCTCCCCAATCTATAGGAAGAAACCTCAAAAAAGATGGAGTCTCTGAAACCTGATCAAGTGTCCCCAAGCCAAAGCTGAAAGGTGCCTCCTCCAAATCATGTGTACTAAGCCACTCTACTGAAAAAGACAAATCAGGATCAACTGAGGATGATTGTAGAACATGTACCAAAGACCCAAGTATCTCCTCCGAAGAGAAAGTGACCTCCTACAGCTGTTGTATCAAAGTATCCACAATCATGTCACCCTCGAAAGAATGATCAAGTAGAGAATGAATATGAGGGTTAGCATGTTCCCTCGCAACAACTGAAGAAGGATCATCCTCACCAAAGAGAAGATGAATATCATCAATGAAGTCTGCCAAATCTGAATTATAGGACTCCACAAACAAACCTGCAATTTATGTTAAGTAGTCATCCCATGCAACCAAGTCTGGAAGACAATGAAGATCTTGCTACACTGAAGCACTTGAACCCATGGCTATGTGAATGCAAGCATCTTCAGGAGCAAGAGTAGAAGTAGTCTCAATAGGAGGAGATGAAATGGAAGGCTCAAGAGCTTGATCATGAGTGAGAATACCCAAGTTCAAGTAGCCAAAAATCTCCTCAAAATCTGAATCATCACTATAATCATCATATGCTGAAGACTCACTGTCTGAAGAATCACTGTCATCAAGAGGAACAAAATCTGCAAAGGAGTACAACTGAGAAGAGTGATCCACTATCCCAGTAGAAATAACTGCTCCACTCTCCAAGTCCTTGATGAAAACTAAATCAGGTGTAAATTCCACAGTCTTCTTTGTAGCACCATTTGTGATTTGATAGATAGAAAGAAGGTTATTGGTCAAGTGTGGAACACACAACACATCATTGAAGTGTCCCTCCCTAACATCAATACTTCCTTTCCCAATCACATTCATGTAAGTGTGATTGCCCATCAAAATAGGTGGACCTTTGGAAGGCTCAAATGATGAAAACATGGATTGTGAAGAAGCCATATGATGAGAAGCCCTTGAATTTAGAAGCCATCTACCTGAATCAAGACTTGAAGAAGCATATAAAGCTTGTCCTTTTTTAGTGACAAATGTGTGACCCTTTCCTTTATCTTTTTCTGAATTTGGTGAAGAAGAGGTTGAGGTAGACACCCTGGAAGGCAATTTGATGTTGTTTTTGGCAAGAAGATTCTTCAATTCATCAATGTCCTTCTTATAACAAAAGTGTTCTTCATGTCCATCCTTTTTGCAATATGCACAAAACCGATTCTCCTTCTTTGAAGATTCACCCTTTGGAGGTGATGTAGAAGTGTCATGTTGTGTGGAAGTTGATGTTGTACCTTCTTGTTGAGACTTAGACTTCCAATTCTTCATCTTCTTTTGACTTTGATTGCCTTAAGTCTCATGATTAACCACCAATGCCTTGGAAGTTAAAGACTTGAGAATCCCCATACTCATCAATTTTTCTTGTTCTAAGACCAGCATTTCTGAAAATGACTCAAATGAAGGCTTAATGAAGGCACTACCCATGGTCAACTTGTGAGTATTATAACTTGAAACAAAAGCTGCATATTCAGGAGGAAGATGTTTCAACAAGTGACTAACCAACTTTGCATCCTTCATGGGATTTCCACAATCATCAAGTTGTGCTCTATAATCATTGACTTTGTTGAGATAATCTTGGATTGTGTCAAAGTTCCTGGGCTCTAATTTGAGGAGATCGGTCTCAATTGTGAATCTCATTTCCTCATCCACTTGACCAAACAACTCTGCAAGTTTATCCCAAGCTTCTTTAGCATTGTTTATGGTTTTGATGTGATACATGACAGCTTGAGAAATATTCTCTCTTAAGACTCCTAAAGCTTTAAAATTTTTGCATGACCATTTATTTATTGCAATAGTATCATCATCAATGGGTTTTTTAATTGTACCATCCACATAAGGATTTTAACCTTGAACCATTAACTTGCTCCATACATTATCTTTCCATGTAGCATAGTTATGTGGAATTAATTTTGCAATAGAACCCATGATGCAAAATGAAAAGATCACAATAAAGAGAGACACCAACACACAAGACACCCCCCCAATTCACTCAATCAAAGAACCAACCCCCCCCCCCCCCCAAAAATGATGATTTTGGCACTTTATAGCTAGTGTGTGTACAATTGCCACTTGACAAAATGGATCAAAGTGGACTTCTAATTTTGATGTTTACAATTGAAAATATGAAGCTATAGAAGACTCAAGAATATAAGACACAAGATCCCTCAAGGATCTAATCAATTACAAGTGCCAAAAATAGGCCAAAATAGACCAAATTTTGAAAGTACTATGTCTGCTCAGAATTTTTCCAAACTGATACCAGATCTGGAAAGTAGACAAAAAATCATGAAGTTTCAAAAAAAATAGCACCTGAAAATATGTCCATATGAGCACGAACAAAGCCTCTAAAGTTGTAAAAATCAAGATTTGCAATTTTTAGAAAACATCATAAACAGAGATCAGAAATCATTTGCACCATTGTGTAGATCGTGAAATTCTACCCCAAAACAAAAAAATTTCTCGAAAAAAGGACTCCGAATGACTGAGATATCACTGTTTAAAAATCGCCTCTGAAATTATTTTTCCTGAATCGCTGCCGCCAAACCTTGAAAATTCAAATGGCTCTAGATTTGGCTTCAGATGTCTGATTTGGATGAAACAAAATTCAATTTAGGGGTATTTGGACCTCCTCAATGTGATGCCAACCTCTGATTTGCACCAGCAAGCTCCAATTTTGATGAAGAAGATATGGTTTATAAATTACAGAAATAATTGTATGGATTGAAGAAAGGTTGTAGAGCCTGGTATGCTATATTATATAGATACTTGACAAATATTTGATTTAGTAAAGGTACTATTGATAGTAACTTGTATTTCAAAATAGTTGATGATAATATCTTGATTGTTGAAGTCTGTTGATGATATGATATTTGCTGGTGATGATGAATTAAGTAGGATTTTTACTGATGAAATACAAAAAGAATTTGAGATGTCTATAATAGGTGAGATGAAATTATTTCTTGGATTGCAAATTACACAGTTAGATAAGGGAATTTTCATTACACAGTCCAAGCTGTATTTCAGAGAATTGTTGAAGAAATTTGGAATGGAATATTCAAATCTAGTTGGAACTCCTATGACTACTAGTTGCAAATTAACTAAGGATGATGTTTCCCCTTGTGAAAATCAAATAAGATACAGATCAATGATTAGTGGATTATTATACTTGACTCAGACTAGACCTGATATAATGAATATTGTTTTTTTTGTGGAAATATTTCAAGCAAATCTGAAAGAATCACATGTTGTTGTTATTAAAAGAATATTTAGATACTTGAAGGGAATAGTTGAATATGGCTTATGGTTTGGTAAGGATAATGATTTCACTCTTTGTGCATATACAGATGTTGATTGGGTAGGTAATATGGATGATAGGAAAAGTACAAGTGGTGGTACATTCTTCTTGGGTAAGAGACTAATCTCTTGCGCTAGTAAGAAATGAGATTGTATTTCTCAATCCACTATTGAAGATGAGTATGATGTTCCTTCTATCAATTGCATTCAAGTTATTTGGATGAAGAAAAAGTTGAAGAATTTAAAGATAAACATTGATGAACCTATTTTTATTTACTGTGATAACTCAAGTATTATAAATATTTCGAGGAAACATGTGCAACATTCAAAGACAAAGCATATTTCTATTAAGTATCATAAATCTTAAGGGGAAAAGTCAGTGAAAAGGAAGTAAAATTGGAGTATGTATCTACTAAGGAATAGATTGTTGATATCTTTACAAATCCTTTTATCAAAGGATACATTTGAGTATCTCAGAAATAAGATTACGGTTATAGCCCCTCCTAATCATAGTTAATGATGCTAGGAATGGCATCGGTCTAAAACATTATTAGAATATCATTCTCTAGATGATTAGTTGGGGACTACTCCTTAGGGGGAGAAGTCTTATGGATCTTATAGATCGACATTGTGAATTTCACATCAGCCTTTTGAGGTGAGTTCAATTATTTTGATGTCTTTGACCCTTTTCTGTTGATGTCAAAGGGGGAGAGATTTTTTGAAAAATAGGATAATCAAGAAATATTTTTTGGGGGAGAGATTGTGTTGAGAGTTTTGAAGCTGGATATTTAGAGTGATCAAGTGGATATATTGTCTCTTAATTTCTTTGTGCATTGATCATTTTTTAAATTCACATGTTTCCATCAATGCCAAAGGGGGAGATTGTTGGAAGATTGTTGAGAATGTCAGATATTTTTTATTATACCTTGACTATGTGTGTTGATATTATTGTTTTGTCGTTGATGTCAACATACTATTTTTGTTGCAAACAATATGTTTAGTTTGTTCAGTATAGATGATTTCAGTTGTTTAGGTGATATGTTGAAGATTTTTTTCTACAATTCTATATGATATTTTAGATATGTATGTAGTTGATTCTAGTCAAATTATAGAGGTTTTCATGACAATTTGACTGAGCTATGATTGATTTATTAGTTGATCGTATTCCAGTGTTCTAGTTGTTTTAGGATGTGTCAAAGGTTAATTTTTTGCTTCGATATGGATCAAATTAGTTGATTTAGGTGATGTAAAGATGGTAGTAAATTTGGAACTTATTATTTTTTCCTCAATTGGTTTTGTTCATGATTTAGAGTTTAGTAAATTATCTTTTTAATGTGACAGAGTTCGGTGTTCAATATTGATGATGATTAGTACAGAGATGAGTTTGGATTTTGAGGTTGAGATGATGTGAAGGTTTGGGAAGCTATTATTTCTACTTTTGGGTGTTCTTGGATTGTTTTATGATAGTTTTGATGGTTTTCATTGGTCATGGCGATCACATTTGGTGATTTTCTAGCATGTTGGCATTTCTTCATTTAGGTTCTAGCTAACTTGGTGGAGTAACATGTTGTGATTTGTAGTGCAGATTTGGCAAAGTTGTTGCATGTTCGAGGATGATTTTTTTGGTCCTATCTATGTCTTGGTCGACTTGACTTGGATTTTATTGTAGTTTGAGCATAATGTTCATATCATTTGTTCTTATAGGTTTTAGCTAACCTTGTTGTTGATTATTCATCATAATATATATAAATGGGAAATCATTTGTGATTGTGAATATAGATGAGAAGAGAGGATAGATAATGTATGCATTCTACAACTAAGACATAAATTGTGGTTCATTGGAGCTATATTGGCATTGCAGATGTTGTAATTCAATTCCGATGTATTGGAGAGTTTGTCTACCTTGGTGAATTATGATCATAGATTGATCGGTGAACCCAACTAAGGGTTAGATCTTTGTTATTGTATTGTGAGATATTTTCTCTATGAAGTGGGCCTATGAATTTATGTGCATTCTTCTTCTTCTTTTTCTTTCTCTTAACCAAGTAGTACTTTTAGTAGAGCACATTTATCTTGTCGGTTTGACTCCTGTATGGTGAAAATGTGACCACACTTCTATGAATCCTTACATGCAATAAAACTCAACAATGAGCCCTCACAAATTGATCCATAGCTCTCTATGCATGGAGTTGCAAGATTTGTAAAATTTCTCTCAACTAGAGCTATAAACTTATGACCTTGCTAGTCAACCACACAATAAGAGATTCCAAATCAAAGACAAGGGCAACAATGTCAATATCTCCAATGAAATCAATATGGATGCAATGCAATGCAAACTAATCTATGAGAATGAAAGGTGCAAGCTATGCTATGAAAGGAAAATACAAGTGTTACAAATCCTCCTATTAAGCTATGTGAGATTAATCTATTGCATAAAGGAAATCTATACTAAAAATGCCATGATTATGCAACTATGATGTAAGAAAATAAGCTAAATGAAATGCAACAACAATGTCTTCAAAGCTTGAATGCAAGAATGTCTCCAAAGAGCTCCAAATGACCTAGAAAACCTACAGCATAACATTAGCATAAAAACTTAAGATATGAAAATGAAGGAGAGAGCTCTCCTTTTATAAGAAATGAGATGAAAATGGACCATTGAGATTAAGAGGCAAAAGACTTAATCAACGGTGGAGAAAAATAGATGCTTGATCTTTGTGCACAAATATCCTCCAATAGAAAAATAGGAGTTGACTTTAGTGTCCCACATAAGACAAAAAGTGTTTTTTTCCCTTTTTATAAAATAAGAATAATGCTTTATTTGTGCAACATAGGATAAGAAGAAAAGTGGAGATTTTTTATTTAAATAAAAGGGGAGGAAATTCTTTTTGATTAAATAAAGGCTTAGGATAAAGTGATTTTATTATTTAATTAAAAGAGATTTTTAATTAATTAAAAGGGAGCATGTTCTCTTAATTAAATAAGATTTTTATTTTTTTTCTCTTTTAAATTAAATAAGGCTCAAACTTTAGGAAATATTGAATTGATTATGATTTGATCAAGGAAATTGATATAATTGATATTGTTGATATTTGAAAATATTGATTCAGGGATTTGACAAATTGCTAAATGGGGGCCCAAAGTCTAGGCGACCATTTTAGGGTGCATACATTTGCCCCTCTTTGACTAATGTGAGATCGATTTGGGATCACATGCAGTCAAAGAATGAAGTTGAAATGTGAGATCGATTTGGGATCACAAAACAACCCAGATGTGTGTTCGACAGATGGGAACACATTAGGACAAGCATAAGCATAAGCTGAAAGACAAGACCAACACCGTCGCTGCTAGGTGCAAATCAAGCCTTAGACAAAACTATCACCGTCACCGCTAGGAAATAATCAAGTCTGAAAAATAGGAGATAAAAATTGAAAGACAAAATCACCACCATCACTGCTAGGTGATAATCAAGTCTAAAAATAAGAATCTCAAGCTGAGCTGAATGATAAAGCTAAATCAAATATTAAAGTTGATAGGTACTGCCCCCTCGGAATCAAAATCAAAATCAGATAGAGGAGAACAACAAATTGATAAACCTGATCAAGTCACAATAAATCATAATCGAAGGATGGAGCATGATAAGATAACCATCAAATAGTGAAGACATTCCCTAGGTTGACTAGGTTTGACTCGAAAAGATATAGGATAAAAATTAAGTCAAACCTCAGAGAGAGGAAGCAAAAGGGGTGAATGAAAGACTAGAAGTTTGGAAGATATGGAAAGGAAGAAATTCCATCAAAGATCAAAGAATTATGCCTCAAAAGGTCAGTCGACTGCGTAGAAGAATGAGAAAACTTGGAAACGTGACTTAGATTTCAATTTTGAGTCCGAAAATAGATAGAAAATGATGTGATATGAAAGACCAAAAATGGAAGATATGATTAAGAAGAATTAGAAAATGAGCACAGTTGACCAACTAGTTCGTAGATGATAAAAAGGAGAGCCCTCTCCATATGCAAGATGCAAAAACTAAACTATGATGAACCTAAGAATGCAAGCTACTATGAAAGTGGTTGACTTGCAAGGTCACAATGCCTATAGACATCTAATTATCATCATCGAGCATTATTGGTAGCTTCGTAAGATCATACAATGCACACTAGCATAACTATGTAGATATGAATATGATCTTTATCAGATAGAAATGTAGAAATCCCACCTAGGCATCAAAGACATGGATCAAGATGACTAATGCAATGAGATTACCTAAGTTTGATATGGCAAGATTATGCATGTATCAAGACACATGAAAGTCAGGATAACTAGAAGCATGCACTCACAAAATAATCAAGGATAATACCTTGTCAATCCATAGTGTCAAGTAAGACCAACATAAATGCTCATGACAGTTAGGATCAACAAAATATACCCATAAGCAGATAAAGAAAGAAAACATGTTCTCATACCATCAGTCTTCTAGCTATGCATCATCGAAAACTTCTCAGGGAGAGACCACTCATCAAAGAAATCTTCATAGACAGCACACAAAGAAAAATAAATTCAACATATCTCAAGCGAGTTGATTGTCTAAGTGCGTGTGTGTTGGTCATAGAGTCAGACTCTGGTTATCACATCTATTAATGAGAAATATTGCATCATACTTAGAGTATTGGGTAAGACATCTAATAAGTGTTAAGAAACACTCGACGCAAGGGTAGTGTTGAAAAACACTGTCTGGGGTGATGTTGAAAAATACATGTTGTGAAATGCCCCAAAAGACAAACGCACCTAAAAGACCTATGCTAACAGGTATGCCCCCTAGACAAAGACAAAGACCAATTCTAGACCAAGTCAAATAAGGTCAAGGCATGATGGAGAAAGGCTAAGTGTCGAGAGTGCATGCTAAAATACAAGGGTGCAAAGGCCTCAAGTAGCGTCTTTTTCCAAGTTTTCACCACTTGGAATCTTTTTCTATGTTTTTTTTTTTGAATTTTTGAAATTTTTTTTTTTTTTTGGAAGAAGGCAAACTTTTTAGATAATGCTCCTTGAAAGGATAAACCATGATATGTCAAGGATTTAAAATGATATGCTCAAATATGCTAATAGGGAAATGAAAATGGAAGAGAAAAATGAAGGATAAGGCTTTATGTAAAGCGAGTGAGGTTAGAAGATAGGAGGAATAGGCAAATGAGAAAAAAGGATAGAAGGTAGAAGGATAATGAATGGAAGGATTATGAAAGGGTAGATGGGAAGGAAGGCAAGATCAACATCAACACACACCTTGAAGGGTGGTGAGAGGATGGAGGAAATGTGAATGAAGGAATACAAGAAGAAATATGGAGAATGTTTAGCAGAGGTTGCGGTTCAGGCACATGGAATGGAAGAATTTTTTTGGAAGAAGATGAAGTGGAAGCCTTTGGAAGCTTGAATGTCAACTTCACTTGTTGTTCAACATAAGACTCTCTTAAGAAAGACTTTGGAATCCATATAGTCATAGACTTTTCATTTCTTTTTGATGATTTAGAGAGAATATCTTCAATGATGGATTTTGGAACCCATACTTGTCTTGTAGTTTTCTTCTTAGATATCTCTTTTGACTTTATGCCTCCATGTCGATTAGAGGAGACATGGTGATATTCTTTTTTTGATGGATTTTTATATTTCTTCTTTTTCTTGTATTGAACATTCAAGTTACTTCCAAAAGACTTGGGACTTGTGTAAGAAGAATAATAATATGACCGGTTTAGATGGGTGGGTGGATGAAAAGGATTCAAGGGTATGCATCTATGTTGATCTTGAGGAAAGATAGGAGATGGAGGGACGTAAGGACCCAAGATGGATGACAAAGTAGGAGAGTGAAGAGGGGAAAATGAAGGGACATAAGGGCCCAAGATGGAAGGAAGATGTGAGGGCCTTAGCAGTGGTGGAAGAGGTCCAAGGATGGATGTGGAAGACACAAAAGGATAATCAACCAATTCATCAGCATTTATATGACAGCTAAGGACATCAGCATCTTTAGATTGAGCATTAGGATATGCAATAGGATCATGAACATCTTGAATAGGAGCAATTTCTTTGATAGGATTGTTCAAAGCTTGCAAAGACTTAGGAAGAGTAGAAAGTGGAAGTGAACATGGAGTGGTAGAACAAGAAGATGGAAGACTCCGATCTTGACAAGTTGCTTTGGATAGCATAAGCATATAATTTTTTTCTTGATTTTCAATAGGCTTAACATTGGAAGTAATGACACCATTTTTAATAGCCTTAATGGAAGTATCATCTTTGGAAAGCGCAAGTGTAGTAAGGTTATTTTGTTTATCGATAAGCTCAATGATGTGAGTAGTAGCTCGATCTTGCTTAGGAGAAGATTTAAGATATGGTGGAATGAATGAGGAAGGGCGTAAAGGATCGAAAGAACCATGAAATGAATGAGAGATATTATGAATAGGATTGGATGACATGGAGGTTTCTTGATCTTGATCTTTCTTTATGTTCTTTTCTTTATCATTTTTAGAGTCCTCTTGACATGGAGCCACTTCTAAGGAAAAGCAAGCATGTTGGAATTGCATGGAAGAATTTGGAAAAGATGGTGAAGGATTAGCTGAAGTAGGCATTATAACACATGAAGGCTTAGGCTCTTTAGGTTCAGCATTATTGAAAGTATTTTCAGCCAAGTGAAGGTTAGCTTGAGTTTCTTTAAGAGGTAGCCCTTGAGGATAACTATAAAAAATTGCATGAAAAGTATTAGGATCTTTGTTGGATGAAAAATTTGTGAAATATTTGGAAGACTCGGAAGCTTTAGGAAATGTATGGGTATTGGAGGAAGTAGGGGATGGAAGGGAACCATCACAAGACAAAGGTTCAACATTAACATGATCTTTCTTGAGAGTTTCATCTTTATTTTCAACATGAATGTTCTTAAAGAAAGGATTCTTATAATATTTACATTTCAAATTAGCACGGTGCATTTTATATTCCTCAACAATAGTAGTTGGATTATGATCAAGGTATTGTTCACAAAACTCATCAAAGTTTCTTTCAAAATCTGAATCATACGGCTCACCATCGTGATCTTTCCAATATGAGGACCGATTTCAAGTAAGCACAAGGACACAACTAGGAGGACTCTTAGGAATAGAGGTGTCATAGGTATCACTACATTGTCCATCATCACAGTCATCATAGGTGGGTGTGTCACTCTTCGTGGAAGAGGTGTCATAAGGACTATCACATTGCTCATTATGGTATGTCTTGTGAAGAGAAGTAAGACTCTTTGAAGAAGTAGAAGAAGAATGAGATTGTGAAGAAGAGGAAATTGAAGACTTAGTGCAGGAAGAGGACTTGGATAATGAGGAATTTGAATAATGTTTAGAAGAGTCATGATAAGATTTGGAAGATGAAGAATGTGAATAGTGTTTAGAAGAATTGTGATAAGATTTAGAAGATGAAGAATGTGAATAATGTTTAGAAGAATCGTGATAAGATTTAGAATGTGAGGAATGATGAGAAGATTTAGAAGATGAAGAATATTTGGATGAGATCATGAGTATAATTCTAGAAAAGGCATATGATTTAATCGATTTTTCTTTTATTTTTGTCATAAATTCATCACTCATGAGAATTTTGGAGGAACAACACTTTTCGAATATGTCAATGAGCTCAAGATCATCTATTCTTAATAAAGGTTCCAAAACTAGATATTTGAGATTCATGATTCTAGAAGAAGAAGAATCAAGCATAGGAGCAACAGAAAAGATAAAATAGAAGAAAATAGACTAGATAATAAGAAGAAAAGAATCAAGAAGAAGAAGAAGAGGAATTTCCCATGGGAATAGAATACTTCAGAAGAACATGGAAAATGGAGAAGAAAGAAGAAGACTAAGATTCATCTTATGCAATTGATACCATAACTTTCATTGAGATGTTTATGAGCAACATGACAGCACCTAAGATCTGACCTAGACTGACCAAGGAAGACTAAGCTTCTAAGGAGAACTCACTATAGCAGGATGGAACTCAGTTTCAATATTCCAATTAGATCTTTCAAAACATTTTGCAATGATGATCAAACACATAGAACAACAACCAGGGAGTTCAAGCAAACAGTCTTCAAGCAATGGGCAAGGGACAAAGCAACCTTGCACATGAACAGAGATAGTGACTTAGTATTCTACTCCTTAAAGATTCTACTTGTGTATGTTCTTGAAAATGTTTTAGCAGACACATAGAACACAACAACACCTTAACAAGTTGTCTACAAGGATATACATGGCTTTCTAAAAGGAGTTCTCGATACGCAAGGTACGTGAGGCCCAAATCCGTAGATGAGAAGAATCCAAAATCACACAGCCGGGGGGAGATGGTAACCCAAATCTCCTCCTTCACTTCTCAAAGGTATAAAGTTTTTTGAGGCTTAGCCAAGAGTGATATCAAACTCAATTCCCAAGACAGGTGTCTTTTGATTCACCACCCACTATTTATACTCCACCGAAACACAGGATTTAAGGTCATCCCTTGAGGTGGTGTGTCCCCAAGCAAGCCTTCTAAAAATAAAATTAAGTAAATTCACTATCAAAAGTATTTAAAGCACTAAAGGTGGAACACTTAAATCTTCAAGTAAATGTGAAGTGAGTCCAAAAGTGGAACATGTAACTCTTCAAGTGAATGTGAAGCGAGTCCAAAAGTGGAACATTTAACTCTTCAAGTGAATGTGAAGTGAGTCCAAAAGTGGAACATTTAATTCTTCAAGTGAATGTGAAGTGAGTTCACAAGGTGGAACATTTAACTCCTCACACAAACTCAAAGTGAGTCCAAAAGTGGAATATTTAACTCCTCACACAAACTCAAAGTGAGTCCAAAAGTGGAATATTTAACTCCTCACACAAACTCAAAGTGAGTCCACACTTTAGAAAACTAATGAGATCAAGAAAGCATAAAAAAGGGGAAACTTTGTGGAACACTTAACGCTCTTTTCAAGAAGACTGCTCCCCTATGTATGAATGTTGACCTTGCATCCAAAGGGCGGTAATGAGGGGTGATTAGAAATAAGTGATTCCAACACACAATTTAGCTAACAAGATCAATCAAAAGTACTCTAAAGTTGTTTATCAATACTACTCACAAATGCAAAAGGGTTTGAACCATGGAATATTTAACTTTCCAAGTAAACATGAAGTGAGTCTACAAAGTGGTGCATTTAACTCTTCATATAAACAAAGAATGAATCCATGCCCTCAATCATTCAATGAGATATTTGATATTGGAACAAAGAATTACTTAAAGTTTAAACACAAGCATTCACTTATATAAACTTGTAAAAACAAATCTATGTTCTTTCATTTCCCATTAAGAGCATCAATTGAAATGTGTTCTATGAAAGCATGTAAACACTCAAGCCAAACACATGAGAGGTTCAATTTTAATCCCAAAATTCAAATGTTGTAGAGATGGAACAAAATACCTCAATTTCAACACTTTGTTTTAAGCATTTTTCATGGAAGCAAGAGCACCTTCAAATGAACATGACAAGAAAACAAGCAAATAAGATATGCAATGTATATCCAACTTATGCAAACCCTAGGGTTAGATCTAAAAATCAATTTTTAGGAGCAATAATAGCCAGAAAATAATCCAAATGATAACTCATATCATGCATTGAATAATGAAAAATAAGTGCATACCCATCACAAAATTTTATTTTTTTTGCATTTGACCTAGTCAACAAGATTTGATTTTTTTGATATTATTTCAGCTAAAAAAATAGAAATGCAAAATAGAGACCCCGACTAAAAAATAGAAATATTTCCAAAAATGTAAAAATTTTAAAAAAATCTCTTCATTTGTGCCCTAGAAACCCATTTTACCAAAACAAACTAGTTTTTGTAAATCAATTATTTGAGCCACTATATTGCACCCAAATTTAAAACATAAAGAATGGACCCCCTATATAATTTGAAGAGATTTTAGAAAATGTAAAAATTTCCAAAAAATATGCTAATTTGTGCTGAAAATTAATTTTTTATGAAAAATCAAGAAAAAATAATAAAAAATCAAAAATACTTTAAAAAATTCTAAATTTTTTATTGGAGCTTCTCTAATATGTCGCCAACTTGCAAAACAATTTTCAGACCAAAACACAAATCTGTTTGGAAGATATGATCAAATCTTTTAAAATCTAAGGTTTTTCATCTCCAAACAAATCTGCACAAGGGTTAGCTCCAAAAATAATCAAAAACCAGCATGTAAAAGTGGGTTGCCCCATGGTGGGTGTCAAAAATGTACACACAAAAGTAGTCCTACAGGAGCTACTCTTTTTTCTCTTACCTATGGCGCTGAAGCAGTGTTGCCTTTAGAAATAGAGATACCTTCACTTAGAATCTCTCTCAAAGGTTTGATTATAGATGAGGATTACCATGCCATGAGGTTACAAGAACTAGAACTTCTAGATGAGAAGTGTAAGGCTTCCTTTGATCACATGAGAGTATATCAGAAGCGTATGTCCAAAGCATTCAACAAGAAGGTTTGCCCTAGGGAATTTCAGATAGGTGATCTTGTTTTAAAAGAGAACCCTAAGAATCAATAGAACAGAGAACAAAAGGGCAAGTTTGAACCTAATTGTCTTGGACCATACATTATTACAGCAGCTTTTGGTACAGGTGCATATTTACTGTTGAATGAAGATGGAGAACAGCTCCCTGAGCCCATCAACATTTTGCACCTAAAGAAGTTCTATCCTTGATGCCCATTTCTATTTGGGGGCATCCTTTGTACATATTTTATGATCCTGAAAAAATATCAAAAAAATTCATATATGATGCTGAAAAAATCCTTAAAAGCATATACAGTCCTAAAAAAATATTAAAAAAATTTAAAAAATACAAAAAAAAAAATAGAAAAAGTGCCTTGGTGAAAACTTGGAAACATGCGCCAAAAATGTATGGTGAAAATGTGACCACACTTCTATGAATCCTTACATGCAATAAAACTCAACAATGAGCCCTCACAAATTGATCCATAGCTCTCTATGCATGGAGTTGCAAGATTTGTAAAATTGCTCTCAGCTAGAGCTATAAACTCATGACCTTGCTAGTCAACCACACAATAAGAGATTCCAAATCAAAGACAAGGGCAACAATGTCAATATCTCCAATGAAATCAATATGGATGCAATGCAATGAAAACTAATCTATGAGAATGAAAGATGCAAGCTATGAAAGGAAAATACAAGTGTTACAAATCCTCCTATTAAGCTATGTGAGATTAATCTATTGCATAAAGGAAATCTATACTAAAAATGCCATGATTATGCAACTATGATGTAAGAAAACAAGCTAAATAAAATGCAACAACAATGTTTTCAAAGCTTGAATGAAATAATGTCTTCAAAGAGCTCCAAATGACCTAGAAAACCTACAGCATAACATTAGCATAAAAACCTAAGATATGAAAATGAAGGAGAGAGTTCTCCTTTTATAAGAAATGAAATGAAAATGGACCATTGAGATTAAGAGGCAAAAGACTTAATCAATGGTGGAGAAAAATAGACGCTTGATCCTTGTGCACAAATATCTTCCAATAGGAAAATAGGAGTTGACTTTAGTGTCCCACATAAGACAAAAAGTGTTTTTTCCATTTTTATAAAATAAGAATAATGCTTTATTTGTGCAACTTAGGCTAAGAGGAAAAGTGGGGATTTTTTATTTAAATAAAAGGGGAGGAAATTCTTTTTAATTAAATAAAGGCTTAGGATAAAGTGATGTTATTATTTAATTAAAAGAGATTTTTAATTAATTAAAAGGGAGCATGTTCTCTTAATTAAATAAGATTTTTATTTTTTTTCTCTTTTAAATTAAATATGGCTCAAACTTTAGGAAATATTGAATTGATTATGATTTGATCAAGAAAATTGATGAAATTGATATTGTTGATATTTGAAAATATTGATTCAGGGATTTGACAAATTGCTAAATGGGGGCCCAAAGTCTAGGCGACCATTTTAGGGTGCATACAACTCCCAATGGCGTTTTCCCTTAACTAGGTTTCCTTGAGAATAAATATGGTGTTATGATTTATTTGTTGTGAATATTGCATTATTGTTTGTCTTTAAGATAATTAATTGGATTAAGTTTGATTAATTTTTAAGTACAATACAACTTATTCACCCCCCCCCCCCCCCCCCCTCTCAGTTTTTCTTGTCTTCTTTGGGCCTAACAAAATGGGTTTCTCTATAACTTTTCTCTTTAACAAATCAAAAAAATTTATGCTCCTGCAATCCACTTAAACTTTTTTCTATCCCCTCTCATATTTGTAGTCAAGAGTCCAAAAATACTATTGAAAATTTTGATAAACTTTATGTAAAATCTAGCCAAACCATGAAAATATCTTACCTCAGTAGCACTCTTTAGAGTAGGTCATTCAAGGATAGCCTTTACTTTCTCTGGGTCCATTTTAACTCCATCTACTAAGACAACAAATCCCAAGTACACTAACTCCTTCACAAAATTGTAATTCCTCAAATCAATCAACTTTTCTTCCCTTAACTTCTCAAAGACCCTATGGATGTGTATTATATGCTCCTCCAATGTCTTACTGAACATCAAAATATCTTCCAAGTAAACATTAACAAACTCAAAAATTATTTCAATACATTTATCATGAGTTCCATGAATGTGCTCAGTGCATTAGTTAGCCCAAAAGGAATTAATAACCACTCATACAAGCCCTCCTTTATCTTGAAGGTTGTATTTCATTCATCTCCTTCTCTAATCCAAATCAAGTGATATCCACTCTCCGGGTCTATCTTTTTTAAGTACTCAACTCAACTCAAGCAATCCATAATGGCATCCATCCTTGGTAAGGAAAATCTATACTTGATTCATAGTGATAGCCTAAGAATCTATACACGTCCTCCATTATCCATTGTTCTTTGGTTCTAGTACTTCTATTACATCACATGGGCTTAGACTCTCTCAAATCAATCCCTTTTGCAACAACTCCTACACTTGTCTATTCAATTATTCACTCTCTATCAGAGTCATCCTATGAGCTACCTTATTTGGAAAAATGGCTCTAGGAATCGAGTGCATTTGATGACTAATATTTCTTATTTGCGGCACCCCATCAAGTACATTATTAGATATAATATCTTGAAACTCATCCAAAAAATCTGCAACTTTCACAGGTACATCCTCTACTTCCTCTTTATCAACTCTTGGACTTAAATAAAAACACATATTTTCATGCTTTTGCCTTCTACAAACTTCCTTCTATCAACTAATTATATTATTTCATTACTACATACCTTTTCCTCTATTTCCTTCAATGGCTTAAGCTTGTGTCGAACTCCATCCTTTGTCAATGAGTAGGTATTTGCATACCCATCATGTACTATACAGCGATCAAATTGCCATGGTCTCCCTAACAATAGATGAAAAGCATCTATAGGCATAATATCATATAGTCCTTCATTATGATAAATTCTAATTTTGAACTTTACCAAACATTATTCATTGATAAAATCCTTATGATCCTTCTTTAACCAAGCAATCTGGTAGGGACTTGGATGCTTTCTTCTCTCTAACTTCAATAAATATCAACTATTTTTTCTAAAACAAGGTTATTAGTACTACCACTATCAACAATGATATTTCATACTTTACCATTACACTTTCACCTGGTGCAAAATAAATTCTTCCTTTTCTCAGGTTTCTTCTCATCATTTAGCAAGGCTCTTCTAGTGACAAGGACCTCTACTCTTTTAGCATCTTCAAAATGTGATGACTTGTTATCTTCATCTACATGTGCAACTCATGTATTTCATCTAATCTTCTAGTTTTCTCCCTTGATGTTTGGGACTCTCATAATTTATATGTCCTTCTCCGGAATGGAAACACATCCCATAAAAACCTCCTCTTCCCAGTACTTTTCCTCTTTCTCTTCCTCTTTTATCTCTGTTATTTTGATCACGGGAATGATAGGAGTTATTTTCCCTCTAATTTTTACTTCTACTAGAGTCACCATTCTTATTTTGATCTTCATTCCATCCTCCATAAGACTATCCACTAGGCTTTCCACCACGTCCTCTTCTAGTTTGTCTACTTTCAAACTTCTTGTTCATTTTTTCTTCTACCTTTAAAGAAAATTGATATGAATCTTCAATTGTATACATTCTTACCATTATCAACTCTTCTTGAATACTCAACCTCAACCTATTTATGTAATGAGAAACCTTCTACTTGTTAGCTTTAGAATGACCTATTCTAATAAGAGCCCAATAGAACTCCTTTGTATACTCCTGGACATATTTTCCTACTTGCTTCAACCTGTGCACTTTCTTTAGTAAAACAATCTCATAATCAATAGGAATGAACTTTCTCTTCAATTTTTCCACCATCCTATCCCACCTTGTTATATTCTCCTTCCATTTTCTATTTCTCTCTAGTTGAACCTCTTTCCACAAAATTTTAGCATGGCCTTTCAACTTCAATTTTGCAAATTTGACCCTCTTGGCATCTTCTATTTCCTCAATCTCAAAGTACTCCTCCATATCATTGATCCAATCAATCAACTCTTCTAGATTAATATTTTTAGAAAATTTAGAAAATTCAATCTTGGGTCTCTTTCCAATCTTGGAAAGGGCCCTCAACAACCTAGCTTCATCAGGATCCTGGGCCATTTCTTTCTCTTTTTCAAAATTTCCTTCTTCAAATTTTTCCTGACTTGCATCTCTTGACCTAATATCATTTCTTCTAAAAATATCCTCTTATTGTTCTTTCACTTTCCTCTGAAGGGCTCTAAAACCCTCTTATGTTACACCCGTGATTCTTCCATGTGATCCCTTCATGGACGCATCTTCTGAACTTATCTCTTAGACCCAAAACCACAGTCCTGGTGCAAGCTACCTCACATTCGACAATCTCTCTACGCACTTAGGAACTTCTTCTCTGATACTACTTGATGAAGGGAACTCCCCTTATTTAACCAAACAGACACAACACAATAGGGAAATAAACAAAAAAATTGCAAGAACAAAAACAATTCCTTTCTATTATCCTCAATGAAATGGCATTACAATATTCAATAAAATAACATGCTACAGCCACAAGGGAATTTTCATTACAATAATATGCAAGATAGAGCCATAATCTACACTTCTAGGAATTCACCCTAAAATCCCCCTTTATGATGCAGAGGTAATCTGCTAGATGGAATATTTACACAATTTTGTTGTAATACCCCTCTAACCCTAATATAAGTTTTGTATTTTTGAAAAAATTAAGATCCTTCGATGTTTTCTTACAGCTTAAGTTGTACATGATACTTGTTTGATCTATTCCTATAGTTTTTTATAATAATTTCATAAGCTAGTACTCAAGGATTCTAATATCAGACATACTATCTAAAGGTATCATTTTTGTATGTATTTATCTCCATGTATGTATTGAGTACCTACAAGACCTTTATGAACATAGTTAGGATGTTATATGATATGTACTTGATAGATATATATAAGTGGTTATTTATATTTTCTTCTATTAAGGTTACCTTAGATGAATCTTGTATCTCACTTGATGATTTGATTATGTTAATTTATTATTAGTATTGATAAGAGACTAACACAATGCTTGAGATTCTAACCTTCATTATGATGATGCTACATGCTTTGAGTGTATATATATTCATGATGTGTTTTCATGATTCAGGATGAAGTCGTAGTTACTCACATAGCTGAGGTCCACACGATGTATCGATCCTGGTCATCTGTCTGCAATGTTTTCTTTTATATGTATATCTGTGCATATGTATTTCTTCTTTGTGATGCAGGCTTGCAGGTACCGGGCATCGACTTCACCTGGCCTCACAGGTCTGAGCATGCCCTCAAATCCTCGATGGTTGTTGTTATGGAGATACTACTAAGGCCCCTACATGAGTCTTCCTTTGTCATTATTCCAATTTGGAAATATTAGGGTTCCTTCTTTGTCAGTCAACCTTTGGGTCAAAAATCTAGATCCAACGCACCCGGTTGGGCATGGTTGTAGTTAGTGCCTTGTGACCACTTGAATTCATTTGATTGTATGATTTGTTCACTCATTTTATTTATTTCTCCTTCTTGGTATGATTCTTAGTTAATCTTTCTATGTTGTGTTTCAGGAGTTTGGCTTGACTTTCCTTGTTGACTTTGGTTGACTTTGTTTGATCTTATGGTTTTCTCGATATGTTTCATAGATGATTTGTAAGGCCTCTTTGGATGATTAGGTTTATTTTGAGGTGTGTGATTTTATTCTACCTCAGTGATTATATCCTATAGTAATTATAAATAGATAATAATATTGTGATCTATTACTTCATAATCTTATAGATTATAGTGTTTGGTATTTGGCATGTATCTATATAAATATAAATATATATATATATATATATGGAAATATATATATGGGTGCACACATATATGTATTTATATATATATAATTTATATGTGATTATATGTTAATTATTGTAGATATTGTTGATGGTGTATATTTTGGGATTAATGTAAAGTATAATATTATTAATAATTAAATATTAAATAATGCGAGGTATATTATTCTCAATTATTAATTATTAATAATGAGGATAGGTTATATATATAGATATTGATGTAATTAATGATGGCATATGCATATATGTTAGGATAATATTACATATGTGTATGAATGAATACAAATAATCTTTTATTGTATATTTGAGTAATATAGTTGTATGATATTAAGTTATTTTATAATACCCTTTAGTTAAGAGTTAGTTGGGAGTTGGTTACTTTTCCTCTCAACCTTTGGAAATCTATTTATATGCACTACTTTCTCATTTGAAGAGGGGGGATTTTGGGGCTGAAGCATTGAGGAGAGGATGACCTTAATTTTCATGGTGATTTTGGAGAGAAAACTTGGAGATGTGAGGGAGATTTTGTAAGCATATGTCTTTAAGAATTTTTGGTTATCTTTGCTTTTGGGAGAGAGATATTTTTGTGAGAATTTCAATAGTTGAGAGAGGGATTCTTTGCTGTGGAATTATTTCTTTCTTTCATGGAGATTTCTGAAAGTGGATAGGGTTTGAAAGGATGCATCTCAAGTTTGGATTTGTCTTCTCTTTTGTTTCCTTCCTTCTTCAATTCAACCTTCGTAGGACATGAGGTATGGATTGAATATGTTAGTTACTTTATGTCTCTGATAGATTATGGATCTATTTATATATAATAATTATTTATTATATCTGTACTTTTAATTTCTATGGTTATTTTAAAGTTTTGAGTTTTTGTTTGTAAGAATTGGCATGTGTTTTCCTAGGGTTTTTAGCAACCCGTTTTTGGAGATCTATTATTATAATAATTTAAATTGCATCTAAGATTTTACTAAATTGATTTTCTGAAAGTAAAATTCACAGATCTCAAATGGGTATCTCTCTGATTTTATTTTTAGGGTCTAATTAATGCCTTATTTTTGACATTTTGGTAGACTATGCCTGTCCATTCTTGATTCTGAATTTTCTATCAAATGTATTCATATGCTACAGGCTGATATGATTATATAAAAGTATAAATTTGATATAAAATATTCTCTTAAGTCTTATCTTTCATTTCCAATTTGTTTGGAGAATTTTTATTATGTTTTGTGAAAATTACAACCGTTTTAGTGAAGGCAGGTCTGAACCCTAACCAGAATTTTCTGTTTTAAACCAGAAGTCATAACTTTCTTTCCCACCATTAGATCTTTCTAAAAATTAAATTGAGAGTCCATAATTATGTTAGCTAAATCTCCACTGAAGATATTTTCTTTATTATTTGTTTTGTGGAAGATATGGATGACTGTTCTATGATGACTATTTTTTTGCATTTAATCCTTGCTTGAAATAATTCAGTTTAAGAACATCATTAAGTTTTAAGGTTTCGTATGGTCACCAGAGGCTATTAGAATATTTTTTTGGTTAATTGGATCTATTTATACTTTGAATATGTTTATAATATCACTTGGATGTCTTCTTATATGTTTGGAACATTCTGTATGCCATATTGGGTTTAGGGTTGTCAAGTGGACTAGGGACAACATATATTTTCCTAAACTCAATCAAATGTTGTTATGGAATTGGTATGAATTCTTGATGATGGATCTATTATGTTCTTATGATTTTTATATGTATGTTAAGGAACCTAAGTACACTAGGTGAGTGGCTCATAGTGAGGGGCCGGGGCCCTAAGTGGCTAGTACCAGGATAACCTACTATGAGTTATTTAATCAAGTGATAACCTAAATAAATGAATTGGGAATGGGATTGGAATGGGAAATTACACACTAATCAAGATTAATTGTGCCTCTCCCATGCCTTTAGTGCTAGTAAAGACTAAGGATGGGAGTGGGAGAAGGTACCTATGCGTAGGTACGACTGGATGACCTTGTCTGTACGAGAGGCATTCGGTTCCGCATGTGCCTACTTGGGGGCCGGGGCCAAGAGTGGCTAGTACCAGGACAACCCAAGGGGTGAGGGCTATGCGATGACACTCACCTAGCTTGTAGCTTAGAGTCTCTACCAAATTTGATCATGCCTCTGGTAGTCCTTGTGGTCTTCTTGTCTTTTCTTTTGTGTTGTGACTTTGGGGAAATTTTATCACCACCTTAGGAATTTCCTAGTTGTTACCTCTTGTATGGGCCTTTGGTTCTATCTCCTAGCTCGGGGGAGTGGGCCTATTGGTTCCACATGGTTGGGTGGTTAATATTTATATCGAGGTATTGATCGTGATTCTTTGGATGATCCTAGCACATATTCCATTCCAGACCTGCAGTTGAAGATTTCTTATTGGATATTTTAATATGAGATGTACTTATGTATTTGTATTCATGTAATTTTAATCTCCTAAAAGGAGTCTTGTAGTATTGATATAATCTCAATTCAAAGCAATGCATAAGGGAGTGGGTAGTTCTAGGTAAAAGAAAGGGAAAAGAATGTGGAATATTGGACATGTTACTAGCATTAAAAGAAAGTGTTTATGATCCTCTTATGTTGTCCATATGTAAAGGAAATGATCTTAAATATAGTTATATATAATGATGTATCACAAAAAAATAATGTATTCTCTCTTGATGAAAGGATCCAAGAAAATTATTGAGAAATGATAGGTTAGTGATTGGAATTATTAATAATGAATGGTTATGAAACAATGCAATAGAATAGTAATTTGATTTTAATGTTAATACTTGGTTCATGTTAATGAAGTACCTAGGATGATGCCTACCTTAATGAATATTAATCTCTTACCTAAATTATTAGAGAAAAGTGATATAAAGGATAGTAGATGTAGATGAAATCAATATGAATTTATGGAATGAGTTGATAAAAGGAATAATGATGTTGGATGATTAACCTATGTTTAATAAAAGAAATAAGTTAGGGACATTTAACTTGGTGCATTAAAATGAATGTAGATCTTTTAAGCTCATGATTCCGTGAATATCTTATGCATGTAAATGGTTTATATGATGTTGCTTTAGTAGCGACGTTAGGGAACCCGGGAGGACTTAAGTTGTATAAATCTTACATTCAAGTAGTAGAAAATTATTTCTTCTTTTAGAAATATGAAGTGTAATGATGAATATTATTCTAGTTAAAATAAATAAATAAAATAAAATAAAAATTCACTACTTGCATTTTATAGAGGTTTTATGTCTTGTCCTCTTGGGTTGCCTGGCGGGGCATTACATTTGGTATCAGAGCCCTAGGTTTCTACACTGGGAACTCTGGGACTCATAGCTCACCTATGCATAACCTTGAGTATCTTAACTTTGTCTCCTTTTGGATTTTGTTGTTATGCTAAAATTTGAATCTTAGGAAACGAAGGCTACCTTTCGTGTTCTTATGTTGTATTGTCTTACAAGGGCACACCCATTCCTCTATGATTGAGTTATATTTTAACAATTATTTATGTTTTTGCATAATGAGATCAATGATGTGTTAAGTGGATGTTTCCTATAATATTAATGGAATGGCGAAGGATTCTTGAGACTTGTGTTTGTTTTCTTGAAAGGTACTAGTATCTCTAGAAGGGTCAAAAGTTAAAGGATGCTAAATGTTTTGAATCTTAATTATGGTAGTAGATAATATTACCCCTTGATCATACCTATAATATAATGTTGTGCACTCTATCTTCTTACAAATACCTAGTTGAATTTTATCCTACTCAAGGTATCTTAGAAATAAATTTTTTTTGGATCTTTAAAGAATGAAATGATTGTGGTAGTACTTGATAGGAATGATAGGGCAATAATTAGATTACATGGCTAATAATATGTACCTAGGAAAGAAGTGAAAAAAAATAAATAAACAAATAAGGAACAAATAATCTACTGTCATATGTATTTCTCTCTCTTTCTCTCTCCCCTCTTAAGAAATAAGTTTTGCATGACTAAAATTGTTTAGACAAGGCAATAATATATTAGAAAAATTTTTAAATACTCAATTAGGAAACCCTTGGGTGAAGGACCTATGTCCCCAAGATTTTATCATAGGCTATAATTCACATTTTCATTTAGGAAGAGAAATTTTTATCCCTATCTTGGTAAGAAGTTATATCCTTTCTGCATATCTTATTAAATTGCACAAAAAGGATTTAAGATAACATAATCAAGAAATTTTAGGGAAGAGTATGTGCGATGATGGATTATCTGTACTAATGATGGAAGTTGTTTTTATTAAATATATGTCTTGCAAAATGCCTAGTGAATAGTTAGGACCCTAGATGGGTATTTTGGAAACAAATTCATGTTTTGTATACATTGTGATCAACACCATAGTAGTAAGAAATTAACAACATTAAGTGATTGATCAACTATGAATAAGGAGTTTGTTGTGGTAAATAAATGTTATAGAAATGTACCTTACTCAATTTCTACTTAGAACTGATGTTATCTCAAAATTTTAAAGTGTAAGAGGGTAATGTTTCAAATAGGTAAAGGGTAGAAATTAAAGTTATGTACAGTAGTTAATGTTATTAATTTAGATGTTGTGGTTATGAAGATAGTAGTAGGACTCATATACTTCTTTCTCTCTTAATGGATCTATGATCGTTATGCAATAAAGAATTTGAAATAACTCTTAAGAAAATGTCATATGGAAATTGCCTGACATGCAAATTAGGGAAAAGTGCATAGATAAATAGTAAGCTTTAAGAAGGGATCCCAACTTAATGAATAATAGTGCAATAAATTGTAAATTGTTTAGATCTCCTCTAGGGGGTGAATGTGTTTTTGGAAATCAAGCACTACAACTATTGTGAAAGATGACTTAAAATATGTATATTGTAAAATTTGTGTGTCCTATGTCATTGGAATTCTACTTAAAGCTTTGATGGAAAGGAATATTTCTTATAAAACTATGTGTTAATGAAAATGGTAAGTTTCAAGTATCTAGATTGTTTTATTTTCATGATTACAAAAGTAAATGAAAAATTATTTGATGTATTCCCTTCATGATCATAACAAATATAAATGTTACATACCTCTTTATGTTTGGTATTCATAGCTTATAAGGGACACAAATTTTAGACCCTATTTGTAATAAGGTCTCACAAGTTGTATTATGTAGGGTTAGATTATGTCTCAAAAGGGAAAATATATCATAAATTCTTTCTTTCTTTTATACTGGTTACCATAGATAGGAACTTTGATATTGTGAAAGGAAGTGATAATCTCAGTTAGTAAAACATGCAATTTCATAATATATTGATATTAGTGAGTAAACATGAATACCTTAGAGTTTCAATAATTTTGATGCAATTTCAAGTATCTTGTTAACAAACTTACTGCACAAAGTGATAGAATCACATAGGTAATTTTTTTTGAAAGTCATTACTAATTGAATTGAGTTAATCTACACTAAAGTTGTAATAAGATAGGATTTACCAAAACTCTTGATAGGAGAAGAATGTGTGCAGTCATTAAATTAGGATCTAGAATAGTAATAATATAATTCTGTTAGATAATGTGTGATATATAGTTCACATTCCCGACTTCCAGGAGTAAGTCGAATCTTAGTGGGGGAGGATGTAATACCCCTCTAACCCTAATATAAGTTTTGTGTTTTTGAAAGAATTAAGATCCTTCGATGTTTTCTTACAGCTTAAGTTGTACATGATACTTGTTTGATCTATTCCTATAGTTGTTTATAATAATTTCATAAGCTAGTACTCAATGATTCTAATATCAGACATACTATCTAAAGGTATCATTTTTGTATGTATTTATCTCCATGTATGTATTGAGTACCTACAAGACCTTTATGAACATAGTTAGGATGTTATATGATATGTACTTGATAGATATATATAAGTGGTTATTTATATTTTCTTCTATTAAGGTTACCTTAGATGAATCTTGTATCTCACTTGATGATTTGATTATGTTAATTTATTATTAGTATTGATAAGAGACTAACACAATGCTTGAGATTCTAACCTTCATTATGATGATGCTACATGCTTTGAGTGTATATATATGCATGATGTGTTTTCATGATTCAGGACGAAGTCGTAGTTACTCACATAGCTGAGGTCCACACGATGTATCGATCCTGGTCATCTGTCTGCAATGTTTTCTTTTATATGTATATCCGTGCATATGTATTTCTTCTTTGTGATGCAGGCTTGCAGGTACCGGGCATCGACTTCACCTGGCCTCACAGGTCTGAGCATGCCCTCAAATCCTCGATGGTTGTTGTTATGGAGATACTACTAAGGCCCCTACATGAGTCTTCCTTTGTCATTATTCCAATTTGGAAATATTAGGGTTCCTTCTTTGTCAGTCAACCTTTGGGTCAAAAATCTAGATCCAACGCACCCGGTTGGGCATGGTTGTAGTTAGTGCCTTGTGACCACTTGAATTCATTTGATTGTATGATTTGTTCACTCATTTTATTTATTTCTCCTTCTTGGTATGATTCTTAGTTAATCTTTCTATGTTGTGTTTCAGGAGTTTGGCTTGACTTTCCTTGTTGACTTTGGTTGACTTTGTTTGATCTTATGGTTTTCTCGATATGTTTCATAGATGATTTGTAAGGCCTCTTTGGATGATTAGGTTTATTTTGAGGTGTGTGATTTTATTCTACCTCAGTGATTATATCCTATAGTAATTATAAATAGGTAATAATATTGTGATCTATTACTTCATAATCTTATAGATTATAGTGTTTGGTATTTGGCATGTATCTATATAATATATATATATATATATATATATATATATATATATATATATATATATATATATATATGGAAATAGATATATGGGTGCACACATATATGTATTTATATATATATAATTTATATGTGATTATATGTTAATTATTGTAGATATTGTTGATGGTGTATATTTTGGGATTAATGTAAAGTATAATATTATTAATAATTAAATATTAAATAATGCGAGGTATATTATTCTCAATTATTAATTATTAATAATGAGGATAGGTTATATATATAGATATTGATGTAATTAATGATGGCATATGCATATATGTTAGGATAATATTACATATGTGTATGAATGAATACAAATAATCTTTTATTGTATATTTGAGTAATATAGTTGTATGATATTAAGTTATTTTATAATACCTTTTAGTTAAGAGTTAGTTGGGAGTTGGTTACTTTTCCTCTCAACCTTTGGAAATCTATTTATATGCACTACTTTCTCATTTGAAGAGGGGGATTTTGGGGCTGAAGCATTGAGGAGAGGATGACCTTAATTTTCATGGTGATTTTGGAGAGAAAACTTGGAGATGTGAGAGAGATTTTGTAAGCATATGTCTTTAAGAATTTTTGGTTATCTTTGCTTTTGGGAGAGAGATATTTTTGTGAGAATTTCAATAGTTGAGAGAGGGATTCTTTGCTGTGGAATTATTTCTTTCTTTCATGGAGATTTCTGAAAGTGGATAGGGTTTGAAAGGATGCATCTCAAGTTTGGATTTGTCTTCTCTTTTGTTTCCTTCCTTCTTCGATTCAACCTTCGTAGGACATGAGGTATGGATTGAATATGTTAGTTACTTTATGTCTCTGATAGATTATGGATCTATTTATATATAATAATTATTTATTATATCTGTACTTTTAATTTCTATGGTTATTTTAAAGTTTTGAGTTTTTGTTTGTAAGAATTGGCATGTGTTTTCCTAGGGTTTTTAGCAACCCATTTTTGGAGATATATTATTATAATAATTTAAATTGCATCTAATATTTTACTAAATTAATTTTCTGAAAGTAAAATTCACAGATCTCAAATGGGTATCTCTCTGATTTTATTTTTAGGGTCGAATTAATGCCTTATTTTTGACATTTTGGCAGACTATGCCTGTCCATTCTCGATTCTGAATTTTCTGTCAAATGTATTCATATGCTACAGGCTGATATGATTATATAAAAGTCTAAATTTGATATAAAATATTCTCTTAAGTCTTATCTTTCATTTCCAATTGGTTTGGAGAATTTTTATTATGTTTTGTGAAAATTACAACCGTTTTAGTGAAGGCAGGTCTGAACCCTAACCAGAATTTTCTGTTTTAAACCAGAAGTCATAACTTTCTTTCCCACCATTGGATCTTTCTAAAAATCAAATTGAGAGTCCATAATTATGTTAGCTAAATCTCCACCGAAGAGATTTCCTTTATTATTTGTTTTGTGGAAGATATGGATGACTGTTCTATGATGACTATTTTTTTTGCATTTAATCCTTGCTTGAAATAATTCAGTTTAAGAACATCATTAAGTTTTAAGGTTTCGTATGGTCACCAGAGGCTATTAGAATATTTTTTTGGTTAATTGGATCTATTTATACTTTGAATATGTTTATAATATCACTTGGATGTCTTCTTATATGTTTGGAACATTCTGTATGCCATATTGGGTTTAGGGTTGTCAAGTGGACTAGGGACAACATATATTTTCCTAAACTCAATCAAATGTTGTTATGGAATTGGTATGAATTCTTGATGATGGATCTATTATGTTCTTATGATTTTTATATGTATGTTAGGGAACCTAAGTACACTAGGTGAGTGGCTCATAGTGAGGGGCCGGGGCCCTAAGTGGCTAGTACCAGGATAACCTACTATGAGTTATTTAATCAAGTGATAACCTAAATAAATGAATTGGGAATGGGATTGGAATGGGAAATTACACACTAATCAAGATTAATTGTGCCTCGCCCATGCCTTTAGTGCTAGTAAAGACTAAGGATGGGAGTGGGAGAAGGTACCTATGCGTAGGTACGACTGGATGACCTTGTCTGTACGAGAGGCATTCGGTTCCGCATGTGCCTACTTGGGGGCCGGGGCCAAGAGTGGCTAGTACCAGGACAACCCAAGGGGTGAGGGCTATGCGATGACACTCACCTAGCTTGTAGCTTAGAGTCTCTACCAAATTTGATCATGCCTCTGGTAGTCCTTGTGGTCTTCTTGTCTTTTCTTTTGTGTTGTGACTTTGGGGAAATTTTATCACCACCTTAGGAATTTCCTAGTTGTTACCTCTTGTATGGGCCTTTGGTTCTATCTCCTAGCTCGGGGGAGTGGGCCTATTGGTTCCACATGGTTTGGTGGTTAATATTTATATCGAGGTATTGATCGTGATTCTTTGGATGATCCTAGCACATATTCCATTCCAGACCTGCAGTTGAAGATTTCTTATTGGATATTTTAATATGAGATGTACTTATGTATTTGTATTCATGTAATTTTAATCTCCTAAAAGGAGTCTTTTAGTATTGATATAATCTCAATTCAAAGCAATGCATAAGGGAGTGGGTAGTTCTCTGTAAAAGAAAGGGAAAAGAATGTGGAATATTGGACATGTTACTAGCATTAAAAGAAAGTGTTTATGATCCTCTTATGTTGTCCATATGTAAAGGAAATGATCTTAAATATAGTTATATATAATGATGTATCACAAAAAAATAATGTATTCTCTCTTGATGAAAGGATCCAAGAAAATTATTGAGAAATGATAGGTTAGTGATTGGAATTATTAATAATGAATGGTTATGAAACAATGCAATAGAATAGTAATTTGATTTTAATGTTAATACTTGGTTCATGTTAATGAAGTACCTAGGATGATGCCTACCTTAATGAATATTAATCTCTTACCTAAATTATTAGAGAAAAGTGATATAAAGGATAGTAGATGTAGATGAAATCAATATGAATTTATGGAATGAGTTGATAAAAGGAATAATGATGTTGGATGATTAACCTATGTTTAATAAAAGAAATAAGTTAGGGACATTTAACTTGGTGCATTAAAATGAATGTAGATCTTTTAAGCTCATGATTCCGTGAATATCTTATGCATTTAAATGGTTTATATGATGTTGCTTTAGTAGCGACGTTAGGGAACCCGAGAGGACTTAAGTTGTATAAATCTTACATTCAAGTAGTAGAAAATTATTTCTTCTTTTAGAAATATGAAGTGTAATGATGAATATTATTCTAGTTAAAATAAATAAATAAAATAAAATAAAAATTCACTACTTGCATTTTATAGAGGTTTTATGTCTTGTCCTCTTGGGTTGCCTGGCGGGGCATTACATTTGTCAACAACCATTTAATTTGCTTCACCAAGGGTTTCAACTTCTTCAAGGACTCCTTATCACAATCACCTAGAACTCAATATATTGAGTTTCTTGCCTCAAATTGGATGGCTAGGATAGACTCAAAGGCTCCTAATCCCAAACCAATCAGTCACTACAAGATTTACAACCATGGCTTGTTTCCTTGTTATATGCCAACCAAGAAGATTAGGGGTTTGAACACAACAATCCTTTTACTAACATGTGGACACAAGTACACTTGCTCCCTTGACCTCTTGGATCAAAAGCAAAGAGTTTCCAACATCATAATTTTTCCATCAATCCAATTCATGAGACTTTCCTCATAATCAGGCCTTATAGCTACTAGCCCTACTTGACTAGTATTTTGGAATTTTCTCTTAGGCCATTGCAAATGGGACAAAAATAATCACCATTCGGGGTACCCTTTTTAGAGTTACTAAACATATACCAAGACTAGGGTTTGGATCTCCAATTGGATATGCAAACCAATACTATCCACATAGGCCTTATTAGGTAATTAGCCTTCCAGTTACAAAGAAGCCCCACTTTAAAGGTTCAATCCACTACCACCAATACCATACCCATCTCTTCCATACTCCACATGTGTAGAATCTACCATTTCAAGGTGTCAAACCCCCTCACTCTTAAGTTACAAATCAATTAGTACTCCACTTCTTAAACCACCTACCTGTCACATAGAGATGCCAAGCCCACAACTTGATGCCAAAATATGTCATCACACGGAACTGTTCCAAAACCATAAAAATCCTAAATCATAGTACCTAACCTATCATTCAGGCCTTATAATCATAAATTTTGGTTTGTGGGAAGATAGGCCAAATTGTCTATGAATTCAAAACCCTAGGTTTTTTAGGGTTTCAGGATAGTTTACACAAAGTTGTCTCTAACTTACTCCAAACTTGATGAAAACTCACCAAACTAATTCCAATCAAAATTTAATCCATCAATCTAATCAAACATGTGCATAGAACTTATCTCCCAATATGTATGTGTATGTACACAGCAAGAAAAGTTGTAGAAACATGTTGAAAATCAAAACAATCACTTGTATTATCACCAAAATTTCATCATTATCCTATGCCTCGACCCTTATGAGGCATTTAAAACATTTTTACAATAGTTGGAACTGTACACACAAAATAGTGCACTTCTATGAATCATTACATTCAAGAACACTCAAGAATGAGGTCTCAAAAATTGATCCATAGCTCCCTAAGCATGGAGTCACAAGGATAGTTTGAATATTGCTCTCAGCTAGAGCTATTAGGCCTATAACCTTGCTAGTAAACCACACTATGAGAGATTCAAATGAAGACAAGGGAAAGAATGCCAATATCCCCAAGAATCAAATGAAATGCAATGCAAGTAAGCTAAGAATGAGGATGCAAATATGCAAGCTATGCTATGAAAATGAAAGTACAATCTAAACTATGAAATGGAAATAGCAAGTGTTACAATCCTTCCTATTAAACTAGATGAGTTATTCTAAAGCATGAAAGGAAATCTAAACTATGAAAGCATGAAATATGAAGCTACTATGCAAGAATTAAAACTAAACTATGAAGCAATGAAGAAAGCCAAGATGTGATGCAACAATGATCTCCAAAAAGCTTCAAAGTCTTCAAGAATTCCTGCAGCATAAAGTTAGCATAAAAGTGAATGACCTAGAATGAGGAAGAGAGCTCTTCTTTTATAGGAAATGAGGAGAAAATGGACCATGGAGATTAAGAGGCAAAAGTCTTAATCAAGGGTGGAGCTTGAAAAAAGAGTAATCCATGTGCACAAATATCCTCCAATGAAAAAATAAGAGTTGACTTTTGTGTCCATATGAGATAAAAAGTATTTTTTCCCCTTTTTATAAAATAAGAATAATGCTTTATTTGTGCAACTTAGGATAAGAGGAAAAGTGGGGGCTTTTTATTTATTAAAAGGGGAGGAAATATTTCTTTTAACAAATAAAGACTTAGGATAAAATGGTTAGCCCAAGGAATAATCGAAAATGATAACATAGGATTTGATCAAGGAAATTGATATATTTGAAAAATGCTAATTTTTGAAAATATTGATTCAGGGATTTGATAAATTATTGAATGGGGGCCCAAAGTCTAGGCGACCATTTTAGGGTGCATACAGGAACCAATTCCAACCACTCTTCAAAACCAACTAGCCGTCAGGATCAAATTTGCAAAATTTGCTCAAAAGTTGCAATGCGACCTTTTGACAACTTTGCCCTTTTTGAAAACTTGCACTCCTAACCATAGGATGAATATCATTACATCAATTTTGTGCCATACATGGCCAAAAGGACCCAAAAACACCAATTCTACCTTATTTCTACTTGTTTGACCCATTTGACCAATTTTGGCCTATTAGGTCCTTATAGGTCTTACAATGCAATTTGGCTCATTGGCCTTACAAAATTGCTTCAAAAGTTTACAATCAACATAAAAAATGGTCCAATGGACCTTATTATAACATGAGCAATTGAAACAAATCAAAAAATGGATGAATCTTCATGAGGTACCCCTGCACCACTTTATCCCTATTTAAGTAGCACAATTAGTTGTCTAAGAATATTCTAGAAAGTGAATTTTTTCCATTTTGGTGCCCAGTAATTCCATTTCCTGCATTAAGTGATTTTTCTTTGTCTTCTTTCTGTATTGAAACTAGAGTCTTGAAAACACAACTTTCAAAAATCATAACTTGTGAACCTTTGATCAATTGGCTATTATAAACCCATTTAGGAAATGACACAAAGCGCTCTATGCCCATAATTGTAAAGCACTAGTTGATCAAAGTTTGACCCCTTTTCAGAGCCTCTAAAGCCTTGAAAACTAAGTTCATATTTTTTGTACCACCCTGCTAAAATAGAAATATTATATATCTTCAAAACCAAACTTGATCTTGCCATGAAACTTTATCGGCGAGCTAATAGATCCAAAATGAACCTCCAAGAAAGCAATTGGAATAATCCATGCTCAAATGAACAACCTACTAAAAATAGTTACCATGTCCAAAGATAGCCCTTATTAAAAACTAGAAAATATTCTTGGGTGATGCAGGATTGGTCTTACACCCTAGATGCTCTTGCATCACCTTGTCCAATTGTTATTTAGGATTTTTTTTCTCCCTTGCAAAAGTTAAGAACGTGTGTATGCAAAAAATAATAGACATTAAATGTCAATCTCTATTGAAAATAAAATTGTATCACTTAAACAAACAATCTCTTAGATCATATATCAAATTCTTGCATTTTAACTATCTCAACTTTAATTTAAAATATCATCACTCTTCTTGATTTATATATCTTTTTGGTACACCAAATTAATAAAACTGACAAGAATCAAATTTTAAAGTATACTATAATCGCTCCCAATTTCCATTTATTCATTCACAATCTTAAACAATTAACTTCACAACTCATACCAAACTCCAACAATGCTCCAAAGATTTTCATTCTAGTTTGAATGTATTCCCCAGATAAATGCTTTATAAACTAGGGATTCACTAGAGGACCTCAAATAACCCTTTATTTGTGTACCTTGTCCGAGAGTTATTTAAGAAAATTTGTTTCTTAATCAATAACTTCACAACTCATATCAAACCTCAATAGTATCCTAAAGATTTTCATTTCTGATAGATATATTTCTCAAATGAATTTTTTATAGATTAGGGATTCATTAAGGCAAGAGTACCAATTACCGCCCATATTCCAATCATTGTTCACTCCTTGCTCACCTAACCCTCTAATTATTAACTTTAGAAAAAACAAAAAATGATAACTAAAAGCCCTTTAATAAATATAGCATGTACTAATAGTCGCCCACTTGTGCATAAGTATTGGCAATTTTTGAACGAATACTGAGACATTTGTGCATAAGTATTGACAATTTTTAAGGTGGATGTAGTCTATCGTTACTAGGGCATCTTTAAGTAAGTTTCAGGTGACACTTTGAAAAGACTATTTTTTGACTTTTGTATGCGTAACCAATCCCACAGTGTGGGTTTTTACCATCCAGAAGTCAAAACAATAGGTACAAGCAATTGAATAATATATAAAAACAACCCGAAAAAAATGTTGAAACCCAATATACTAATTAAAATATGCAAATATAGAAAGTTAGTTATAATTGCGACTTCTATACTTCCCCTCAAGGAACTTATTTATATACCTTGTCCAAGCTTTACTTCAGAAATTTTGTTAAGCTAGCTCTAACTACTACTTCTATGCTTCCCCTAAAGGGACTTATTTATTGTCCCTGTCCAAGGTTTAGTTAAGGAATTTTGTTTCTTCCCTGCAAAAGTTAATAATAGATGTTTCAGGAAACTAGTACAAATGGAAGTAGAAACTAAAAGTGTCGTAACCATAGGCATAAATGTCAGCAGAAGCATTTTGGGAAGACTAGTGATCTTTTGTGAACCAAGGAATTGCGCAAGTGTGTCATATAGTAATAGGTCAATCCTCACTTTGATGTCAGCCCTATGATTTTTTTTCAGGCGAACCCAATCACACTTTGATGGGAACGTCCTTCGTTTCGCACTTTAGACGTGTCCACCATGAAAACCACTTGCCCTAATTTGGACTTTCAGCTTAGGAATGGTAGTTGGATATCTATATTCTTTTTATTTTTGTTTTAATTGTTCTCTGTATTTGCTCATTTAAAATATTCAGGTGCGGTGAGTTCACTCACCACTGAACTAATTTCAAATCTTTTGATCATTGTGAAATGATCATTAAACAACAAATAAACCAGGTACAAATTTCCCCACACGAAGATTCCACTGAAATAATAAACTGTGGTAAATTCTATCAATTTTGGTGTCGGCTGTACCGTTAGATTTTCCACGAGGGAGAACTTTTTCCGCCAGTCCTTATCAGTTGTCCTCCAGTGTATGAGAGAGCCATGTGTGGATGAAATACCGCCGCATGTAGTGTTTCTAGATGTTTCAAATTAGTTTATGTGAATGGCATGAGGATTATCTTATTTTATGAGAAAATCAGTTTTGTTTAGGGCAGGTATTAGTAGTTTGTTATAGTTAGGGCGTTCTATTTTAAATTAGGTATATTAGATTTTTATGATTTTTTGTGAGACTTAAGTGCTTATAATTATTGTTTTGGTTTTTAGGTAATTACTAGACTCATTATACATTAAGAATCAAAAAATATCATTTCAAGTTGATGTATATTTCATATTCTATATCACCTCGTTAATCATTCCATTTCACCTACACGAAATTGGCACAATTGATCCAATACTCATGCACAAATGCTCTAGTAACTGTATGCTTTTGGTACCAATAAAATTGTGTAATTCTACTATTATTAACGTTTCTTTCAGCTATTGGGTATACTAGTAGGCTGATATTGGCCTACTAAGGGAGAGGAGTAGTTGAGTGCGTTCCAATAGTTGTGATAGCACTTGTTGGTTTAATGTCCAATATTTTTGACAATATTGCACCAGTAGTTATGACGTTAAAGTTGATATTGTTGATGATGAGTACCCATATTTGAATAAGATATATTTCTTAAATCTAAAAATCAATAAATCGTGTGATGCCACATCAATGTGCCAATAAAACATGACTCGATACACACTTTGTTTGTGCCTTTTTAAATACTTTGGCAAAAAGCATGCTCGCGTGGCATCATATTTGATGATGTGGCCTTGAAATCTTAGTTATAAGTAGAGGACTTGTAAAGTATGTTGTGCAAAAAATTTGGAGCGATTTGAAATTTTCACATAGGATTTTGAGAAGCATGAAGTTAGAGTGCTCAACTACTAGACCCTCTCTCCTACACGATTTTTTGATGGACTTTTATTAAGCAAAATCTAATAAAGAGTAATTAGACCCCTTTTCTTATACAACAAAATACTTTCAAGAATAAATTCATTATAAATGTTAACATATCTGCATTAATAATTATTATAACTGAAATCAAAAATAATATTATATAATAGTTAAATTGTAGTATGGTCCTTCTCACTACCAAAATTCAAACCTGTGCTAAATTATTATTATTTATCTACATATTAGAAATGAGGTCACATGTTGACTTCATCAATGCATAACTCCACTCAAAAATATCTACCACTAAAAAATTACTGTTCATTAATGCTTTGAACATGACAACTTGTCCATATATAGGTGTCTTTTAACATTCAAATTGATTCTTACCTAATATGTTATCGTTTACTTCATTAACATTGTTGGATCACGAAAGACCGTTGCCAATTAACTTGAATAGAATAGCCATTGTGGAAAATGTGGAGTTAGTAAAATACTATTAAAACCTTACTCTGACAGAAACATTATTTAAAAGTTGGCAAGAATTAATGTGTACTAAATTGGAGACTACTTACAATTGAATGGATCTTGGGTGAATGGGTCTTGGGTAAATCGTCAATGTTTGTCACGTGCCCATCCATCCCTCAAGCAAATTTTTTATGCGTTTGTAGCTGCCCTTGTTTATATAAAGAGGCTTTGGTAGTGAAGAAAGAGAGACAAGCATTGAGCTCTTTCTTGATCAGAATGGGCAGGGCTCCTTGCTGCTCCAAAAACTCTGACCTCAACCGGGGGGCTTGGACTGCCCAAGAAGATTGTATTCTTAGTGAATACATCAAAAATCATGGGGAGGGAAGATGGCGATCGATCCCCCATAAAGCAGGTGAAATTCTTATTCTCCTTTCATTCTCAACTGACCACTGAATTACATCATAGCAATTTAATTTCAGATCTTGATCTCTATTCATCAAGATATTTGTTCAATGCCTTGTGCAGGTCTGAAGCGGTGTGGAAAGAGTTGTAGATTGCGTTGGTTGAACTATCTCCGTCCTGATATTAAGCGGGGAGATATCTCACCCGATGAAGAGGATCTTATTGTTAGATTACATGGACTCCTCGGCAATAGGTGGGCAATTTCATAGTTTATCTAAAACATTTCTTGATATGAATTGGAAGGAAAGAATTTTGATGACATCTTCGCGATTAAACAGTTGAAGAAATGGCGAATGTATTTTTAAGATCTTTATTATGAATCTTCATTAAAATAATTAAATTAGTTGTTATATATAAGAATCTTACTCTTAATACATTTTCAAATTCTTTTTGATGTTGGCTCTTCTACCATGAATTTTTATGAATAACTAGCTGTTTTATATCAAGAAAAATATCTTTCAGATATTTTCAAATTCTTTTTTATATTAGCTCTTCTACTAATGAATCCTAATTGAGAAACCAACCATTTGATATAACGATTTGCATCCTTAATACATGTTCAAGTTCTTTTTTATATCCATTCTTCTACTATAAATCTTGATAAAAACTAGTTTTGAACCAAGAATCTCAACCTTAATAATTTTTTTTAAAAAAATCAAATATTTTTCAATAGATAATTCTTCTAATTCTTCTACTATGAATCTTGATCTAACCAAAATTTTATGAAACCTTACCTCCTTGAATAACTCATATAATCAACCCACCTTCAAATTATTTTCATAATAAATATTTAATGGTAGATTATAAGTATGATATCAACAAATCATCAAACTCCGTTTCCATCTCAGTGAGATGATTTGTACATTATCATCTGCAATTAGAATGCATTGTTGCGCTTATATTTACAGAATCCTTGTTATCCCTCAGGTGGTCACTTATTGCTGGACGGCTACCAAGTCGAACAGACAACGAAATAAAGAATTTCTGGAACACTCATCTGAGGAAAAAATGCCAATCATCAGTGCCAGAGAAGGAAAGATCTAGAAAACCCAAGCCTGCTCCTCCTGCAGGTGAACATGTCTTCAAATCTACTCCGGTCAAAGCAACAGCAATCAGGATAAAGAAGGGCTGCAGAAAATATGGCTCTAGCTCTGATGATGGAATTTCCATGGACAAGAATATGATTAAATCTCAATCTGCATCAATGGAGATTGATGGGCAGTATTCTCCATCTTACAGTTACAGACCCACTTCAAGTTCAGTTGACTATCAAATCCCACATTCTGAGCATTGTGCAGATAGTGGAGTCAATACATTCCAGAGTTTATTATCCATGAATGAGCTATCTTCTCCAGAATTCGATCCTTGCACCAGTACTGACATTACCCAGTTGTTAGATCACAATATACAACAAGTGAACAGTTTTACAGCAAGTGATGATGATCGAGCAAATAGAGAAATGCACGAGAAAATGGATTGGGTAGAGGAGCTACAACATCAACAGAAATCAAGTCTACAGTGGCTTAGCCTACTCCTCTTGGAATCCGAGGAAGACTGGGAGGAAAGAAATAACAAAGAATCCATTTCTGTTATTTAACTTTCCAAATACTGTTCTTGTGACTCTCTGAAGAAGAATGGCCTTAAACAACCAACAAAGAAACTACTCTAGACAGTGATCATGATAACCAAAGACACCATGTTGAACTCCACTGGTTTAAGTTTACCTCCTATATGTTAGAAAACTGTTATGTTAATTCCATGCCATTGTACTTAGTACTATTCACAACAGTACCTTCCATGAGTTAAATACCATCGAGCTGGTCTTTGTAGCAGAAATGGGGACTGATAGAAACGTTATTGAAGTATCATAAAGTTATGTCTATAGCAGAGGAGGAATATACTCACACACTTAACCTATATGATAAATTTGCACTTGGGTTGTTGTCGTTTGAAATATAGAACGGTAGCTTAGAATTAGCTAGCGTTGAGAGGCAAACTTTTGGCAAGTGTTGACCAGCCGTTGATATTATGAAATTTGGTAAATTGTGCTGATAACCTTTTTTAATATTAATTTTATACTCTTGAGATCGCGACTGCCTAGACCAATAAAATAGTATCAAAAGGAACGTCCAATCATAAGAACACAAGAGTAACGTGACTGTTTCTTGATTGAAACAACTGTGCATGCGTTCATCACAAAACCACTCCATAGAATAAGATTGATTATACAGCTATTTTCGATCCTGCAAATTCACTAACTGTTACAGATTTTATTCTCTCATCGACCATTTTCATGTTGTTTTCATGTTTTTCTGTTTCCTACAGTATGATTCCCATGTCCTACCGATTGTTTTGTCTTACATGCATTATTAATAATGTTACTCGAAGGTATCATAAATTGCACATCTTGTAAACATTAAAGGAAAGATAAAAAATCTATATTCTTTAAAAATTATAAACTTACATATGGCTTATAGAAATATGGGATTGTGTGTACTCTTGAAAGAGGTGTTTAATCGTACTACAAATGAGGCATACATACCTTACCCCTTCTAGGATTTGAACTTATTACCTCTCTTTCATGATTGAATATTTATTCAATAATGTTCATCAGACCAAATAATCTACGGGATCCACTAATAGCTAGCAACATAGATGTAGACACCTAAAAATGGTCAAGTTAATCCAAGTGAGCAATCGAAACAAAATCCAAAATTAATTGAAATCAAAACCAAAAAAGGATGAATTAAATCAAATAAATCATTTAATTATGTAATTAATCAAATCAATAGTATAGTTGAATTAAATCAAATCCAACTCATTCAAAGGGTACACATGGCTAAAAGAAATTAAACAAATCAATTAATTAACTCCTAAAATTTCTCACCTACCACATGGGAGGGAATTACCTCAACCAATAGAAATTGAGAATTGAGTTCACATAGATCTAAAGGAGATAAGCATTCGATCATATTACATATCCCATTCATCTTCGAATATAATTATATAATGCAGGTAAACAGTTAACCAATAACTGTTAACTGCATATGGGAATGGGGATGTGCAGTTAACCGAACTACAATGTATTATGTGTATTATGCCAACATTCCCCACCTTAATACATTGACCCTAAAATCCCATCAAAACTACTTTGCCCTAAGGATCCCCCCTTAAGGTTTACATAACAAAACATGTTGATTACATAATATGAATACATATATTGAGAAAATCTTCTTTTTGAAGTTGCAAATCCTAAATCATGCAAGGCTCCATCAAGCTGTCTTGTGAACCTCATAAAGGTGTAGCTTTGAGTTGTGTTCTTAAGCTCCCAGTCCCGAACTTTCAAATCACAGTCTTGAATTATTCAACAATGATCCCTAGGAGATGCAATAGATCTCTATCATTGTCTGGTGACCGTGAAAGGGTATAATTCTTGATCATATACTCTGAAGCTCGCTTGACAGCAATCCATATTGAACGCACTACCAAATCTTAAACCTATCTCCAAAATGAGTCTTCACAAGACATATATTCTACAAATTTGTCAGCATTAGAAAGAAAAACAAAAATAGAAAGCCAAAAATGCTTCTCATGCAGAACACCATCTCAAAGCGAGAAGCTAACTTGAGATGATAGAAATTCCTCCATCCTTCGATGCCGCCAACCTCCAGAAGTGAAGGTTCAAAGCACAGGATTGTGATTAATAGGAGACTGAAAATCATTAACGACCTCTCCATCATCTGATGTATCCTCATTTTCAATACATGCAACATTTCCTTCTTCAGATTGTTCTTTGATTTTTCCTTTAAGAACATCACTAGCTCTAGTTCTACAAATCCATGTTGTGTGCCCCTTTTTCTTACAGTAAAAACATTTATTATCTCTTCTATTGTTATTTCACCATTTTTTAGTACTTTATGAGTATAAGGCTTGATCTATCTGATGAGCTTCTTCTATGACTTCCTTTGTCCTATTTTCTTATGCTAGAAGTGTTGAAATCATATCCTCTAGAGTCTGTGAAGCGAGTTGACTTAGTGTAAAGACAACATTACTATATTTGGAAGATAAGCTATTCAACAAGATGGCCTTAGCATCATCATCACCAACAGGAGACTTAACTTCTGCAAGCTGTCTAATGAGAGACCTTAAATTACTTATATGATTAGACATTGTGATTCCATTTTCCATTTTGAATCTAAACAATTAAATTTTGAGAGAAAACTTTGCATTGACAGCTTTTCCTCCAAACAGCTTGTTTAGATTATCCCAAATCTTGACAGAAGTGTTATCTAGATCTACGTGATGAAGCTCAGAATCAGCAAGAGCAAGACCAATAATAGCCTTGGCTTTATCATTTCTACAATTCCACTCCAAAAATTTATTTGCATTTGTGGGCAGTTTTTCTTTTCCGCTTACTATACCCCATAGATTTTTATTCATCAATTGCATTTGAATTTTTATTCTCCATGTATGAAAATTGAAACCAGAGTATTTATCTAACGGAATCTCCATTTCAAACCAATACAATCTAAATAAACAATTTTAAATACAAGTGTGCTCACCTAAAAGAAGTTGGAGACTTTTGTTTGAGATCATTTCTCTACAATGACGTAATCAGCAAGTCGTTCTACAAGTACCCACTGTTGGAATGTTCGAGTTTTGCAAAAACTCTGACTCATCGACTCACATCGTTCGAGTTTCTTGCAAGATGAGATGAGCTGCACCACATAATAGAGATGAGTGTCACCATATAACAAACTCCATTTGCAGGTTTCAAAACCCAAAATGATAATAACAATGTTTGAAACCATTTTAGGCCAATACAATACACCAGCAAACACACACTTTAGCAACCACTTCAGCAACGCTGCGCACACACCCTTCATTCTCTTGGGTTTCCTTTGAAATTAGTGTCAATCCACAAATTCTTGAGCTCCTCTATACGCCATTCGAACTCATGTCTTTTTTATTCCACGTAGTTTGAACTCAATGCAAATTTTATAACGGTTTTTGGAACCGTTTCTAACCGGACATCCTCATGAATCAACGATCATTTCCTGACTGCATACTCCTGTTTCTTGATTGCATACTCCTTGTTTCTTGACTGCATACTCCTTCGGCTACCAACAACAGTTAGCAAACATCAAAGGAGGACTAATCGCAGGCATTTTTAAAAACACCAGGACGTTGGCTAATCACAGGCATTTTGTCTGCTCTGATACCACATAAAGGAGATAAGCATTCGATCATATTATATATCCCATTCATCTTTGAATATAATTATATAATGTAGGTAAACAGTTAACCAATAACTGTTAACTGCATACGGGAATGGGGATGTGCAGTTAATTGAACTACAATGTATTATGAGTATTATGCCAACAAGATCAAAGTCAAATTGAATCTCAATCACTCACCTTGAGAATGCATCTTGACCACTCATTTTGTCTCATTGTCCCAAGATTTGAGGACAAAATATTTAAATTGTCTCAACATTTGAAACTATGGAGTTAACCCAAACTTAACCATGATTAAACTTACTCCACCCCCTAAGCTTGAAGAAATCTATAAATAGAAGGCAAAAATTAGGAGAAAAGGATCACAAGAGCATTTTAGAATTGCATCCTTACTATAGTGAATTTGATTTGAAAGCTTAATTTAGAGTGTTTTGAGTAAAAATAAGCCTAATACCTCATCATTTAGCATAATTTTGTTAGGAATAAGGTGTCTCAACCTTGGATAATTCCTATTCTTATTATTTATTTTGTAAAATGTATTTCTTGCAAATAATGTAATTAAGTGTGAGTGTACATGTCTAGTTGGCATGTTGATATGTCACTCCACTTGATGTGTCGGCATCTTGAATTGTGTGTAAGGAGATCATGGCTGAAACGATTATGACGGATTCCTATGACACATAAGAGCTATGTCTAGAAGATTCAATGATGGGTGAAAACATGTGGCAACTGATAAAGTTGAGTACTGTACACTCTTCCCCAATCGTGGGGTTTGGGGCATTGCCTCGAAAAAAAAAATTGGGTTCCTATTTTCTCGGAGAATGGTAAAACCCTAATATGAATATCTTTGGAAGTTGCCCTAAAAAGGGAAGCGCATGATATAAGCATTTTTTAGGGTTGCAAAGATAGGAGAAGTTAGTGTATTGTTGGAATGTTTTATGCTACCACGATTTGTCTTCAAGAGTTGGAAAAATCTTCAAAAAGAACTTGCATTGCAAGTGTATTGTAAACTATAATAGTTTTGATTAATACACTGTGCAGGTTTTGGAGTGCTGGGGTTTTTACCGAAAGGTTTCCCCAGGATAAATCATTGTGTCATTCTCTATTTTCTGTATGCATGGTATATGGCTGCAATATCATTGTTAAAGTAGTTAACGAATCTGAAATTGTAAGGATTTAAAAGAATTTGCACAATACTTTCCTTTAGAGATTAGTGTAGGAAGCTATTTCCGCACCTAAGTTTCCTTACAAGTGGTATCAGAGCATGATCAACTTTTGATCCTAGTTGTTGGGTAGGGTTTTTTGAGCTAATCTCAAGTTGAGTGGGAGTTTTGTGCAGAGAATTCTGAATCTTATTTGTAGATTGAGATGGCAAGTTCCTCATATAGTAGAATGGAGGTGGAGAAATTTAATGGCACTAATTTCAAGTTGTGGAAACTCAAGATGGAAGACATGCTTGAAGACCGTGATCTATGGGAGGCTACTTCACTTGATGTGAAACCTACAGTGATATCTCAAGCAGATTGGGAGATCAAGGATTGAAAGGCTAAGGGTCTCATCAGACTCTGTCTAGCAGATGTCATTCTTCTGAATGTTCTTGATGAGACTACTGCAAATTCTTTGTGGAAACAGCTTGGGTCTATGTATCAGGCCAAATCTCTGGTGAATAAGTTGTATTCTTTAAGAATGGAGGAAAGTGGATCCGTAACTGATCATCTCAACACATTCAATTTATTGATTACACAATTGGCATCATCCGGTGCCAAGATCGAGGAGGAGGATCGTTGTATGACCCTACTTTATTCCTTGCCAGATTTGTGGGACCATCTTGTGATGGCTCTCGAAAGTACTATAGTCACATTTCGTATGGATGATGTGGTGTCTTCACTTCTATCTGAGGAGATGCGAAGAAAGACTTCAGATTTGTCTAAGGAAGCCCTTGCTGTTCACGGGAGATCCAACGATAGAGGAAAGCAGAATGACAAGTCAAAGAAGGGCAGATCCAAATCCCGTGGGAGTTCTAAGACTCCTGGAAAGTCCAAGGTGAAATGTTGGAACTGTGATAAAACTGGGCACTTTCGGAGGGACTGCAAAGAACCGAAGAAGAAGAAGAAAGGCTCAGATTCAGCTTCTGAAAAGTCTCAAGAAGATGGAGATGCTTTTATTGCAGCTTCGGTAGCCCATGCATCTGATGATGTGTGGTTGGTAGACTTGGGTGCTTCTTTTCACATGACCTCTCATTGAAACTGGTTCTCAAAATATGAAGAGTTTGATGGTGGAAAGGTGTACTTGGGTGATGATTCTAACCTAAAGATAGTTGGACATGGAAAGGTCACTATCAAATTTCCTAATGGACGAGTAAAGGGAATCAACGGAGTTATGTACATTCCAAGTTTGGCATGAAACCTATTATCTGTAAGTATGCTGAATGATGTAGGTGTGCAGGTTGTTTTTTCAAAAGAAGGATGCAAGATGATGAGAGGATCGATAGTGCTTGCGAGGGGTACTAGGAGAGGTACCTTATTTCAGCTAGATGCATGTATTCCTCTATGTAATAGTTCTTCATCCTCACCATCTGAATGAGCAGTGAAGAAGTCTATGGTTATTGGTTCTGATGGCAATGCAAACACTTTGGAAGGTAAGCTTCCTGTAGAAAAGACAATGTTGTGGCATATGAGATTTGGCCACATTGGTGAAAAGGGTCTCAGAACCCTGAAAAATAAAAACCTTGTTGAGGGGTTAAATGATTGCAATCTCAAGTTTGACTTCTACGAACACTGTGTCTATGGTAAACAAAATTGTGTTCAATTTTACTCTAGTTCTCACAAATCTTCTGATGTTTTGGATCTTATTCATTCTGATGTATTTGGTCCTGTAAAAGTTCCTTCAATCTCCAAGTTTGTATTTTTTATATCTTTCATAGATGATTACAGTAGGACTTGGATTTATTTCCTTAAAAGTAAGACACAAGTCTTTAGCCGGTTCAAAGAATTTAAAGTTCTTGTAGAGAATCAGACTAGTAAGAAGATTAAGTATGTGAGAACTAACAATGGTGGTGAGTTTTGCTCAGCAGAGTTTGAATAGTTCTATAAAGAAAAAGGTATCGAGAGGCATAAGACAACTCCTTATACCCCATAGAAAAATGCAGTTTCAGAGAGAATGAACAGGACACTGATGGAGAAGGCTAGGAGTATGCTTAGTGGAGCTGGTTTAGAACAAAGGTTTTGGGCCGAAGCTGTGGCCACTGCTTGCTATCTAGTTAACAAACCTCCTACATCAGCTCTTGTTGGTAAGACACCCATGGAGGTGTGATCTGGTAAGAAGCCTTCAATTAGACATCTTCATATTTTTGGTTGTGAAGCTTATGCACATGTTCCAAAGGAGAAAAGATCTAAGTTGGAAAACAAAGCTGTCAAATGTATTTTCATTGGATACAGTGTTGGTGTGAAAGGATACAAGCTTTGGGATCCTGTGACGAGTAAGGTGTTGTATAGTAGAAATTTTATTTTCAGAGAGCTAACATCTTCTCCTATTGTGCTACAACCAGATGAAAAAGAAAAGGAAAAAGATGTCATTCAGTTGCCTCCTACCCCTGAGAAGACTGAACAGAGAGACCATGTTGGGCCTAATAATGAGGAGAGCTCTAGCAGCTCTGATAGTTCGAAAGAAGAGGAAGAAAAACCTCAACCTCAGCCCTTGAGGAGATCCACAAGAAAAATAAAGCAACCAGAAAGGTTTGGTTATTCTATGTTAGATTCCAGTTGTGCTTTTGCTTTGATTACTAACACTGATGAGCCTAGATCTGTGAAAGAGGCTTTGGGCATGGAAGATGCAGGTTCCTAGATTGAGGCTATGGATGATGAGATGGCTTCATTAGAGAAAAACAAAACTTGGGACCTTGTACCTTTTCCTAAAGGGAGAAAATCTATTGGTTATAAATGAGTGTTCAAGAAGAAATTCTGTGCAGATGGCAATGTTGAAAGGTACAAAGCTAGATTGGTTGCAAAGGGGTATTCACAGGTAGAGGGAATAGATTATGGTGAAATATTCTCTCCTGTTGCAAAGTTGACATCCATTAGATTTCTATTATCTCTTGCTGCATCATATGATTTAGAGATAGAACAGATGGATGTGAAGACAGCTTTCCTTCATGGTGATTTGGAGGAAGAGATTTATATGTCATAGCCTGAGCACTACATTGTTAAAGGTAAAGAATCCTTAGTTTGTAGATTAAAGAAATCTCTATATGGTTTGAAGCAATCTCCTAGGGTGTGGCACCTTAAGTTTGATGCCTTTGTGTTGTTAATTGGATTTGTAAGATAGAAATTAGATCATTGTGTTTATTTCAGATTTGAAAATGATCACCTTCTTATTGTTGCATTATATGTTGATGATATGTTGTTGTTTGGGAAGGGTAAGGGTATGATTTCTGATTTTAAATCTCAGTTGTCAGCACAGTTTGAGATGAAAGATCTTGGGGTAGCAAGGTACATCTTGGGTATGGAAATCAGTAGAGACAGGTCTAACAAAAAACTTTGGTTGAGTCAAAGTAAGTATGTGAAGTTTGTGTTGGATAGGTTCAGCCTGGCAGATTGTAGACCACTATGTGTTCCTGTTTCTGTGGGAACAAAGTTATCTGTAGATGATTGTCCAAAATCTCCTAGTGAAGTGGAGGACATGAGTAGAGTACCTTATGCTATTGCAGTTGGTAGTCTTATGTATGCTATGGTTTGTACTAGACCAAACATTGCCCAAGCAGTGGGAGTCTTGAGTCAGTTTATGGCCAACCCTGGACGGGTACATTGGGATGCAATTAAGCGAGTATTTAGATATTTGAGGGGTACATCAGATTACTCCATATGTTACCATGGTAACTCTTTTGGATCTCCACATTCAGTTTGTATTCATGGGTTTGTGGATTGAGATTGGGTAGGTGATATTGACAGCAGGAGATCCACCAGTGCTTATGTGTTCACTATGTTTGGTGGTGCTATTAGTTGGATGAGTAAGCAACAACCTATGGTTGCTTTGTCCACTACAAAAGCTGAGTACATGGCTACTACTCATGCTTGTAAGGAAGCCATTTGGCTTAGGAGATTATGTTCTAATGTTGGTGTTGATGCAAAATAGATTACTATTTGGTGTGACAATTAGAGCGCTATTTGCCTTGCGAAGAATCCAACTTTTCATGCCAGAACAAAGCACATTGATGTGCAGTTTCACTTTGTGAGAGATATGGTGGAAGATGGAAAGGTAAATTTGGAGAAGGTAGATACCGTGAAGAATGTTTCAAATGCATTAACAAAACTAGTGGGCACTAAGAAGTTCAGATGGTGTTCGAAGTCTATGGGCCTTTTGGCCTATAGCAGTTAGTTCCTGTTATGTTACTGTGGCTCTTACAAGGTGTTCGACAAGTGGGAGAATGTTAGGAATAAGGTGTCTCAACCTTGGATAATTCCTATTCTTATTATTTGTTTTGTAAAATGTATTTCTTGAAAATATGTAATTAAGTGTGAGTGTACATGTCTAGTTGGCATGTTGATGTGTCACTCCACTTGATGTGTCGGCATCTTGAATTGTGTGTAAGGAGATCATGGTTGAAATGGTTATGACAGATTCTTATGACACGTAAGAGCTATGTCTGGAAGATTCAATGACAGGTGAAGACATGTGGCAATTGATAAAGTTGAGTACTGTACACTCTTCCCCAATCGTGGGGTTTGGGGCATCACCCCGAAATAAAATTTTGGGTTCCTATTTTCTCAGAGAATGGTAAAACCCTAATACAGATATCTTTGGAAGTTTCCCTAAAAAGGGAAGCACGTGATATAAGCATTTTTTAGGGTTGCGAAGATAGGAGAAGTTAGTGTATTGTTGGAACATTTTATGCTGTCATGATTTGTCTTCAAGAGTTGGAAAAATCTTCTGAAAGAACTTGCATTGCAAGTGTATTGTAAACTGTAATAGTTTTGATTAATATACGGTGTAGGTTTTGGAGTGCTGGGGTTTTTACCAAAAGGTTTCCCCAGGGTAAATCATTGTGTCATTCTCTATTTTTTGTATGCATGGTATATGGCTGCAATATCATTATTAAAGTAGTTAATGAATCTGAAATTGTAAGGATTTAAAAGAATTTGCACAATACTTTCCTTTAGAGATTAGTGTAAGAAGTTGTTTTTGCACCTGAGTTTCCTTACAAATTTCTCATTTTAGAGTTGTCTCTAATGGAAGCTTGTTGAGAGCTCTTCATTAGCATCTTTAATCATAGAGTCGTAGGATATTTATTATCTTTATTTTCATTCAATAGCTTCTAATTTGTTATATTTGGCATAATTGAATTGATATTTTGATGAACTAAACCTATGAAGGTATTTCAAATACACAAAATTGTGCCCAACATGGGTCATCTTGCCTCTACTAACTAAATTTTGTGTTTATTTGCTAAATTTATATGAATTTGTGTTTTAAATCTCTATTAGATAGGTGAAATAGTGCATACAAGGCCTAGAATAGTGTGTATGAAGAAAAGTATGACACCTTTACATAGTAAAATAGCATGTGCATGATAAAGTTTGATGCATTTACGTAGTCTTTTAGCACGTACAAAATACTTATGTCTTCTAACTCACTTTCTTTCAACGCATACACCCTGAGTTCGTAGCGCGTACATGTTTTGTATCAGTGCGTACAATATTTTTCATGTTTAAAATGTCTCTTTCCAAAAATGATTTATTAGCATTTACCTAATTGAGTAACGTGTATAATTGTTTAAATAGCACTTTTAATTCATTATGTAGCGCGTACACTGTCTATAATAGCGCTTACAATTCTTTATGTAGCGTGTACTACTGGTTTTCTAAAAATTTAATTTCTATCAAAAAATGATGAATTCATTGTATTTTGCAGATGACAGAGCATAAAAAGGTTCAAAAACCAGAAGTCAGGGTTAACATAGAGGACAAACAAGTAAGGAGAAGGTTGAAAAGGGAGAAAATAATTCATCTCAACAATTTATTGGAGGATTCAATGCATGAAGGTGAAGCTTATGAGAGATATTCGCAAATAATTGAAGCTTATAAATCTAAATTTGTTTCTCTTAATTGGATATTTGTTCCTTAAGGTTGTCAATTTTAATCATTTTAGCGAAAGGAGTAAAAACTTGATTTGTTTGGATTTCTTCACTTTGCTTGGAATTTGTGTTGGACTAACTAAATCTTAAGAAGAGGATACTATGGAGCTAGAAAAATTGCCACTAAATGAGTATCAAAATGCATAAATGAAATCAAAAATACCCCTAGCCTTTGCTAGCTTCAAGAAAGGCATGCCTAAAGCCTTATGCATTTGATTAAATTGTGGTAAGTTGATTTGAATATAGCATAATTAGAATACCTATTATTGTTTGTTGGATTTGATAGTATGCCTATACTCTTCACTTCTTTTAGTGAATAAAAATGTCAAACCTATCAAATCTTTCAACTAAAAGAAAGGTCAAAGGAATGAACAAATACTAAATTAAGCCTATTGTTTGTGGAAAAGAGTATTAGGTGATTATGTTCTTCACCTTTTAGGTGAATCAGAAAGATAGAAGTACTCAATTCCCATTAGAAAAAGAGGCTTGGTAATTGAACAATGTTTATTGTGTTTAGAAGTGGAAAGTAGTAGGGATATGCTCTTCACCTTTGATGAATCAAATTCCCAAACTTACTATTTCATTCCATTTCATTTTCTTTCATGAACATACTAGAGATTTAGTGGGATCGCCTCCCGAGAACATGTCTTAACGAGGCCGGTGAGAGGGACAACCCAAAGTTGGATACAATTCTTTTTGCCACAATAATCCACTCCACTATAAAATAAAATGCATTCATCCTTAATGGGGTGAGTGACAAAGGAATATCAAGAATCGAACCTCCTCAAGTAGTCCTTCGGGATTGTGCAAAACTCCAACATACTAATGGTGGGAGGATCCTATAATGGGGGATGAAACTTGATGTTCTTTTAAATGGAATTCATAGTAGTTCCTTGTTAATTAGCAATCCTCCCTCAATAGAGCTATCTTTACAATCCAAAATTGACTATAAGTAGATTTCTTGAAGTTATTTCTTGTTAAAGACCTGTGAAAACACTCTCAAATATTCAAACATTTTGTGTTTCGAGGTCATTTAAAAGACAAGTGTTCTTGTGATTTTTTTGTTTGAAAATACATGTTATAAGGAAGAAGCATCCATTACAAATCAATTAATATTTTAAAAATATTCCAAAAGAACAATCACCAAGAGAGAAAATTTTCACTTAACTCAACCCTTGTTAATGTTGGTTTTCACTAGATCCCATCAATTGAAAATATCTCTTCAAGAAGATGGCACTTGTATTAGTCAAGAGGTTCCATACAAATATTTCATATTCCAAACCCCATTTGAAGAACAACAAGAACAAGAAGAGATAATTCCCGTCCTATTCAAAGAAAGAGTTGATCCCATGGCAAGAAATAATGATTTCTATGAGTTTGCCCAAGGGAGAAACCATGAAAACCAAGAGGAGAACCAACAAAGAAACCAAGGGCGAGAAGAAACAACTGAAGAAAGGGCTAATATGTCAGCCCAAGATCCTGTATTCCTTGAAGTCATGGAAAAACTTTTGGAAAGGGATAAAGAGAGATATTTCCTCAACTTAGCTCAATCGGGAGTTAAACTTCCTCATGACTATGATACATCGACCTTAAAGAAGGATGAGGAAAAAGAGAATCCATTAGGAGTCATGAAAAAATGACTCGAGTTGTTCCAAGCCCAAATTAATAGCATGAAAAAGGTGGCCGAACCAAAACCATTTTCAATAGAAGCATTATGTCCTTTTCCTTTTGATAGAAATTTGGTCATGGTATCTTTCCCTCCCAATGTGGTCTTTCTGAGATATGACAAGTACATGGGTAAATCTAACCCACAAGACCACTTGAGAGGATTTTGTGCTTTAAGTATTGAGTTCATGCACGACAATACCTACCTAATGAGATTATATTCACAAGAAGCCTTGTAGGGAAATCCATGGAGTGGTTTTCTAAATTGACCCCAGGAATAAAAACTTTTGAAGAATTGACCTCCAATTTTGTGACTCATTAATCTTATAAGATTGAGCATGAAATCACCATGCTAAACCTATGTGATACCAATCAAAAATATGGAAAACCTTTTCTATGTTTTCTCCAAATATGGAGAACAGTTTTTGCAAGATATCCGAGAAGCATACCCGAAAAGGAGAAAATGGAAATTTTCATGAACAACTTGAACATGGAAATGAACTATCAATTACAACTTCAATTTCCCCCAACCTTTGAAAGGATAAATCAAACTCTTCAAATAGAATAAAGGTTATCCTAACACCAACAATAATTTTAATAATAATAATAATAGGGGTGATAACCACAACAATGATAAATCAAGATTTCAGTTGAAAAACACTAACAAAAATTTGTAAATGATGGGGTTGTAGAAGCCAACAACTTAAAATCCACCCCCTGAAATTTATCAAGTGGGTCCAATCAAATGAATAATGTTAATCAACACCTAAGACCCCTTTTAATAACAATAATAACTCTTTCAATAACCAAGGTGTGAATAAACCAAGGCCTTTCTTTAATCCAACCCAAAGGAGAAAGTTCACATTCTTGGGAGAACCTTTAGAAAATGTCTTAAGGACCCTTTTTGCCAACAAAATCATCGTGTTACCAGAATCAAGATCATATGAACCCCAAGTTAAACCATCTTGGTGGAACGACGCCCATCATTGTGAATACCATAGAAATAGAGGGCATAAGACCAACAAATGTATGAAACTCAAACACTTGGTCCAAGATTTGATAGATGATGGCATGATTAAAGTTTAGGGTCCTCAAAACAATGAAGATCGTACAACATTTAAGACTCCTTTCTTGAATCATGAGAAATGTGAAACCTCAAATTCGAATCAAAACAACAAATGAGGGAATGATAAAGTTAATTTCTCCTACACATATGACAACACTATAAATTCTTTAATAGGGTATGAAAATACCATCAATGTCATAGTGGTGAAATAAAAGCAACAAGAAGAAACCTCTAATGTTGTGACTAGGGGGAAAGCGTCCAAAATCACCTTGCAAGGAGGTACCCCTATAATTGTTCTACCAAGTCAAGCATCCACATCATCAAATAAATACAACCTTTTGGATCAACTCCAAAGGACTCCTGCAAAAATTTCAATCGTGGAGTTGTTAAAACTTTCACCCATTCACAAGGAAATCTTAGAGAAGGATCTTGTTGAAACCAATGTTCCACTTAATTTGGATGTCGGTAAATTTTATAAAATGGTAGGACACCTTATTACACCTCATTGCCTATCTTTTTTCAAGAAAGACGATATGTCTTTGAACCATCCCCAAAATATTCCATTACATATTGATGTTTTGATACATAAACATCGTGTCAAAAGAGTCATCATTGATGTAGAAGCTAGTCTAAACATTTGCACTTTGAATCTTGTCAAATCCCTAGGGTATTCTGAAGAAGCTATTGAACCTAAAATAAAGATAAATATAAAGGCTTATGATGATGAAGAAAGTTCCTCCAAAGGGACAATAGTGCTTCCTATACCAAGTTGGCCCTATTCAAAAGGAAACTATTTTCCAAGTTCTTGATTTGAAATTAACCTATAACATTTTGTTAGGAAGACCATGGATACATGAGATCCAAGCCGTACCTCAATGTACCATCAATGCTTAAAGTTTCCATACATGGCTCAACAAATTATGGTGAGTGGAGATTTGAATCGATTTCAATATTGTAATAATATCAAGCTCATAAATGGCGCATTATTTCCTCACAATACTAAATGCACTACATCAAGGAAAATGAACCAAGGTCAAAGTTCAAAGGATATTTCCTTAACAAAAGGAAAAGGGAAGATGGAGGAAGAAGACACTCTTGTAAGATAAAATCAAAAACCCACCAACATGACTACATCGACTAAGGGAAAAGATAAAGTTAGTGAGGAAAATACTAAGGAAAAGGAAGAAGAATATAATTCAAAATCTTCTCAAATACAAGCCAAGGAGGTCCAATATCAAAAGATGGACACCATGATGAATAATTTGGAAAATCAATGCAAGATTAAGAAAAATGATGTAGGGGAATATTCCTTATCAATGTTGGATTTGTCACTTTCCCCTAGATATCATGGTAGACCTTCTAGGTCCAATCCTCCTCAAAAATATAATGACCATTTCGTAAGAGCTAGAACTTCTTCATCCATGGAGGAATATGATAACGAAATCCTAAAGTGGCTCTATAAAGAAGAATATGAATCAAATGCTAATGGAAAAAGGATTCAAAACATTAGTATTCCCATGCACCAATATGGAAAAGGTTTTAAAATTATGCAAAAGATGGGATACAAAGGAAGAGGACCTTTGGGAAATAGAAATGAAGGGTTGGTCAAACCTATAGAAATGTCTTGGAGGGATAGCAAAGAAAAATCAGGATTAGGATATCTTGAACAAGGATATACCCAAAAGAATCATCTCAAATTTTATGAAAAAAACTTACAATTGAATTCCCAAAGTGATGATCATTATAATGAATAGGAATGGGATTCTTTATCTAGTAAATCTTATCAAGACAAAGAGGTGGATTTTATCCATACTTATGCTCCTATGTCTAACCCGAGTAAAATATAAGAGTTAAATCAAGGATCAATTCAAACCAAGCTTCAAGTTCCAACCAAGAGATAGTTTCTACTCAAGAGTCTACTCCAAATCAAGAATCAAAAGGATCTCAATGGGTAGGAGAACCTTTTCCCTCATGGGTACCAAAAATGGAAGAATCTAGCAATGGGTTTAACCCACGATATTTTTACCCTCAAGAAACCCAAGAGGATTCTAGTGAGAGAGATTTTGATCCAAGTTCTATAGAACACATAGTACAAGTGCATGTCATAGACTTGAGTGATACAATATACAAACCATATAACAAATTCATGTCCCTAAACCCTACCAAATTGCACCTAGCCAATAACACATTATCTCTCGTATACTCGAAACTCATTGAATGAGATTCCATAGAGCAAAATGACATTCCCACATTCCGAAATGATAATTCTTTGGCCTTGTACCTAAATGCAGTTGAACCTTCTCCTACCAATGAATTGTATCAAGGTAAAATGATGAGTGAGATTATCCAATCTCTTAGTCAATAAATAAAAGAAAAAAATAAAGAAAGGAAAAAAATGAAAGAGTCTAATGGTGAAAACCACAAGGTTCCAATATTAGACCAAAAAAGAAAGAAATAAAAGATGTTTCCAAAGGTGAAAACCCAATTGTGGCATGTAAGGAAGAGGGATTGGATACTTTTCCTGAACATTATGAAGAAAGATCACCTATCTTGATAGAGCTGATAGAAAAAATCAACATTGTGACTGAATTAGAGCCTAAAGTAATACATCTTGTAGCCTCATTATCAAAAGAAGAAAAAAGAAGAATTTGTGGAGTCTTTCAAAGAAAGACAAATAAACTTTTCTTGGTCCTATGATGATATGTTGAGATTGGACCCAAACTTGATTATGCATCATTTGAATATCAAACTAGGAATTAAGCTAGTCAAACAAAAGTTGAGGAAAATGAACCCACACATTACGCTTCTTGTCAAAGTTGAATTGGAAAATTTATTAAAAGTGAGTTTCATTAGAGCTATTGACTATGTCTAATGTATATCCAACATTGTACATGTTTCAAAACCATAAATTAATTAGAATTTGTACAGATTTCTGAGATCTCAATCTAGCATGTCCAAAGGATGATTTTCCTTTACCAAAAATAGACGCAATAGTGCATCTGATAGTAGGTCACTCTATGTTCTCTCTTATGAATGGATTTAGTGGGTACAACCAAATAAAAACCTAAAGATCAAGATAAAATAGCTTTTACATGTTCTTGGGGGACATTTTGTTGGAATGTTATGCCCTTCAGTCTTAAGAATGTAGGAGTGACTTATTAAAGAGCCATGACAACTATATTCCATGATATGATGCACAAGTTTTTAGAGGATTATGTGGATGATATACTTGCAAAATATCACTCAAGGAAAGAACATTTTCCAATTTTAGAGAAAATATTCACAAGGCTTAAACAATTCAAGGTGAGAGTAAATCCAAAAAAGTTTTCTTTTAGGGTACAATCTAGCAAATTGCTAGGGTATATAGTTTCAACAAAAGGAATAGAGTTATACCCCACAAAATTCAAAGAAATAATTAATATGGGGCACCTAGAAACATGAGTCAAATGAGATCACTCCAAGGAAGGATCCAATCCATAAGAAGGTTCATTTCAAAACTAGCAGAAAAGTGTCACTCTTTTACTCAACTCCTTCATAAGGATATAGTATTCAAATGTGATGAAAAATGTGAAGAATCTTTTATGCTCCTCAAAAGTACCTCATGAATCCTCCAATATGGATGTCACCAATAAGAGGAAATCCTTTAATATTGTATATTTCAGTGACAAAACATTCTTTAGGTGCACTCTTGGCTCAAGAAAATGAGAATGGAAAAGAGAAGGCAATCTACTACATAAGAAGGACTTTGGTGAAGTATGAGTTAAACTATAGTTTCATAGAAAGAGCATGTTTGGCAATAGTTTTTTCTTCCCAAAACTATGACATTATATATTATCTCATAGAATTAAACTCATAGAAAAGATTGATCCATTGAAATATATATTGAAAAAAATAACCTTAACAGGAAGGTTGGCTAAATGGGTCATGATATTAAGTGAATTTGACATAGAATATGTAGACAAAAAGGAAATAAAAGGCCAAGTCATAGCAGATCAACTAGCAGAGGCACCTTAAAAAGATGAATACCCTATTCAAGTAGAATTTTTAGATGCAAAAATCATCAACATTGAAGCAAAAACATGGTAACTTTACTTCGATGGTTCTTACACTAAACATGGCTCAGGAGAAGGCATATTATTAATCACACCTCAAGGCTCCACAATTTCAAAATCATATAAGCTTCTATTTACATGCACCAATAATATAGCAAAATATGAAGCACTTGTTATTTGTGTCAAGTTGGCTTTAGAATAGAAAGTGATAAAATTACAAGTGTATGGATATTCACAACTAGTCATAAATCAAATTAATGATGAGAACCAGAAAAAAGATGACAAGTTGATACCCTATAAAAAGATGATAGAAGATCTAAATAATTACTTTATTTTTATCACATTTGAACAAGTACCTAGGAAAAGAATAAAGCAGTGCAGATGCCATGGAAACATTGGCTTCACTCTTACAAATGCCAGATCAAAGTGTGAGATACAAATTCTTGGTAGAAGAAATGGAACAACCTGAATTTGACCTATCCAATTCCCACATCATTTACCTATTGGTGGGACATGACTCTTCCTGGTATGGATACATATATACTTATTTTAAAGATCAAACCTTACCCTTGGACCAAACTCGAAACCAAAAAAGAAACTTCATAAGACAAGCCTCTCATTACACCCTTGTATCTAACACATTGTATCGAAAGAGTCTTGACGGAATGATTTTAAGGTGCCTAGAGAAGGAGGAATCAAAATTATCTTTGCAAGAAGTCCACAAAGGAATCTATGGGTCACATTCAAATGGGTTAACTTTAGATAAGAAACTTTTAAGGATGGGGTATTATTGGCTCTCCATGGAGAAAGATGCATGTCATTTTGTAGACATATGCCAATATCATGGAAACTTAATTCATGATGTGTCATCTTAGGAACTACATCTAATGACTACTCCTTGGCCCTTCTATCAATGGGGGTTTTATCTAATCGGTATGATTTATCCACCTTCATCTAACGATCATAAGTTCATAATCACTTTAATAGAATATTTTACCAAATGGGTCAAAGTTGTGCCTTTGTCTACTGCAACGGGAAAACAAATCTCAATGTTCATTTTGAACCATATAATTTACATATATGGCATCCCTCAAGCCATCATAACTGACAATGCCAAGTACTTCAAGAATAGAGACATAAAAGAGTTGCATGAAAAATTTTATATGATCCATCATTCATCTTCAATCTATTATCCATAAGGGAATGGATAAGCAAAAGTGACTAATACTTGAATATCCTAAAAATATTGAAAAGAACGGTGGATAATTCAGGGAAAGATTGGTACATCCAAATAAATCCAACTCTATGGGCATATAGAACAAGTGTGAGAACACGAACAGGAGCTACACCTTTTTCATTAGTATATGGAGCTGAAGCAGTACTACCGCTAGAAGTAGAGATTAAATCTTTACAGGTTTCATTACATGGATTATTAATGGAGGATGATTATAGGATTGCAAGACTTCAAGAGTTAGAGTTACTTGATGAGAGACAACAAAAAGTCATTGATCATCTTAAAGTGTATCAAAACAAAATGTCAAGAAACTACAACAAACACATCAAGCCAAGGGAATTTCAAGTAGGTGACCTGGTATTGAGAGAAAATCCTAAGAATCAGGGGGAAAGAGAGAAGAATAGAAAATGGGAAGAAAATTGGTTATGACCTTTTTTCATTACTTCTTCCTTTGGAATAGTTACATACAAGCTAGGTGATTGTGATGGAGAGGAACTACAAGAACCCATTAGTATCATACACCTGAAGAAGTTCTATACCTAAAGCGGATGAAAGAGTATAAGGGGAAAGAGTATCACAATATAAGATGAAAGAGAATCCTATTTATTTTGTACAAAAAAAGTGAACCTGAAGAAATCCAAAAAAATTGGTAAATTGATCCTGGGAAAAGAAGAAAAAAAAATTAGAAAAGCAGAAAAGTTCAAAAATAGCAAAAAGAGTTCCTGAAGAAGTCAAAAAATGCGAAAAATTAAGCATGAAGAAATCTTAAAAAATTCAGATATGGATCCTTAAAAAATTATTGTCCTAGTGAAAACCTAGCAAATAAGCACCTTGATGATAACAAAAAAAAAGAAAAAAGAGAAAAATACAAAAAAAATGAAAAAGATAAAAAGTGCCTTGGTGAAAACCTAACAAATAGGCGCCTTGGTAGTAAAAAAAGAATATGAAAGAGCAAAAGAGAAATAAATTCAATTGGTGAAAACCTCGTAAACAGGCATCATTGAAAGGCAAGTCTAGTCTCATTCTAGCATCTACATTTCCTAGTCATCCTTGTATATATTTTATTCACCAACATTTGTAAATATTGCATAATAAATTCCAGAGTTGCATTTGTAAATACCCAAAGCTTTCATCATAGATCTGAGAAATTGTCCAAGTCCAACATTGCAATGGAATCAAACTGGAGGCAATCTATTCTAAATCAAAGTGATTCATCAAACAGACACCAATTGACATAAATCAATGTATCCAACCACAAGCATAACACTTAGACTTTTGATTCAAATCCTAATCTAATTTTTTATCTCACAATAAGTAACTTTGATCCTTGATTTTACAATGACCTTATTTTTATCAGGATTAAAAAGGACAAGCAAATATGAGATGGTGAAATTCTACTTGAAATATGGGTTTGAAAAATAATGGCAAAAAAAAAATTCTAGTGTTTACTTGATTGGTGAAATCATGTCTTTTTAGCAAATCGATGAAGTCTTAGACTAGAGAAGTGATGATTAAAGCATGATATTTTCTTTCTTTTTGCATGATTTTTCTAATAGTAAGGTTTCAAGATATATATCATCTGTCTAATGACATGATCATGATGCAAGACAGGGCAGGATGAGGGGCCAAAGGCACACCCGGATCACTAACCTCCTTGCAGAAACAACTTACAGAATCAATAACACAACAGGGAGAGAGAGGATGCAGAAAAATCATATATTATCCTTCTATAGATTCATACATGTCAAGTTGTAAGGCCTTCTTGGTTATGGCCAAATACATACAGAATTCAATTACAACAGTCCTCATTTATGTGAGGATTCAACTTCCAAATCCTATCTCTTATCTCTCAAACCATCAAAACTCCTCCCTAAAACTACAACCAACTACTTTATTTATGCAAGAGGCTACCAAAATAAGTCGGCCTTTAGATCCATCATTGGAGAAAGAAATGACCAGATCTAGGTCCACACGCTTCCCAATTATCAATGTAACCATTAACTTTGTGGCCAAAATTAAATGCACAAGTCAGCCTCAACAGAAATCCAAACAAAACCACTCAGTGAGAAAGATTACTGAGCAATAGGAAAATAACTCGATGAACCAACCAAGCCAACTCAATGAATGAAGGAACTGAATAGCAACCAAGCCCCATCAGTGGAAATAGGAATACCTCACTGAGAGCCCAAAAGAAGCTACCAAGCACAACTAACAACTCTAACTTGTTTTTGGTGATACAAGATTGCCAAGAAGACGAGATGCTCCTATATCATATCATCAAAGAATCATCGTGGACATGTACACATGGTGAAACTAAAATCTTTGTCTATTTACGCAACAGGATATCTTGGTCATTTTGATCTTCCATATCATAATGCCAAAATCTACTTGCAACATTAAATCTGATGAAATCGCTATTTAGACTATCACGGTTGAAAATCTAACTAGTGATATTTGTAATAGCTTCAAGTGTGCAATTCAAAAGGAAAGAGGTATTCATATCATCATGGTTGAACCAATGAGGATTGTACAAATTTTGGTTTCAAAAAGCTCGATGATGAAAATAAGCATCCTTATCTTGAATAGAGATAGCTAGCTGCATCCAGGTTAGATTAATTGCATATTAGTTTGCATGTGGATCATTTTTTCTCAAAATATGTAATGCAAGATGAAGCGGGTGGGGTTAAGAACAAAATTGAAAAGGTTCTTGATTACTTTACTTGATCAAATGTGTTGGATAACCAAAATCAAGTTGCATTATAGTTAAATTACATTAGGTTAACTGCATCCATTAGACTCATTAATCATTAAACTACATTCATTACATTCACTAATCATTAAATTTTATGTAGGTTGCATTAAGTTCATTATCCATTAAGTAATCAAAATCCATTAAATTAGATTGCATTGATTATCTATTAGATGCATTAAGATAGATTGCATTCATCATTCATTATTCATTAAAGTATAAGTTGATTAAACATTAGATTCATTACCCATTAACTATTAGATTACATTATTCCATTAGCTTCATCAATCATTAATCATTACTCATTAATTAATCATTAACTTGGATTGAGGTTAATCATTATTCATTAAATTGCATTAAGCATTAATCATTATCTATTAAGTATTAAATTGCATTTAGATATATATAGCATTCATTATACATCAAGTCATTATTCATATCAAATTTTTCATTAAGTATCCATTGCATTGCATATCCATTAAAGCATATCCACCAAAGCATATAATAGGCATTAATCATTTTTCATTAAAGAAGAAAGATAAAGCATGTCATTCATTTGCATCCATCTATGTCATAAATAAGACATCCATCTACAAACAAAGTAAATTAAATGCATCCATAACATTTTGCATCACAAAATCATAAAAATGAGCATATAGATAAAGAGCATATAGAACTGTATATCATCATAAAACCAAAGTCCAACATATAATGACATCAAGTAAAATATATCAAATGTCAATCAAATATATATCAAGTGTCCATAAAAGTCTATTAAAGTACATCAATACAAGATCTCGATCAAAAATGGTATATGATACATCAAAAATGTGCACATCAAAAATCAACTAGCACCACCTACACCTAGATATCGGTACCATTTGTACCATGGCCATCTATATCTATTCCTCGACCTCTGCTAGAACTAGGTTGTGAACCATGTTGGGCCATGGAAGCCATGAATGTCTGCATCATGACACTGAATTGGGTCATCTGATGCTTCATTTGAGAGACATCATCCTGTAAGGATCTAACATCCTAAACTAGAGTATCAAGAGCCTGTGAAGTCAGAGCTGCCTGTACCGGTGGTACTAGTGGAACTAGTATAGGGGCAACCTATGGGATAAGTGAAACTCTAAAAAACAAAGGTCTGTGTTGACCCCAAACAAAAAATCTCACCTGATGAAGCACTCTCAATGGCCCTCCCCTCATCCTAAGTCTTGCTTCCCTCATATGTACTCCCCCTCCTCTCATTCTCACACCACCCCTAGAAGGTATTGGTGCAAAAATTGGTGCAATGACTCACCCACCTTGCCTGGATCTCCCATATCTCCTCCCCCATCTCCCACCTCTCCCACCACTTCCATCATCATTAGAGTGATCATCAATATCAAGTACTAGGTCTATAGGATTCGTGAATCTAGGAAATGGGTTATGGTTGAACCACTGGGCATAGTCATCAGTCATACCGGCATCAACAATGTGCTCTTTCATATCCAAAGCCAAATGAGGTAGACCTAGGATCTCATCTTAGGAAATGTAGTAATCTACCTATGGACTCCATAAGGATATCTCCACATGTACCTATGCATATAATTCCAAACCCTGTGGCATACATTGAACTCTACCAAACTATTGAAGATCCCTATAAAAAAAAAACCTGCTCGATGACCAAAGGAGTGTAGTCAATCATCCACCAAGGCATGCACATAAAAGGCAACTCTGTAGGATCCTCTCATTAGGGCTCACAACCAAGATAGGGCGGTCAGGTAACCTAATCAAGATCATCAAGAATGCTCTGATAGTAATCAACCTTTCCCAGATGTGACTGGATAACAATACCCTCATAAATATATGTGAAAGGCCACCTAGGATCTCTAGCCCACACTGAAATAGGGATGTCCTCCTAGGTCCACAACAGTAACAATATAACACCGATAGATAAGGTGGCACCATGTCTATAGACAGCATGATGCAACTCATGATAGAGTTGTGCCAAAATGTAAGAACCCCAATCAAAGCAGTGAGGTTGTGCTATCATATCCTCAAGGATACAACCCCAACCAACTACAAATCCATGCCCTCTTTGATCCAGTAGTGGGAACCCACCAATCAGGACACCCAACACTATAGGAATTACTAGAAAGGAAATGAATTGTGCCCACGGGATACTCACATCACCAAAATTGGGATCACTGAATAATCATCTACACACTGACCCATCATATACCTGGTCATAATATATCATCTCTTTGTGAGCAGGAATCTGGAGTAACCTATACACATCCTTGGGAGTGATTGTCATCTCCCAAAGTGGAAAATGAAAGGTATTATAGTCAGAGTGCCAATGCTCCGCAATAGCAGTAAGAAGACCATGATTCACTCCGAATCAAGGCATATCAAATAGAAAAGAGAGACTGCATTGACCAATGAGGCATCGCTCGTGTGCGCTCAAATCATCTACCATGTCCAATAGCCATGGATATAGACCTCGGACATAAATCTTCCAGAGATGAGCTTGCAGAATCAAGTGACATTAAATCAGTAACCAATCATCTAGAGTGAATTATCACAAGTCAATCATAATCCTATTGTAGCATCATCATTAATTTTCCTAATTCTACTAGAGAAGATAGAAAACAATCAAACCTAATCAAACCAATCAACCAAGATTGACAATCAACATTCATTGAACATGATCGAACTGACACCAAACCACTTGTTTCATCACAAGATCAATTGATCTCATTCATCAATCGATTATGGGAATCATTCGAATCGGATAAGCCAATCAAAATCAGGAAAATTTCTGAAAAGGCCCCTATGTATCATTTCAAAGTGTGTACATGCTACTATTTTGATTGTAAGTGCTATAAAAATTATCATACATGCCAAAACATATTGTACGTGTCATTCTAGATAGAAAGCACTATTCTAATAGTGTGTACACACTACAGAAAATTTGAAAAGTACTGACCTAATTGTAAGCACTATTTTACCTATCAAAAGTGTAAAACCTAACTAGGACATCAAGTTATATGCACTATTTGATAAATCAAATGCACTATTTCAAGATGCAGACACACTAAAATAATTGTGTACACGCTATTAAAAATATTGAACATGCTATTTGGGTAAATTGGCAAACAAAGAGGGGTTTGATGCCTAAAAAATTGAAGTTTTTGCAAAAAAGTAGTAAATTAAAAAAAATTAGCAAAATAGGGTACTTATCAGAGGTTCGTAGTCTCGTGGACATTGATACCAATGACCATGCTCGAATATGTGCTCACAAATTGGGACAACCATTGTGGAAGGTGCATAAGAGGCAGAGAGAAAAAAGTCAAAAGTGAAAGGTGAAAATGAATAGTAAAATTGACTTTTTACCCCTATATATAGTCATTTGACCTAAAAGGGGCTCTTTAGCGGAAAAATTGACATGGGATCAAATTTTATCAACAAATTAGCCAAATCAAGGTCATTCTTATCAGTCAAACAATTGCATCATTATTAGAAATGAAATTGAAGTGAACACAAAAGTATTGGAAAAATTATCAAACGCATATATCTTTCACCAAAATGCATTCCATTTCATTTTTGAGGAGGCGTGCAGTCATATTGTCATCAATTTCAATTAGAATATGTTTCAGGATCATCGGGCATGAAATTTTCCAAAATCATTAGTGGGGCATCAAAATTAGGGAATCTTTTTCAAATCGAACATCATATCTAGGATCTATCATCACATCAACCAGTGGCATCATCAATCAATTAGGGTTTCATCAAGGAATCTACATCATCGAGATCGAATCAGAAATCAAATAATCAAACATCAGACATTCTTTGAACCAATGCGCTTTGCACATTGATTCAAAGAGGGGCATTTGTAGACACCTAAAAATGGTCAAGCTAGTCCAAGCGAACAATCGAAGCAAAATCAGAAATTAATTGAAATCAAAGCCAAAAAAAGATGAATTAAATTAAATAAATCATTTAATTATGCACTTAATCAAATCAATTGTATGGTTGAATTAAATCAAATCCAACCCATTCAAGGGGTACACATGGATAAAACAAATTAAATAAATCAATTAATTAACTCCTAAAATTTCTCACCTACCACATGTGAGGGAATTGCCACAACTAATAGGAATTGAGAATTCAGCTCACATAGATCAAAGCCAAATTGAATCTCAATAACTCACCTTGAGAATGCATCTTGACCACTCATTTTGTCTCATTGTCCCAAGCTTTGAGGACAAAATATTTAAATTGTATTAACATTTGAAACCATAGACTTAACCCACACTTAAGCATGATTAAAACTACTCCACCCCCTAAGCTTGGAGAAATCTATAAATAGAAGGCAAAAATAAGGAGAAAGGGATCCCAAGAGCATTTTATAATTGCATCCTTACTATAGTGAATTTGATTTGAAAGCTTAATTTAGCATGTTTTGAGTAAAGATAGGCCTAATACTTCATCATTTAGCATAATTTCTCATTTTAGAGCTATCTCTAATAGAATCTTGTTGAGAGCTCTTCATTAGCATCTTTAATTAGAGAGCCATAGGATGTTTATTGTCTTTATTTTCATTCAATAGCTTCTAATTTGTTATATTTGGCATAATTGAATTGATATTTTGATGAACTAATCCTATGAAGGTATTTCAGATACACAATGGACAAGCACAATGGAGAGAATTTTAGAATTGCATCCTTACTATAGTGAATTTGATTTGAAAGCTTAATTTAGCATGTTTTGAGTAAAGATGGGCCTAATACTTCATCATTTAGCTTGATTTCTCATTTTAGAGTTGTTTCTAATGGAAGCTTGTTGAGAGATCTTCATTAGCATCTTTAATTAGAGAGTCATATGATGTTTATTGTCTTTATTTTCATTCAATAGCTTCTAGTTTGTTATATTTTACATAATTGAATTGATGTTTTGATGAACTAATTCTATGAACATATTTCAGATACACAATGGACAAGCACAGCAGTCCAAAACAGACATCGCCTATTTGAGCTCCATTCTCTTTTGTATCATGGACCCTTTGGTGTGTATCTTGATCATGTAATCTACATTATTTTTTATTCTTCCTTCTTCAAATAGGTTATTCGATAAGTCCACACATTTAAAGTCTTTATGTAATTGGTTTGAATATCTTTGTAAGCTAGGAACTCCATGACATAATAGCATTCTATTTCTACCACTTCTAGAGTGAAATAACATTTTTATCTACCCCCACATTTTTAGGTACTATCCATGTACTAGATTTACATCTTAGGCTGATGCAAACTAGTTCTAAGCTCAAGCATTAATATTTCCATTAAAAACTTAATTGACGATCTCATAAACATCATTAAATATTTTATTTCCATTTTCTTACAGCATTTTTTGCTCCTTTAAAACTCTATGTGATTATAATACAATGTGAACTATCACTAAATTATGTTCTTCATAGTTTTAGTTTTAAAGTAGGCTTGTTTGGTTGCTTTGTTCTCTGTACTATTTGTTTATAATTAGACCATAATTTGCACTATCACTAAAGTATGTTTTTGATAGTTTTAGTTTTTGTAAAGTAAGCATGTTTGATTGCTTTGATATTTATATTATTTCTCTTCCCACCTCTACTTATTGTATTCATTTTATTCTCATTGTGTATACATTTGGTTCAATATAAAAAGTGACTAAAAAATTGTCACTTGGGCTTTAAAAGTTTTAGAAAAATAAAATGGCATTATTATGTAAATAGTGAAGGGAAATTTGGGCTTCTCAAAAATCCATCTAAGATCAATATGCTCATCTAGTATTAAATAATTCTTTCAAACATATTCCAACAAATTTATACAAGCATATACTACTATTTCATAAAAGAAAAATGGACATAGTTTATTTTCCACAATTAAAACCTTAGAGGAAAGTGAATTTAATATACAAATCTAATAGATTTTTAGTAGCATTACAACATACAAATTTAATAATTCAAAATCATGAAACAAGAAGAATAAGACATAAAAGAAAAATATGGATATACATGGGGAAAACCCTTTTAGTTACAAAAACCCACACTCCAAAACATCGAGCCAATATAGTATTCAACAATAAGTTACAATATATTTTCAATCTTTTAGCCTTTACATGAAGATTTAGATCTTTTTCCATCCCAGAAAAAAAAACAATAGTATTATAACCTCTATGAAATGAACTCCTCTCCTTTCATAAATAGCTAAGGCATCAACATATATATAGACCTCAACACAAAGAGGTGGGTTTCTGTGGTTTCTATAGCCATATTCAACATCCAAGAGGTAAGTTGTGTCATAAAAAAGTTCATGATAATACCATGAAACATTGCTCATGTAGAATCTTCCAAGGAAACAATATTTATCTCATGCATAATGGTCATCTTGCCAAATACAATGTAAGACAACATACAAATTACCATGACCAATAATAGATGTCTTCTTTAGCTCATAACACTTGTTAAAAATGAATTCCGCCATAAATTATAATTACTAATATACAACTCCAACACATAATAAAAATAATATTACCAAGACTCTTTAGTCAACATAGGAAATTGTCAAATCACTTTTCACCCCAAAATGGAAATATATGATAATATCTTCCAAAATATAGCATATTCTAAGTGGGTGTCAATTTTATTGAAAATAAGAAATATGGCATCTCATCACCTCCCAAAAGGTTTCACAAAATGAATGATAACTTAGGATAAATCAATTATACAATAATTAATTAATTAATTCAACATGTTCAGACTTTAAGGTTGAGACACCTTAACCCCAACAATATGCCACTTGTCAAAGACATGTTAAGTTTCTACATAACAAGCTTTGTAGGAGTCAAATTATGAAGCCACATCATCACAACCATCCTCGAAACCTCACAAATCTCAAAATACTCTTGTGCTCCATCAAGACACCAATCCAATGAGCACAAGCATAAGATCCTACATCAAACAAAGGGTAAAATATATTTCCACCACTTCACTATCTTCACAAGCTATATAGAAGAAAAAAAAACCATCAACTTCAAATCTCATAATTGAAATTAAATTTTAATGTAGTCCTCCAAAAAACAAGATAGAACACCAACTAGAGCAACAACTAAACTTACTGCTCTTATCCAACTAATAAACCCACAAGACTTAAAATAGCACCCATGATAAGTTGCAACATATCCAATTACGCATACCTTAAAGGTATCCAAACATTAATAAACTCATTCCACCAGCATAACCAACCAATAAAATACAAGCACAATATTTGTGTACAAAAAAGTTGATGAAGACCCAGCACATCTAGGAGCTTCCACTGTATGGATAATGTTGTATCTAAAAAAACAAAGGCAAATTATTCTATCAATCACAACACATAAAAATTTTATCTATTTAGTAGGTCAAGGACCATCCAAAAAGATATGGAAATCTTGCAAATAAAATTGTTGCAAGAAACATCTCTCCAAAAAGTCTTAATAAATCTTCCAAGCTCTCCACATTAGACAAAAGAAAGAGATACATGAATTCCCATGTCACCGCCCAAGTGATAAGACATGCCACAAGATACTAATCACTATAGATCTATATAAAACATCACATCTAATATCAAGTGAATCTAATCCTCTTGAAAGATCATTAAGACTAGACAGAAACCACATACCATAAACATGTAGCATGTACTTCACATACACCTCTAAATGCTAGTTGTGTCAAGTATGATCTCCTTCACAACCCCAATAGAAAATTCATAACAACATCAAAACATGTTAAACCTAAAGAGATCAAATGTAATACACACACACACACACAATGTATCTATATAGATGAAAATTCTCTCAAAAAATATCAAACTACTCCATTTCCCATTTTAGGAAATTAGTCCACTACTATCACCTATTGTCATCATAAAAGAAAACACATACCAAGGGGATAAACATGATGTCCATCTCCTACAATGAATCCTCCAACCATATGAATATAATTCAATATCTATGATTATGAAAGAAAAACATAAAGTACCTGAGAATAAAAATGGGAAATACCTCTCAAGAAATGAATTGTCAAGTAGACCAAGAGTGGTGAATGAGAATGATCTTCCAAGATATCCAAGTCAACATAACTCATTCAAGAACAATAACCTCATAGATCTCTACTGAACTTGCATCCAAGCAAGGTGTAGGATCCTCAGACTTCCAACTAAAAACTCATATCTAGAGTAACCATTTAAGTAGATATCTCTAATCTAAAGAGAACTATAGCCTCATCTAAGTATCCTTGTATCCATGAGTTCTAGTAAATTATCAATCTATGCTAAACTCCAAATGCATATTTGCACTCTCATGAAGCTCTAAGGCATATGACCTATGCACCCCATACAAAGAGAAATCATCAGACCACTATCAAAGCTCCAAGTATAGTACTAGAGACCCATCATGACATCGTGATCTAACCATCCACTCCTAGGAGATCACATGCTCCAAATAAACATATCATAGTCTCAAGAGCAATGTATCGTGCCAAATCTCTAATGTACAATCAAGAGTATATGATGGCACAATACCAACATACTCTAAACCATCACTATCCATCAATCACCAGTTCAACACCTCAACAATAAACTCCAAAGTTCCTCCATGGCCTTGAGATGTTACCCATCCTCAAATAGTGTACATAAAATGGTGAAAGAACCCTTTTGCAGAAACAAGATCCAAAAATCCCTCCAAACCATCTTCATCACTAAATAAGATCACCCATCATCATGTGATGAATACATGGTCACTACTAAAGCTCCCACTAAACCATGATACCGAGCTCTCAAATCATAATGATACACCATCTTCCAAATCTGAAAATCTTCAATATCCACACATACAAATGTATTTCTAATCAAACAAAGTGAAACCTATTGGTAGTTGTTTGTATCATTGATGTCAACCCTCTTCTTTCTAATAGTTGAGAGCTTGTTGATATGTGTTTTGATGTTGACTTTTTGATGTCAACCTTCTTCTTGTTGTGATGTTGCATTTGTGAAACTATTGATATGTATCATAATGGTGTCATTGATGATTATAAGGTCAATCCTCTACTGATATGGTTATAATTATGAAGATGTAGAGTGCTTATTTAAGGTAGAATGTATACCATATGTAATGTTTCTCTGGTCAAAATGTAAGATGCTTATACAAGTGGTTTATGACTAATGGTATTCTTTATTGCAAATGTTTGCCTACTTGGTATTGATGTCTAGTCTATGTTATGTTGTTGTTCATGATAAAGATGTGTTGTTGAAGATGTTCCATTTTTTTGAGATGTTCTTGTGTTGTTGGGTATGTGAAAGATTGTGAGGGGCCAAACAGTGGCAACGGGGGGAAAATTTTGTTTTCTACCTTGTCCAACAATGCAAAATTTGCTTCCACTTCTTGTTGGTTCAAACAAAATTTGAATTTTTTTTTTTAATACCAAACTAAAATGGATATATGTTAGTAAACGGATATATGATGCATAACATATATCCTTTTTTACTTCCAAAATGGATATCCATTATGTTTCCAAAATCTATATTCATTTCCTTTCCCCTAAATAGCATACTTTAGTAAAATGGGAATAATTTTTGTGTTTCTTATCAAAATTTTAATTTTTTCAGGCATTGGAGAAGTGATTTGGAGACCTACAATATGCTTAAAATAGTTGTATTAGCTTATAGATCAAAAATTAATTATAATAATTAGAATTTAATACTTCATTTTAAAAGTTTAAATACTTACAATTTTTGCATACAATATCATAATTTTTTTAATTTAATTTTTCCCCCAAAAGAATTGAAATAGTTAAAAATTAGTAAATAATAAAAAAATTATATTTTATGTACTAATGAGACAAACAAACTTTAAAAAACATTATAGAAAGTTGTCTTCTCTCTCTCTCTCTCTCTCTCTCTCTCTCTCTCTCTCTCTCTCTCTCTCTCTCTCTCTCTCTCTCTCTCTCTCTCTCTGTGTGTGTGTGTGCACAAATACATATAGACACACACACACATGTATATACATACATACATACATATATACACACAAAAAAAAAAAAAATTATCCTCTCTATCTATGTCTCTCCATCTACCTACACCTATTTATCACTTTTCTATATCACCTCCTTTATTTTTCACTCTTTTCCCTTTTATCTCTATCTCCATATATATCTATCTCCTTGTCTAACTATATCTCATCATCTCTAAATCTCTCTTATTCACTTCATCTCTTCCTTCACCTATTCTAATCAATCGATTAATTTTTATCCATATATGTCTTTTCCTCCATCTCCCTATCTCTATCTCTCTCCCTATTCATACATCTTTCTATATCCCTCTCTAAATATATCTCTTCCTCTATACATGATAGATCTCTAGAGAGAGAGAGAGAGAGAGAGAGAGCTCGGGATAAAAGGATAAATGATAAGTACAAGAATATAGAAAGAGGGAATGATGGGAAGAGAATGAGATAGAGAGAGAGCTATCTAAATATTGAGATGGAGATAGAGAGGGAGAAATAGGTTCTTTGTGTGTGATATATATATATATAGAGAGAGGGGGGGGGATAAAGATATAGATAATAAAAGGGACAAGGATGAAGATAAGTAGAGATATAAGTCCCTCCCTCTACCTATACCTATTTATTACTTGTCTCTATCACCTCCTTTATCACTTCATCCCCCTCTATATCTATCTATCTATAGGTCTATCTATGTCTCATTATCTCCAACTATCTCTTATTCACTCTGTCTCTCACTCCACTTATCCTAATCAGTCTCTCTCTCTCTCTCTCTCAATATCTATCCCTTTCCCTTTATTTATTTGTATTATTTATCACTTTATATCTCTATATGTTTATCTCTCTCACTCATACACACAAAGACCCCATTTCTCCGTCCCTATCTCTATCTCTCCATATTTAGATATATCTCCCTCTTGAATCACCCTTCCTTACCATCATTCCCTCTTTCTATATTTCTCTACTTGTCATCTATCCATTTATCTCTCTCTTTAAAGAATGATAGAGAGAGGACCTATCTAGATAAGGATAGAAATAGAGACATCTAGAAAGAGATGGAAAGGATGTATAGATAAAAAAGATAAAGAGAGTGAGATCTTTAATAAGAATTAAGTTGAGAGAGAGAGAGAGAGAGAGAGAGAGAGAGAGAGAGAGAGAGAGAGAGAGAGAGAGAGAGAGAGAGAGAGCAAATATAAGTTTAGATCTTGAGAAGGATAGAAGGAAGGATGGATTGAGAGATAGGTAGAGAGATGGATAAAGCAGGACAAAAAGACTGGGAGGAACCAAGGGTGGGGTAAACTAATCTAGCTTCATATCTTGGAAGAGAGAGGGGGGAGAGATGATTTTTTATCAAAATTTATTACTCTCCTAGGTAAAATTATTAAATATCTATTACCAGTTACTAACTTAATGTTTCAAATACTTTGAGATGATTTTTACAAAATGGATCATAGAAAAGAGACTTCATGTGAAAAATTTGTGAGCATTTAATGTTTTAAATATGAAGAATGAACTTAATTATTTTTTATATACAATATAAAAGAAATACCTATTGCATTGTATAGAGCTTTGAATCACCTTTTTAATGCTTGGTAAAAATCAAAATTTTCATAAAAAATATATAAAAGCTATGCCCATTTTACTAAAATGTGGTTTTAGGTTTTTTTCTAAACAGATATTTGTTTTGGAAAAATAAGATGGATAAAGTTTTGAAATAGATATCCAATTTCTTTGACATAATTTTTTCCTCCTCTTTTTTCCTCAAGATTGCTATGGGTTTTGTCTTGGGAATGACAAATTTAGTAAGTCAACACAATAAACATGTTTTTAGTGTTTCCTTGGTTTTCCAGACTTCACCTATGTGGATGACGACTTTTTTTTACCCGAAATTCATGAAACAAAAAGGGTTTTTGAGGATATTCTCATCTTTTCACTAATATAAATTATTCCTTCTTTTTTTTAATAAATTATAATTATTTATTTTCTAATTGAATTACATCTAAAGTCCTGATTGATAAGTTGATTGAAAAACATTCATAACTTTCAAATAATATCACATTTTTTAAGCCAAAAAATATATCACATTTTATGCTTTACATACTATAGGATATAGAAAAGAAATTGAATTTTATAAATTTTTGACCAAGTTATGGTGGTCAAACATACGAGTTTTTACATTTTGTAAAAGTTTTAGAAAAAAATTATAATTAATTATTTACTTGGAAACAAGTTACAAAAGAATATGCATCAAATTTGGACATAGGTCTTCTACTTATATCTAGAATCTTATTAAAAAATATTATCATTTGATTGTGGTTAGGATGGTTAGACATACACCTATTATATTTTTTCTAAAATTTGTGTACTATTGCATTGAAATTTTATTTTTTACCCAATAGATTATTATTTTCCAAAAAATAACTAGTATCTTAGAAACTACATTCAATTCACTACAAATTCTATTATTACATTTTTTATATGATGTTGATATCTTATTCAAATTTTTATGTCAAGTTGCTTAACTCTATTTTTCTAAAATTTTATTACCAATTAAAGGCCTTGTTTGGCCCACCATGATCCTGCACATGTACCCTATTGGTCAAGATTATTGGCATCTTGATGTAGTAAGATTGTATGTCAACCCTTCATTTTATTTACAATTATGTGTGTTGGTTATCAGAGTTGGAGTTGAGAGATGGTGACAATGATGATATCATGATTATATCGCATTGAGATGAGGATTAGAAGCATTAAAGATTTGAGATAAGGGTTAGAAGCATAACATTATCGTGGATGGTTATATTAGTTATTGTAGCATCCCTCTTATTTCTCTATATGAACGTATTGCAAAGGTGTTTTAACAATTGAAAAATGTTGAAGAGTGTGTTTGTAGAGAAGTGCTCTAGTAGCTTCCTAGAAGAATGTTCTACAGTCCTCAGCATTTGATGATATGGCCTAATCTTTTATAACATAGATTATATGTTCTTCAAATGTTTCACTTCAATGTTTTTAGGTCCCTGTTGTTATCAATGATGTTGCAAATGAATGTTACCTTTTGGTAGTTTGGGTGTCTGTCAAAACTTGTTCAAAAATGCTTTGTATTCCTCTATATTGATGTTTCTTGGGTTGTCTTATAGGGAAGGCTTACCATTTTTATGCATTATCGTAATTCAATTTTCTTATGGAGAGGTGTACTACAAGTATGGTTTTGATTATATTCTTCATGATTGTGTTTTCTTGGTTTTCCAGATACAAAGGAAGTTGTCTAAGAATGATTGTCTCCCAACTTGTATTGTAAAGGAAACATGAAATACGTTCTTAGCAATTGTGTTAGATGTTTAGGTAGCATCTATAGATGATATGCATTGGATTAGTTGATTACTTTGGTATTGCATTGTGTCTAAAGTTGGTTCTCAAGGTTATTTACGGTGATCTACCTAATGAAGTTTTCTCTCTTGTCTATGAATATTCTTGATTGTATTGGATATTGTGTTGAGTTAGTTTCAAGTCCCTTCTTTCCATCTGGGGATCTTTTTAAGCGGCTTCATAATTGAAGTTTTTTTTGGGCCAACCTATTGTATGCTACACCTTACCTTGTTCCTAACTTTGGAGGATGTGCACCAAGTGTATCATTTTTGCATCTACATTCTAAGGATAATGATTGCTTGAGATATCATGTCAAAAGCATCTACATTCTAAGGAGAATGCTGGAAGAATTTTGTTGAAATATTATATCATTATGCTTCATTTCATGTATCTTTTGTTGAGAGAGTGAGTCTCTTCCTCGGGTCCTTTTGTATCTTTCATTGAAGAAGTGAACTTCAGTTTGCAAGTCCTTTGTATATTTCCCTAAGATAGTGTTTCTTGGTAGAAAATATGACAATGAGCCTCTTGTAGTACTTTTCATATCTTATGAGATATTCTCAACATGTTTTTTCCCTCGTTGGGTTTTCCACATATATATGGTGTGATCATATGCATTGGTATTGATTGCCTTAACTTTCATTGTTGTTGATTAAATTTGTTGCCCCATTCTTATCTTTAATCTAAAAGGATACATCATTTGATCAAAATGGTGTTTTAGGTCGCTTGAATGTCCTTACAAAATCTCTTTAATTCTTTTATTTTCTCAAAATTTCTATAATTAGCTATTTTATAAGGTTATTGGAACTTTTCATAATTTCGTTAACTTTTTTAGTCACTGGCTAAGTGTTGCTATCTAATGTTTTTGCTAAAATCCTTGCATCTCTTAATTTGTCTTCTTTGTCTTTGTCTTCATTTCATGTTAAAATGCTAACTTTAAAAGATTTAAAAAGTCAAAGTCAAGATTTTAAGTATCTCATTTTGTATCAGCTTTTCTCAATGATTTAATAATTTCATAGGTTTTGCAAACTTTCAAAATTCCCAAAAGTTAGTTGGTTTAAGCACATTTTCAAATGACGTCAGTAAAATATGAAGTTTTCAAAACTGATTAAACTTCCAATAAAATTGGTATATCTTGTCACTTTACCAATAAATCTAAATTTGAAGTTCAAAATTTTAATCTAGTTAAGAGCTTTCTCAAAAAATGACTAGTATCGGTAACAAAAGGATTTTACAAAACTTGTCAAACCACTGACAAAGTTCGCAGAAAGGGCCATTCTTTTGACAAGGAGATAATGGTTTGAGTTTTTAAGAAGGCATCAAAAAGATAAGGAGAATGGGCATTTCTTTTCGAACGAAAGAGAAGGCAGCAAAAGGGAGAGTTGGCATAACTATTCGAAGTGCCAATAAAGCTCACAAAAGTTCATAAAGGCTTGACAAAGGAGAAATTTTCTTCCAGAGGAAAAAGAAAAAGAGATGAAACTTGAAAGAGGTAGGAAATAAAATATGTTAGAGAATTGAGTAGTTAGTAGAACCAAATGAATCACTAACAAAGAAGAAAGAGAAAAGAGAAGTGAAGTAAGAAGAAATTAAAAAGCGTCAACTTAAGAAATTTTACAAACTCATTTTTACAATCAGAAATGTTAGCAAAATAATTGAAATTACCAATATTACTACATAGGCATGGAATGAATTTAAAATGGTTGTCATAGCAGAGAGGTAGATGGATAGTTAATGTTGGATTCTATATGTCAATCAAGGGAGTTTTAATTACATTTTCAGTTAAACAAGGGTTTTCAATGAAAGCATAAGGAGCAAGACTTAGTGGAAAGAGATGGAAAATTTAGGGTATTGTTAACTCCAATAGTAATAAACCAGTATGTTGATCCCCTACACTCTTTCTAAATAGGGGAACTAAGGTGTTTTCATTGTTCTCGTATTATTAAAAAAAAATTATAAAATTCATATTAATTATTCCAGTCCAAAGACAGGTCGAAATATAAATATCTTAAGTATGAGAAGCTAAAATCTTAGAAAGTAAACTGCCTGAAGTAGGACATACTAAATTGGGACATATAAACTTAGAAGAGTTTTGGGGTGGCATAGACAACCCAAACAGACACCCTATCACACAGAAATTATTAGAGAGTGGTCTCTTGCAAGTTGTAGTGTACTTTTTATGTAATTCAATGCACCAGCTTAGTGTTCGAGTGTTTCAACTAGTATAATCCCTAAACTCGGGAGATAGGGACCACCAATGACCACTTGTCGATAACTTTCAATAGAGACACCATTAGTGGTTGTCTTAGGTTTTCAAAAGGAGAGGAATCTGCACAATGAGGTTTTTGTTATCTAAATGTGATTTCAATGAGAAGAGAAGGTATACAAAAAAATTATTGCAAGAGAGTGGCCAGCAATTCCAAAGAGGGGTTCTAAATTGACTAGTGTTGATATAATTAAATATTGAGTAATTACACTTTACTTAAGTTTATTTAGGATAATGCATAACATAGTAGTTCTCATATGTGACACTTAGGAAGATGCACATTTAGTTGCACATGGTGTAGGAGAAATTCTACTTTAGATGGTGATAGTAGTTATTACATTCCACTTTATGTATTGTCTCCAAATTTAGTGCACTTATCACTTTATCATCCTCCACATGTTGCACAAACTTCATTTCATAATGGAGGATGATCCACATTTGGTAGACATGTAATTCCATCTTGGGTGGGTTATAATTTATCTCCTAAGTTATCATTGTCTCTTATTTCCTTATTTATATAAGCAAACTCATTGTGAACATCTTGGTCATGTATATTAGCAATATTATTATTCTTTCATCTTATTGCAATTGTCTTACTATTTTCTAGTGGAAGTTATCTTGGTCTTTAATTTAATACTGAGGTGTTGTAGAGTCACCTAAAACTTTTAACATGATGAAAGCTCAAAATTGATAGTTGGTAGAAGTTAGTATAATTATTCAAATAATCAAAAGTATATGTGGCAGCAACACAATCTATGAAGGATGATGAAAATCGCGTTTTGAAAAGCTGAAATATTATTGCTAGCAATATTTATATCTTCCGCTACAAAGTAAAATGTTTTTTTTCCAAGCACCACGGTAATAAGACTTTGAGGCAAGTTAATCTTCGACGATGTCGACATAAGTAGAAGATTGAAGCCACCTACGAATCAATGGAGAATACTACTACCATTGTACATAATATACTTGTGAAGGGCTTATCCTCAACCAATTAAAAATTGCACAATAACCTCCTTAATCAAGAGCGCAAATAATCCATAAGCTAGCCATGGCAAGCGAATAAGACTATGGAGAAAAAAATGATGTGGGCATCGATACTCTTAGAATCAATGACTATCATGGTAAAAAGAATTGTGCTATTATTGGAGTGATATTTGTATCAACATTTCCTTGATATCTTACGATGGAGAAGGTAACAATCAGCAAGCATGAATGTCATCACCGTGTATGTTGAAAGACGATTATCGCCCAAGAACTGGTTACGATTGGTACTATACTAATCCATAGATTAGTTATTTAATGAAAGAGTAGCATTACAATATGTTAAATAATAGGTCCCAAAAGGAGTATGATTATAAATTACTAAGTCACCAATATAAAGGAAGATGGCAGTGATTAACATAATTATGCATTAATTATCTAAAGGTGCAATTGGATTAAATAAACCAATCTATTTAAGTTATGAAGAGGTATGTCTCCTAACATCTAAAGATGTTACCATTCAACTTTGCAAGATATATGATGGATATCAAATCAATTTTCCTAATAATCATTGAATCATATTATATATTTTATATAACTTTATCAGAAGTCGGAACGTTCTATTGAGCAATTGGCCTAGTGTCAAATTGGTAGCATATAAAACAAGTTCGATATCAAGAAGATTAGCATTATTGAAAGTACATAAAGAAAAATTAGAAACAACATCATGTTTTTGTAAGAGATATCATACACATTTGCATATGCATAGGCATAAAAAGTAGCAAATTATCCATCACTATAAGTGATAGGAGACCATATATTGTAGCATACTTCTTATTGTCATAGAAAGCACAACTATTGATCATAAAATATTATAGCATACTTTCCTATCATATCAGAGGAGGCTAGTATTATTTAGCTTTAACACATATTGGGTATTAAGATCATCCTTGCACAATTGTCATCAATTATATCAAAGACAATAGTGATAATCTTAACATTGTGTACATTGAACTAAGCGCAAATATAGTGATCAAAATAATCTTGCATATATCTATCTAGTTGTAGAAACAGAGATAATACTGATATTGATATTAATTATATAATATAAGTTGATCATCTAAAAATTGGTATCATGAACAATTACTTTTACTTCAATCCTTGTCATTTTTGGTATTATTAGACACTTTAAGGAAAGAAATCTCTTGCAATTGACCCTTGAAAGTTTATTGTCCCTATTTTATAAGATCGAACAAAAAGGGGACATTACAAGTGGTATCAGAGCTAAAGAACCTATTATCATGTCAGGAAACCTCTCAAAAGAGGAGAACAAAAATAATAATCAAGAAACTAGTATGAGAGAATTCAACAACCGCATGAATCAATTCATGGGAGAACAAATGAGCACTCAAAGGAGACTCTCTCTCAATTGTTGGACATGCTAACCATGATAAGAAATGGAACCAATACAAGAACAAGAAGATCAAAAAATAGTCACCAAATGTTTCAAGGAGCCACAAACACTAGGAAAGGAAATAGAAGCAATTGGTTCTTTGTGTGTTTCTCGTGTTACAAGTTAACTAAGAACTTGGATTCATGAAGATTATGAGGTTTCCCTTACTCCCTCCCAAAGATCATGTGTTGAGGATAACCTATGAAGTGATTTTAGAAGGTGAAATGGAATTCATGGTTCTCCTTTACATCCTAATGAGTACACGACATCCACTACCAAGTCAATGGTGGGGGATGAGAACAGAGATATTTCTAATGCAAGTAAATCAGAAGTTACTTCGTATATCTAGTCTAATCAGCTTGAGGTAGATAATCAAGGAAATGTAACATTGATGATATGGAGAGAGGAGATACAAAAGATATTAAACAAGGATATAGGAACATCTATAGAGGTTATGAGATCCTAAATCGTTATAAAGAAGATGATAAGTTAAAAAATATAGGAGAGAACTCACAAGAGAGAAACCAAGGCATAGTAAGTAAGCACTTTAAGGGATTAGGTGACAAAGGAAGAAATGATGATTTGGATGGTATAGCTAAGACTTTTGACTTGAAATATTGTTTGGAGAAATTAGATAGGTTGAAAGAATATTGGTTTGGTTTTAAAAAGGATAGCCTTAAGCTTATTTATTTTGTTTGCAATTAAGGCTAACATGACCTATGACGCTCTTTTTGAACTAAATGAAGAAGCTATAAATTGGAATCATATAAAATTGGAGATTAACACAAAACTTGGGACCCCGGTGCAACTTCTATTAGTGAAATGTGGAAACAATTTTGGAACAAAATTGTGAACCCTAACAATGCTGACACTAATCACTCTCCAATTGAGCTACAAGAGATTACATTTGAAAATGAGTTCCTTCCTTAGAACAAAGATCAAATGATGAATGCTTGAGTTTGGAAAAGAGGAGTGACCCTTTCAGAATATAACCTGCACAAAATCGTCATTACTACATAGTGATGACCATAAATGAGGATCAAAGGGATATTGAATTGTTGCTCACTTTATAAAAGCTAATTAATCGTACAATTATCATTCCAATATCCACCTCCACTACAAGGAATGATAAATTCATTTCACCATTCTAAAATATTACTATACAATTCCTCCTACAAGTGTGAGATGGATGTGACAGATTGGAAAACTCAAAATTATTCTCTTGACACCATGAGAGAATATGAAGAAGCTTTGATTTTAGGGTTTTTTTTAAAAAGTATTTTCTCCTTTGACCAAGAATGATGTCTATCACAACATTTTTTAGGACTTAAGAAAGGGTGGAGGCAGTTTGGGTATGGAAAATCAATTGTTGTAATCAAAGTAGTGTAACATCATTGTGGTGGTTCTTTACTAGGATCAAGTTGGAATGTTGGAGACATTTAGAATTTGATAATTGCTGAAAATAAGATATATTTTGATCGTCTTTAAAAGTTGATGGATCTAACATTTATCCAAAAATAGATCTTAGAAAGGTTCATATATATAGAATGGATTTTCCTTTTGATGACTTTCAAGAAACCCATGTCTTCAATGTTTCACTAAAATACATAATGAATGGTGCTGCAAATTTTGAAACCCAAATATTGACTTGACAATATAAGAATGGTTGCAAACAAGCATTTTCAAAGAGGGGAGATTGTGATGTCCCCAAATCTAACAAACGAGTGAGAAGAGATCTAAACATTTATATTTTGCGACCTTCAATAAACTTTATAGCCATGTCTCTAAAGACCAATATATTCCTGTAAAGACTCATTATTCGAAGTAGGCGGAAGTTGATATAATTATTCAAATAATCAAAAGTATATAGGGCAGCGACGAAGTCTATGAAGGATGACGGCAATCACCTTGTGAAGAGTTGAAATATTATTGCTAGAGATGTTTATATCTTCTGCTACAATGTAAAATGTCTATATTAAAGCATCGTGGTCTAGTACAACTTTGAGGCAAGTTAATCTTCGAGGATGTGGACACAAGTAGAAGATCAAAGCCACCTTACAATGGAGAAGGTAAAAGTCAGCAAACGTGAATGTCATCACCTTGTATGTCAAAAAAGGACTATCACCCAAGAACTCGTTATGATCAGCATCTTACTAATCCATAGATTAGTTACTTAATGAAAGAGAAAAAATTACAATATGTTAAAGGCTAGGTCTCAAAAGGAGTGCATCATAATGGTTAAAGGGAGGTCAAAATGTATGGGTAAAATTAAACATATATTGGACACGTTGTTCTTTAAGTTTTAAAAAGATTAAGGAATTGGTAATTTCATTTAGGGTTGATCACATGATAGTTTGGCTTTAGGCTTCACAGTATTTAGGAATAATATTAATTTTAAATTATTATAATGAGATCTTCTTAATTTGTCAATCAATATTAAAGTTTAAAGTTTTCAATTAATATTAATAAATTTCTTTAAATCATTTAAGAAAGATAAATATTACAAAAATATAATAAAAATAAACATAAAGGTTTCTTCAATATAAATTATCATGCATTTGTAAAATCTATTTGAATGTCCAATGTTGTTTCTAAACTTTAAATAGTTTCTAAATTCAAAAATGCTAACTTATATGATTATTCAAATATTTCAAAAGTAATACATAGTTTATAATTTTTATATAGAAAAATCAAAAAAAAAATTATATTTTTATTTATTATTAAAAGTAATGTCTACATATAATAGAAATTTATCTCAATGAAGTTTTTAGAGAAAAAACACTTCAAATTTTTATAATTAAAAAATCTTATTTAAAAATTAGAAAGTATGATTATTAAAACTAATTTAAGATGAAATTAACTAAATCTTGTTCTAAATCTTTCATTTGCAATTGTTTGAAAATCTTTCGATTAAAAATAATTTCTAAATTTGATTCTTAAAATATTTTATTCACTTATTTCTTTTAAATGACATATGAATTTGTTGGATTTTCAAATAAATCTTCAATACTTTCATTGGTGTTTTGAGAAGACAATCGGCTTTTTAAACAAAACTCTGCAAATTTTAGATTTTCATTGTGCACATAAAGTACTAAAATGACTATTTCGATAAAACATATATTTTTAAGGCCTTATTCTTAACAAAATAGCCTTTTGAAGCACCAATTAAAGTGGAACACAATATTTCTATGTGTACACTAAAATTGTTGAAATTGTCTTTTTCTGAACATACAATAATAGGAAAGATTTATGATGGGTGATTAAATTCAAAATCTTTTTATCTATCTTGAATAGCCCAAAAAATAAATAAAAATTTAGAATTTATTTTTGTTTCATTTAAGATTTAAAAGTTATAAATAACTTTAATTATAGAATTTAAAATGATTTGCATGAAAAATGACAAAAAAACAAAAATATAACTTATATGTATCTAGAAAATTGTTTAATTCAAAAATTTGAAAAAAAAAATAGAATTTACATTAAATTTGAAACCATATCAAAAAGAGAAAAGAAAATAGGAATGTTGTATATACATATTTGTTTAATTTAAAAATTTGAAAAAATAAAATAAAATTTACTTAAAATTTTAAATCATATCAAAATGAAAAAAGAGAATAGGAATGGTATATATAGAGAGAGACAGTGAGAGAATAGAAGATAGTTTTTACTTATATCTATATTTTAATTTTAAACTTATTAATTTACAAACAGATTAAGAGGAGATCAAATACTAATATTATATTGCTCTCTGGTCATGAAATATTGGTTTTAAAATTTTCTTTTCTCTTTCCTAGAAACACTCGTTACACAACCCTTTGATTGGTGACCTTACATTACATTTTTGTAGGCATGTAACCTTTCGCACAACAAGCCAACAAGTTGCAACCTTGTACGGATGTTGAAACCACAAATCATATCACAATTACAATGATTCTCATAGGGTGACAACTTTTTTGGTTCAAATTAAATGAGTTAGTTCTTCATAGTTGAACAATCTTGATCTGAATGTCGGCGAGACCCCCATAAATATATTATTTTGGAGGTAGTAGATCTGTCAGTGAAGACTGGGTCATTTTCTCTGGTTTGCCTTAGGGTAAGTTCGGTATGACGATACCCCTCTGACTAAAAAATACCTCTCTCTGAATTTATCACTTTGAAACCATGTGTCAAACCAATTGCATATAGAATATGTTTGATATCAAGAAGGGCACCATTATTGCAAGTACATAAAGAAAAATTAAAAATAGTTCATCATATCATTGTAAATGATATCATACACATTTGCATATTCATAAAGACAAATCAGGAGCAACAGATCATTCATCACTATAAGCAATAGGAATACAAATATTGTAGCATACTTATTACTATCATAGCAAAGATAGCTACTAATCATAATATATATTATAGCATACTTATTATTATCATAGTAAAGATAGTTTCCAATCAGAATATATTATAGAATACTTTACATTTGCATATCAAAGGAGGCTAATATTATTTAGTAGAAACACATATTGGATATTAAGCTCATCCCTGCACAATTTTCATCAATTATATCGGAGACAATTATGATAATCTTAACATTGTGTAAAAATATAGTGATCAAAATCATCTTGGATATATCTAAGTGTTGAATCAGAGATAGCAGTGATATTGATACTAATTATATAATATAAGAACAATCATCTAAGAAGTGGTATCATAGACAATTATTCTTTCTTCAATCATTATCATTTTTAGTATTATTAAAGACTAAATAAGGAAAGAAATATCTTGTGATTGACCTTTGAAAGTTGATTGTCCCTATTTTATAATACTAAAAAAGAAGGGGACATTATAAGTATTATTAGAGCTGATGACCCTACCATCCTTTGAGGAGACCTTTCAAAAGAGAATAAAATGAAAAATAATCAAGCAACTAGTATAAGAGAATTAAAAAACTAAGTGAATCAATCATGGCCAAACAAAAGATCACTCAAATGACACTCTCTAAATTATTGGACATGATAACCATGATAAACAATGGATGCAATGGAGATAAATCCACAAACCATAAAACTTCAAATAGGCATGTACTTATAACAAGTTCAAAAACATTAGCATTGACATTCTCATCTAGAGTTGAACGTCTAAGTAATTAACCCACAATTGATCTAGACAATATCAATTTCACCAAGATTGGATTAAGGGAGGATTGCAACATGATATGTATCTAAGATACTACATAGATTGGTGGATGAATTACTTTCCTAAAAGAGATTGAGCTCATCAACTTCACCTGAGGGGAAGAAGTGGAAAACATGAACACTTGAATGAACAAGAAAATAATGATTACAATATTGCATCAAGAAATTCACACACATACTCATCAATCCAAAAATCATATCCAATGGAATTAGAGGCATTGGACGTTGTTAGATCAAAGGTAAAAAGATAAAATAAAATTAACAACTACAAGTCATCATCAAGCAATATAAGAACAAGAAGATCAAAAATATTTACTAAATATTTTAAGGAGCCACAGACACTAGGAAAGGAAATAGAAGAAATTGATTCTTCATGTGTTTCTTCTATAACAAATGAACTCAAAACTTGGATTCATGAATATTATGGGGTTTCTCTTACTCCCTTCCAAAGATCATGTGCTGAGGATAACCTATCGAGTTATTTCAGAAGGTGAAATGGTGTTCATGAATATATTCTACATCCTAATGAGTACATGGCATCTACTACTGGGTCAATGGTTGGGGATGAGAAAGAAAATATTTCTAATCAAAGTAAATCAGAAGCTACTTTTTATATCAGATCAAATCACCTTGAGGTAGATAAATGATAAAATGTAACATTTAAGGTACGTCGAGAGATGAGATACAAATATAGTAAAAAAAATAAAGGAACATCTAGAGGTCGTGAGAACCTAAATCATTATAAAGAAGAGGATAAGTTTAAAAACATAAGAGAGAACTCACATAAGAGAAATCAAGGCATAATAAGTAGGCACTTTGAGGGATCGAGTAAGAAAGGAATAAATGATGACTTGGATAGTATAGCTAAGACTTATAACTTGAAACATTGTCCAGATCAATAAAAGAGGTTAGAAGAAGATAGGTTAGATGACTTGATAAAAATAGTTTGGAGTCTATCCTAGTTCTTTGGGGAGGATGAGAAACGCGTGAAGCTGTATGGAGGGTTTGACTGTGTCAAGCTTCCTAGCCCAAGGAACCAGGTTTGTCTCATGATAATCATGTATTTTACTCTAGAAGTCCAATTTTAAGTTTATTATTACTACTCTTTACCCTTTCTCAACCATTTTTACCACCATGTATTGGTTTCCTTTCCATTTTTTCTTACTTAAATTCTCTTGAAAACTCAATGAAATATGTTGTCAAGTTGGACAAGAATTAGAATAGAAATCATGTTCCTTGTCATCAAGGCCTTATCTTTCATTTATATAATTTTTACTGTGTGTCCTTCAAAGCATATTTTTATGACTGAAGCACCCCATTATGATTCTTCACCCCCTACAACTATCCTTGAGTCCATCTTTGGTCCTAGAAAAAAGAGGCATCTTTGCATCCCTCCTATTAGTAAAATTGAACTCTTCACAATCAGAACCCTTGTTACCCTCACCCATGACAATTTGGTTGAAGGCCTTTATGGCCTTAAGAAATCTAACACCCCCTCCACCTTTCTTAAAATGAGAAAAATTTTGAAAACCACCCCCTTGGTGAAAATATCCAAGACCCAAATCCACGTTCAAGAAATTTCTAGTGAAGATGAGGTGCATATTGGTTAGGAGAACAGTAAAAGAAGAAGAACAAACCCTAGGCACTTAAATAGGTTAGATGGACACCTAGTGGAAAAATGGAAAGGGAAGAAGTTGGTTTATTATGAATATGATTTTGAGAATGATGAAGGTGGTGATGGTGGTGACACAAAAGAGTAAGAAGGACTTGCTAATTCCATGAATGACAATTTTACTCACATTTCCAACAGTGGAAAAATAAAACCATTGGACCTGACTCAAGAGGCCTTGTATGATGAAGTGGACACCTAGCATGTGATTGAATCTAATACTTGTACTAGCTACAACACTAATGAGGAGTTAAAGGCCATAAAGAAGAAGGTTTTGGAATCAAAGAAGAAGATGGTGAGCATCTCTTGCTTTAACCTACATGTTATACATAGCTATGGCACTACGTTGTGCCTGATGTGAAAGAAAGTGTTGGGAAAGGATGCTAACAATGAAGGGGAACTACGAGGACCTTTTCAAGTTCCTTACTAAGGATTGAATAAATTCACTTACTTAGCTACTACTTGGTTGGTATCTTGTTATTTGGTTTTAAGATATACTCTACTAATATTTTTTATTGTATAAATTTATCTTTATATTTTATTTAATGTTATGTGTTATTTATGTTAGTGTGTTATTAATGCTTTGTTAATTGGTTGTTAAATTTATCTTTAGGTTATTTGTCTAAAGGGTTAGCACCATCTTTTTTCTTATAATATCAAAAATAATACCAAAGAGAAGATCTACAAATAAAATCATATTCACATTCCATGCTAACATGTACCAAGTTATGTAAGATAAGTTCTCCTTCACTATTCCCATATTGAGAGGATGTTTAAATATAACATTCAAACCAAATGAAACATGGTATTAATAGAAGTAAACCTCTCTAACTAGAGGTAAATGAAACAAACCAACCATTCCCACAACAAAGGAAATGTGTCCAAACCACAAACTATTTCCTATACCTCTCCAAATAAGTTCTGAAAACTAGATCCATGGCTCAAGACCAATAACAAGGAGAGCAATGGAAATCCATAAAAACATGAACCTTCTTGTAAAAAATCCCTCAAAACTTATATATTCAATACTAATTCACATGAGAAGACAAAATACAAAATACAAAATGCATCTAATAATCAAACTTTACTAAAATCCTCATCAAAGAGTAACCAACTCAACACATTGTCCCATTAAATTTGAGATTGCATATCCTCACCCAAGTCTCTTTAGTTCCTATGATAATCCAACCATCAATCCATGTTAACATCAAATGCAACCTCACAAAATAATGAAGCTCCAAGAAATGATTAATACACAAAACCAAACAAAACTAGCAAGACTATTGTCCAAGATCTAACAAAAAGATCAGGAACATATAATGAAATCCTAATATAAAATCACCTTAAAGTAAGATCATACAGTCCAAAGAGCATGTTAGAAACTAACACCTTATAAAAGAATCAACAACCCTTCATAGAAAACCAAGATGTCTCCAAACCATATGAAGATAACCATCCAACATCAAACAATGAATCCATGTCACTGCAAAGATCCTACTAAACTATATAAACAAGATCTCCAATTATTGTGATAACCATATCCTAACTAAAGATCCTCTACTGCCACAACACAATCAAGGAACTTAGCCCTAAGAGCTCTCAAATAGAAGAGTAAAACCATGATCTTCAAACCAAGAAGATGAAACTACACATCCTTGGTCAATAGAACTAGATATGTCAAACTCCCACTGTAAATTGAAGGAAGAATGTAAGAGAACCACATGACACCAACACATTTGCAAAATACCATAGCTTATAATCAAAGGTTATCCATACTTAATGTATCATCAAAAAATGGAAGCATTTCCATTTAGGACTGGTTTAGCCCTTCGAGTAAGTGGTTTGGGGTCATGTTGAATGCCTTGAATGGGTCTTTGACTTAAATTTGGCTTTTTTCCCTTGTTCTACCCCATTTTCCACTTATTTCCTACCTAATTCTGGCAACCTTCTCTAAGAATTTGAGGTTCTTGACCTCAGGGTCAAGGTCGACCTTCTGGGTCAAAGTCGACCTCAACCCTAACCCAGGGTCTAAATTTCAAAATTTGAAGGTTTTTGGATGTCGGGTTTTGGAAAGATTTATTTTCCCTCTTTTGGGTTGGTTGTTTCTAGCTTCGAAACGGTAAACTCTTAAATGATATTTAATTTAGGTCCACTTCCAAGGGTATAGGCTTAATGGTAATTTAATTCTCCTATGTTGGTCTCTCTAGAATTTTGTGCCCTAGACTAGTATATAAGGAAGCCTTCTCCTCTCATTTCAATCCTAACTCAACCAAGCAATCCATCCTCCATTACAAACACAAGATTAACTGAAATCAAGAAATCAAGAAGCAAGAAAGAAGGATAAGGAAAGCATTCAAGCATTAATCTATCTTCAAGCATTCCATCATTCAAGATTCAATTCATCAAGGAGATCCATTGGTAGCCATTGAAGGATTCAATCTCTATGGAGCTCTCTTGTTGAATATTTCTCCATCCACATCCATTCAAGTTTCTTCCTATTCCAAGATCCATTCAAGATTGGTGTTGAAGATCTAAATAAAATTGATTTGATACATCCTACATCCAATTCTACATTCATTTGGAGCATCCATACTTGTGGATCCAAGGATTTGAATCCTCTACAAGAGTTTCAACATAAGCAAGGTGAATTGTTCCATTTACTTTGTTTATTACTGCAATTTCAATTCAATTTCAAGGTTAATTCCAAAACTGAGGTTTGACTAAGGCAAACCCCTCATCCAAACAACAAAACCATTTTTCTTGTAGGAACAGGTGCAGAACAGCGAATTAAAAAGAAAATTTGGACACCCTTTTCGGAAAACTTTCGAGATCTGTGAACAGAATTTCCGTCAGAGCAACACAGGTCAAGGTCGACATAAAGGGGTCAAGGTTGACCTTTCTTAGAAAAGGAAAATATTTATGGGTTTTCTCTGTCTCTATTTTCCTGTCCCAAATCTGCTTGCAGAATTTCCAGAAACTCAGTACAGACACCAGAAAATAGCATTTTCTAGATCTTCTATACTTTGAGGTTAGTATTTGTCTTCAATTCAATTAATATTTTAATACTCTTTTCCATAATGGAATGTAAGGTTTTCCTCTTTCTTATTATTACTAATCGATTGATTCATTTATGCATTGGTCATTTTCTTGTGGTTAATCAATTTGGATCTTTCCTCAGGGAGTTTGGGGTTAAGAAGAGAATCTTACCTTCCCCACTCCTTCTACACACACATATCACATCATCATCACCTTTCACCCATTACATTACATTTTGGCAAACACTACACACATTTTTACTTTTCTTTTTTATCCCCTACACTTAATATATATTACAAAAAAATAGATCAAAATCAAAATCTTGAAACAAAGAATATATAATACACTATGGGTACTTGCATAGAACTCTCACTAAAAGTGATGCCAAGTTATACATGGCAATATAATTGATATCATTATCATAATCCATTGCTAAGAATCAAATGGACATCTATATTAGGTACTCCCAAAAAATTATTTTCTCATTACAATCAACATACCAATGTAATAATGGTGACCAAAAACAAGGCCTATCAAACTAAATCGTCATCAAATAATCTACAAGATTAGTACACATGCAACATCTCAAAGGGGAAGTACATAACAATGCTTCAATCTCATATGACTGAAAGATTCAACCCCACATTACTATCATGCATAACACATATGATTGGGCATAACATGTGGACTTTTAATACTCAAACTCTAGAGCTAATGCCAAATCTAATTTTCCAAATGAACTCACATAGGACTAACCATAAACCAATAAGAACTTTTTAAGCAAATATACAAGCCTATAATTGTCTTATTCCAAAATACCCTAAATATAGTGTGACTATAGATCAACCTACCACATATTTTAGTTAACATGTAAAACCTACCAAAGCATCTCTATAAATCTGAAATCCACCTAAACATACAAACATTCACATTAAACATTTCATCTGAATAATGGAATAAGAATGGATCTACAAACTACAATTGAAAACAATAAATATTGCAACCCAATAGTGAAACCAAGTTGTCAAAGAGCTTAAAACATATGAAGCATCTTATCTTCACAACTCACAAAGAGGAAAATGGCTTATTTTCCAATGCTTTCATGTAACTAAGGGCTAAAATCATGAACCCAACATAAGAACACTATTTTGTAGTCCAAATAGTTGGTGTTTCTCCATGTGAGTGGGACTTCAATACACATCCAATATGAACAACTCTTCATTGCACGTGACCACAAGGTAAAGGAAAAAACCCACCAAACAAAGAGGATACACATGTATATAATCAAAAATAATCAAAAAATAGCTCCATATTACCAAACCATAACCAACCTCCTCTAGATCTATAATCATGAGATTCCAATGCCCAACATAGATTACATTAATAATGCCCATGGTTTCCAATCTCACAAATATGTAAAACAAAGTTAACTCGTTGAACATTCATTGTAGCCCCATAAGCCTTTCAACAATCTTTAATTCCTTTTGATACATTACCAAATGCTTTATTAAGATAAGAAATCAAAAATAGAGGAATATGTAGAGCCATGTAACCACTAACTCTAATACCACAATCATCAGCTTCATATTACCAAACCATAACCAGCCCCCATATTACCAAACCATAACTAGCCTCTTCTAGATCCATTATCATGAGCTTCCAATGCTCAGCATAGATTACATTAATAATACCCATAGTTTCCAATCCCACAAATATGCAAAAAAAAGTTAACTCGTTGAACATTCATTGCAGCCCCATTGGATTTTTCTCCTTTAATTCATTTATGATAGATTGTTTAGACACAAATAGTTCAACGAGCCTTGTTGTGCAAACCCATCTTTTGCATCTTTGCATTGGTTTATTCCTCCCTAATTTGCACTTATATGGGGTGTTAGTGTGAATTATATATTTGACCTAACTAATTCACCTAATAGGACATATTCACATATTAAGTTAACTTAGGTTGTAGAAATCTGTCTAGAAATGTTAGTTGTTAGTGAGATCTTATCTTATCTTATCCCATATACTTTTTGTGTCCCAAGTCATTTAGTATTGTTCATGTTAGTTATTTCATGTTATAGGATAAAGAAACTAATCATGATCATGTCTAATTGTCATGTCCCCTCATTTAAGCACCATAATTATGATGTCCTCTTCTAAAATAAAAATTTAATAATAAGTAATAATAATAAAATATAAAAATGAATAAATAAGTGCTATCATAATATAAATAAATAATATTATTTAATAATAATATTATAAAGTTATTAATATTCATATTAAAATATAAATATAAAATTTTATAATACATAGATATAAATAAAAATTTTATATATATATATATATATATATATATATATATATATATATATATATATATATATATATATATATATATATATATATATATATATATATATATATATATATATACTAATATAATTAATAAATTATATAATATATTATTTATATTAAATATATTATTTATCAATATAAATTATAATAATGTGAATATATTTAATATTACCATATATTATGATCTAAACATAAATATTATATGCTAGCATAATGTTTTTCTATATTATACATTATAATAAAATCTAAAAATATATAAATGACAAAAAATGACTATTCCTTAAGGAAAGTCGTGACTGCTCATACGGTGTTAAGCTGGGAGAATGAACACTATATATAGAGGTTTTCCATCTAGACGTAATAAGGAAAGGATAGACATCATTCAAACTTTTCCAGGACATCGCAGCAAGACCTAAACAAGTAAATCCGGGACTTGCGATAAATTACGTGGTGGAAGACATATTAATTGGAATATGCCTCAATGCTACAGAATATGGGTATTAATTCATATACAAGAAGGAAAGGACCTACACAGTGGAGAAAAAGATTACTTTAGATCACAGAAGAACAGTTAGCACCAGAAATAATAGTTGAATTAGTATTGAGGACGGGTAAAAACCAGTAGGAGAAACAGGAATCGTCATATTACCAAGAGCAGTTACAGGAGACTCTAGAAGTCCACGGGAATCGTCAAAATGTTTCAATTACAATAGGGAATTTTTTGTGTAGCTTCTGAAGCTTATGACTCAATTAATGAAGCCACCAAATAATTATAGTATCAAATATTGATTGTTGCGACTCTTAGAGACTATTGTTTGTTTCAAAAGAGGAAATAATTTGATGTTGCATACCATCAAACATCACTAAAACCATTTGTGTCATATTTGGTATTGCTCCTATGAAATGCAGTGGAAAAATATGATGCTTTAGGCCACCTTTCATACCCAATTCTTTTCATTTTCTGATTACCGATGACGACGTGACCTCCAATTGAAGGCACAATTCTTTATAAAATCTTGGATTGTTCTATGTATTCTTTTCTAGACTCTATTAGAGAATTCAATGATGTTCCTCACCGATATCCTTTTCTATGATAAGAGTGCAAAGAAAATACATAGCTATGCAAATTTTGAGTCCATTTTAGTCACACAAGGCCTGGATTTGTATAAGCTTCAAAGGAGATCTTATATTGAGGAACCTATCATATATATTAGAATGCAAAGGTTCGACAAAACACTCTAGATAGTATGAAAATTATCAATCCTATTGTTTATATTGGGCCTTAGAGGGTAAAGTTAGGGAAATTCGAAAAAGGGACATTGCAAGTGGTATAGAGCATATTCTTGAGCATATTCCTGCTACCCTGAGGGAAACAAGAAAATATATACTAGATTTAATTCCTCCAAACAGAAGTAAATAGAGAGAGGAAAGAAGAAAAAATACTGAGGAAAAGAGAGCCTGATCAATTATAAGCAAATTGGGGATCAAATACAAAGGAAAAAAAGGAAAGGTATGAGCAGCAGTCATAAGAAATAATAAATAACAATTCATATTGACCAATGATATCTGGTATGTATTCCTGGCAAAGTACTTATTACTAAGTGCATATAGATCAATACTTGTGTTACTTATAACATCCATCATACTCCTAGGATGCAATGCATTATGTTTATATTTAGATAATTGCTTATTCATTTCTACAATTTGATATGTGGACAGAATATTATGTGTATTTATATTTTCAATTGCATTAGATTTTTTCTTCACAAGATAAGATAAGGCCTGTGGTGGAATGGATTGTGTTACATCATACAAAGGCACTAGGTAAGCCTTCAGTGGAATGGGTCATGTTAAATCATACAAAAACAAAAGTCCTACGATGGAATGGGCATAAGCTACATCATACCGAGGCAAGTGAATAAGGCCTGTAGTGGAATGGGTCATGCTACATCATACAAAGGCAAGAGTCATGCAATGGAATGGGCATGAGATACATCATAAAAAGGAAAGAGAATAAGGCTTGTAGAGGAATGGGCCATGCTACATCATACAAAGAAAAGAGTCTTGTGATGGATGTTAAGGAATATAGCTTCGTTCAGATAAAATCATTGTTATTGAATTATCAAGTATATATCGATATATATGTAATAATAATAATATGTATTATAATTACTATATATATCCATATAATTTATATAAGTAGATTATTATCATATTGTGATATATATATATATATATATATATATATATATATATATATATATATATATATACAGTTAAATAATTAATAAAGATTAATGAATAGACATGTCCCTTTAAAGGGCATGTCTCTTCTTATCATTGTCTTGTATAGGTACAAAGAGATCGATGCATTTGGAAAACATAGACAATATAACAATGCCATTACATTTGCAATCAATCATAAAACTTAACAATGGAACGGGCATGAGATACATCATATCATACAATGGCAAGGAAATAAGGTATGTGGTGGAATGGGCATAGATTACATCATACAAAGGCACTATCTTGGGAGTAATTTTCCTCAGAGGGAAGAAATGATAATAAGAGGGAACGGTGAGGCCCACTAGGTATGCCACCCCATGAGAAATGGGGCCAAGGGGGATATAGTATCTTCCCTTGAGACTAGGGTTGGGTAATAGGGCACCCTATTGTAGTCCTTCCTAGAATCATAGAAGGAATCTAATTAGACCACCTTGATGGATGCCAAAGTTCTTCTATCAAGGCCAAGAGGGCCAAATTTCTGCTCTTGGGCTTAGATTTTTCAAGTTGTGGAACCATCATAATTACCTATCATTCCTACTATTATATATGAGGCATAAATAGATAAGAAAAATAAGGATCTTGCTAAGTAGACCACCTCACGTGGATGCCTATTACCTACCAACAAGGCCAAGTGGGCCAAAGTTCCACTCTTGGGCTTAGTATAGATTGGCTTGGACTAACTTATCATAACTAAATTTTTATTTGAAACTTATATATACATATGTATGTACTTATGTTCACTTTGTGGTTGTCGGATTCATGATCAAAAGAAAAATGAAGAAGAGTATTTTTGTAAATCATTTCCCTAACCCTGGCTTATTGCAAATTGTAAATTGTAGGGCTTAGTCAAGGAATCTAACAATGCATGTATTATGTGTATGCATTGTGTATGCTTCGTGTTGTCATGCATTAATATGTCTACCTTGTGTATGCTCGGTCTCTTCATGCATTCATATGTCTACTTTGTGTTTTCTTCGTGTCTTCATGCATTAATGTGTATACTTCATGTATGCTTTGTGTCTTTCTGCATCCAAGTGCATACTTCGCATTTTGATTATATATACTCCGTATTGGCTCTATATTTTATGAAAACAAGCTAGAATAAATTAAAGATATGAATTTACAATGATCATAAATAGAGACAAGAAACTACTCATGGAAAGATCTGTATAAACTATCATTGCTTGAGGACAAGTGATTTTGGGAGGGAAAGAATGTCATGTCCCCTCGTTTAAGAACCCTAATCATGATGTCTTATTCTAAAATAAATATTTAATAATAAGTAATAATAATAAAGTATAAAAATGAATAAATAAGTGCTATCATAATATAAATAAATAACATTATTTAATAACAATATTACAAATTTATTAATATTTACATTAAAATATAAATATAATATTTTAAAATACATAAATATAAATATAAATAATATTATCATATATATGTAAATACTAATATAATTAATGAATTATATAATATATTATTTATATTAAATATATTATTTATCAATATAAATTATAATAATGTGAATATATTTAATATTACCATATTTTATGATCTAAACATAAATATTATATGCTATCATAACATTTTTCTATATTATACATTATAATAAAATCTAAAAATATATAAATGACAAGAAATGACTATTCCTTAAGGAAAGTCGCTACTGCTCATACGGTGTTAAGCTGAGGGAACAAACACTATATAGAGAGGTTTTCCATCCAGACAGAATAAGGAAGGGATAGGCAGCATTCAGACTTTTCCAGGATATTACAGCAAGACCTAAACAAGTAATCCAGAACTTGTTATAAATCAAGTGGTGGAAGACATATTAATTGGAATGTGCCTCAATGATACGTACAGAACATGGGTAGAAAAGGATATACAATGGAGAAAAAATATTACCACATATCACACAAGGATAGTTAGCATCACAAATAATAGTCAACTTAGTATCGAGGATAGGTAAAAACCAGTAGGGGAAACATGCATCATCATATTACCTTGGAGCAGTTACAGAAGACTCTAGAACTGCACAGGAATTGCCAAAGTGTTTCAATTACAACAAGGCATTTTTTATGTATCTTCTAAAGCTTATGAGCCAAGTAATGAGACCTCCAAACAATTACAGTATCAAATATTGATTGTTGCGACTCTCAGAGACTAGTGTTTGTTTCAAAATAGGAAAGAATTTGATGTTATATACCATCAAACATCACTAGAACAACTTACGTCATTATTATTTCTCCTATGAAATGTAGTGGCAAAATATGATATTTTAGGCCACCTTTCATACCCAATTCTATCCATTTTCTGATAACCGATGAGGGCATGATCTCTAGTTGAAGGCACAATTCTTTGCAAAATCTTGGATTGTTCTACGTATTCTTTTCTAGAATCTATTGGATAATTCAATGTTGCTCCTCATTGATATCATTATTTATTATAATAGTACAAAGAAAATCCATAGCTTATTTTATAATTATAACATTGTACACTTTTCAAATATCCTCTTACTAAAATATTTATGATAATCCAGGTCGAGTGTTTGCTTATGTTTACAAATTTTATTAGATTGGCCCAGACTTACCCATGTGGTAGTTCTTTTCCCTTTTCACATATTTGACTAAAAAATATTTTACTATTTTTTATTAAGGGTCAAACAGGTTTTGAGTGGACCCAAAAGTATATATACAAAAAATTTCTATCAACAAACAATCAGTAAAAAGGCAGCCAACCCACAGAAAAAAGAGAACACAACAAATAACGAAAACAAGACCTAGTTCTGGATTTTTAAAGTTTTTGTCGTTTCTTCCTCAAGCTGGGATACATTAAGAGAAATCTTTTTAATATCCTACAAGTCTTCATTCGATTGTCCAATACCTCTTTTGAGGTGACCACACGTGCAAGTAAAGGGCCCTTTTTCCTCCTCGAGAATAACCTATTTACCCTTATCAAAAGTATCCAAATCAACAAATTCCACCTTAGCTTCATGCATTTTTTTAAAATTTTACCATCAACACCTTCATACTATCAACACTATTTTTGATAACTTTATAACTAAATTTGACAAGAGTAACGATATTATTCTTAATATTCTTGAGATTAGAATCCAAGCCAGCTATTTTACCCTCATATACTCGACATCCTTCACAGCTTTCGGCAAAGAAGCAACCACATTCTTTCCTTCATTATCAATCCACAAATCTCCCTAGGCCTAAATGAGATCAAAATTACTTTAAGGGATCAAAATATTAATATTATTTTGATTAAACTCATGGAAACCCCACTTTTACATCCTAAAAGTATCAACCGAAGCATTCTTGGCCACCCTAAGAGATCGACAGGGCTCCCTTTCTCCAAATTGAGTAACGAGGAGTCTTTGTCAAGGTTTCTTAGAAATGGGAGTCTACCTTCCCTATCAATTGCCAAAAAGGATTCCCCTAAACTCCTCTGATTATTATGCTCACTAACATCAAGTCCTCTAGAAACAGAGAAAACATGGGAACCCTCATTTCTTTGATCTATTTCATCTTACCAAATTCTTCTCTTTCACTTCATGCTCAACAAAATCATGATCATCATCATCCTTAGTCTAACAACCATTATCTTTCATAAATAGTCTATCTAAACCCTCCTCTGAACTTGTGTTGTCTTCATTATAAGAGTTCACCAAAACAAAGGATTTTGGGATTTCCTTTAGACAACTTTAAATGTTCCATTATCAACAAAATCAACCCTTCATGCAAGATTGGTTTCTTTGGGTTTTTCCTATGATCCTTAATACCCATACTTAGTAAGGAAAGAAGGTGAAACAAGGGAGAAATCTTATCTATGTGTCTAAATTTGTTGAGAAAAAAAATGGTGACCATAAAAAATAATAGCATGACCATCAAGGGAAAAATACTACATAAGTACCTTGAGAATCATCAACCAAAGGGGTTTGAGCAACTTGATATCATAACCGTTATTAGATCGTTTCACTAGATGCTTATTTTGGAGATTTTCTAGTAAGCCAGTGTTGACTGTATGTTTTTCATTGATGACAACATATGGTAAGCAACATGTGTTGTAGTTATATGCAGAAATCCTTGACCATATGTTGTATGGATATGTTATTAGCATGATATCATAGACACAAAGGTTGATTTTAAGTGCAGATAGTTGTGTAGTTATTTGTAACAGCAGTGTTCTTGTCACTGTTGCAAGCAGAATTTTATATGTAATTAATAGTATGGTTATGATGGAGCCTTGTTCATTTATTTTTGTGTTGTAGACATAATTATGAAGCTATGTGCTTAGACACAGAGTTTGTTGTGTAGTTGAAGTTGAGTTATGATGTTTCTATTTGCTAGTTACAATTTCAGGAGATTATTTGTCGAGAGTCGATAGTGTGTATATTGTTTCAGTAGTTGCGCCTATCATTATGGTATGCATGTTTGGTTTCATGTTTGGTTGTGAGCTAAGGTTGTTTAGTTAAGAGTGCATAACATATTTTAGCTTGTGAGTAAAGTTTCAGTTAATTTGGTGGAATCGACAATGTGAAGCGATGTGTCTACTCATATTGGGTTGTGCGGTCCTATTTGTGTTGCGTGCTTAGTATAGCTGTTGGAGATTTTGGTGGAGAGTTGTATTATTTCATTAATATGATTTCAAGAAGGTTATAATAGACTGACTTGATTACATCTTTTGGAGAAGGCTACTTATAGCCGGTTAGTTGTGATCACTAAGCAAGCATAATAGGAGAAGAGTAAGAAGGTGCGAAAGTATTGGGCCAGTGAAGCTATATCAATCATCAATTGAAGATCTATGTGAAGAAGTAGAGAGTGTATGCTATTCATTGGAACTGATCATGATAGAAGGTCTAATTCACAGTTCACCAAGATCCAGATATAGTGTTTATCTATTGAGTAGAAGGTTGCAGCCTTCTTCATTTGAGCAGTGTGCTCCCAGACAGTATGTCCTCACCTTTGACAGGGTTATTTATAAAAGACTCCTAACAGAGCTCGACCTTTGACCATGTCACTGTACTTCATCAATTGTAAAGATCAACTCCTAACAGGGTTGTAAGATCTTCTAACAGGGATCATTATACTCTAGTGCAGTTTATAGTGGGTGCTAATTCCTACCGATGTTTTTACCTATTTTGGGTTTCCCTATAACCAAAATTCTGGTGTTGTGTTAAGTGTTATCTTGTTGTGTATATGCTTAATTTTCTTCAGTACTAATTTGGATAAATAATTGAATCTTGTAGATAACTGATGGAATTCTTTAGAAAATAAATTCCTAAGTTTGATGGAGAGAATTATCTAGACTGGAAGAACAAAATGATAACACATTTGCAGTGCATTGGTTTTGATATTTTTGGAGCAGCTACTCAAGATGTTCATGTTCCCTCTTTAAAAGACCTTTCCAAAGAAGATGGAACCATTAAACAAAAGGAAATGTTCACTCAAAATGCAATTGTCAAAGAAGCCCTTATCAGTGCCTTATCTAACAGTGAGTTTTCAGATATCAAGAAAGAAGATAGAGCCCACAAAATATGGAAGTATCTAGAAGACATGTTTGAAGGAGATATTCAAGCCAAGAATGCGCGTAGAAAGACATGGAAGAAAAGATATAAAAATTTGGAGATACTACCTGAAGAGAACATCAGAGCCTATAATCAAAGAATTAATGAAGCAGTTTCAAGAATCAGAAACAATGGTGGAGATATTTTGGAAGAAGACATAATGGATAAATTGATGACTACTCTGACAGCAGAATATGAGAGCAAGATAAGCATCCTAGATGAGACTATGCATTTTTCAAAAGAATTGAAAAGAGAGACCTTAATCAGCAAGATTTCAGCATTTGAGATATCAAGATTGAAGATAGAACCTAAAAGTGAAACAACATTCAAAGCCTCAGTCCATGGTAAGAAATCTTTGAACACTTCTAGTAATTTTGATGATGAAGATGATGATAAAGAACTAGAAGAATTCATTGCTATGGTTTCTAAGAAAGAAAGAAAAGGAAAAGGAAAATATGAAGGTCAGTTACCATTTAAATGCTTTTCATGTAACAAGAATGGTCATTTTGCATCTAACTGTCCTACAAGAGTCAAGAAGTACAAAACTAATTTCAAGCCTAAGTATACAAAAGAATGTTACTATGCTGAAGATGGAGTGACAGATGATGATTTAGCAGAAGATGAAATTAGATTTATTGCAATTGAATATATAGAGAAATTTTTTGATGAAATGGATATTGAAGATGAAAAGAAAGAAGAGCAAGCATTGATTTCACAAGCAGACATCAGGATAGACTGGATCATTGATAATGGTTGTTCACATCACATGATAGGAGACAAAGATAGATTTGTACATTTGGATAAGTATAAAGGTGGCATCCTTAGATTTGGAGACAACACTCCTAAACCTATCATAGGCAGAGGAGCTATCACTTTGGATGGAAAGAATAACACTAATGATGTTCTATATGTTGATGGTTTGCAACATAACTTACTGAGTGTTGGACAGTTACTTGACAAAGGATATCAGTTGAAATTCAAAAACAATAAGTGCATCATTAATAATAAAGGAGTAATGATTGCATCAAGCTCAAAGACAAAAGGTAATGTTTTTCAATTTAATTCAGAAGCAAGTTGTTTTGTTGCAAAAGTAGATGACAGTTGGGTATGGCATAAAAGATTATGTCACATCAATTTTGACAATATAGTAAAGATTAGAAATGTAAAGGCAATAAGAGACCTCCCTAGTATTGCAAGATGAGTTGATACAATGTGCAGGGGATGTGTGATGGGAAAGCATGTAAATAACTCATTCAAAAGCAAGCAAAATTCAATAGAGAACAAATTGGATCTAGTGCATACAGACCTATGTGGACCAACTCAAACAAGATCATACTATGGTGAAAGGTACTTTATTTTGTTTATTGATGATTATTCTAGAATGATGTAGGGTGTGTTCTTAAGAGATAAATCTGAAGCATTTGAGAAGTTCAAAATATTCAAAGCTAAAGTTAAAAATGAGTCTGGATTAAAGATAAAATGTCTAAGATCAGATAGAGGAGGAGAATTTAGTTCTGACAAATTTTATGAGTATTGCGAAGAACATGGGATAAAAAGATAGCTAAGTGCACCTAGAACCCCTCAGCATAATGGAATTGCAGTAAGGATAAATAGGATCATACTTGACACAGTGTGCACTATCATGATTGAAGGAAAAGTTTCACGCACCTATTGGAGAGATGCAGTCTATATTGCAATCTATATATACTATCAACAGAATTCAATTAAGGCCAAGCACAGACAAGACACCCTATGAGCTATGGTTTGGGAATGTACCTATAGTAAAATACTTCAGAATCTTTGGAAGCAAGTGTTGCATCAAGAGAGATGATGGTGTTGGTAAGTTTGATGCAGAGAGATGAAGGTATTTTTCTTGTTTACTCTACTAAAAGAAAAGCTTATAGATGTTTTAACTTGAGATTGAAGAAGATCATTGAAAGTGCACATGTAAAGATTGATGAAAATTTTATGATTCAAGAGAGATTCTATGATTATGCACCCATGATCGAAGAAGAATCTAGACCTATCAATAGAGAAGTAGATGTTGAAGAAATGTTTGACAAAATCTATGTATTAATTAGTGAACCTAAAATAAGTGAAGAAGAATCACAAAATACAAATGAGAGAGTCACACCTAATGTTCCTAAATTCACATCTAGATACCATTCAAAAGAAGATATCATTGGAGATTAGAACAGCAAAGTCATGACAAGATCAAGAGCAAAAAATTCAACAGTTGATAAAGTGGTATGTTTACTTTCACAAATTGAACCCTTAAGTGTTGAAGATGCATGTAATGATTCAAATTGGCATGAAGAAATGAAAGAAGAGTTAAATCAAATAGTTAAGAATGATACATGGGAATTGGTCCCCAGGCCTAGTGACAAAGATGTGATTGGAACCAAGTGGATATTCAGAAACAAGATGAATGAAGATGGTACAGTGGTAAGAAACAAAGCAAGACTAGTATGTAAAGGATATGCGCAGAGAGAAGGAATTGATTACTCTGATATATTTTCCCCTGTAAGTAGATTGGAAGAGCTATAAATTTATTTATAGCCTATGAAACATAAAAAGACTTTAAGGTATATCAGATGGATGTCAAGTTAGCATTCTTGAATGGAGAATTGAGGGAAGAAGTCTACATAGAGTAGCCTGAAGGATTTAGTTTATCAATCAAACTTAACATAGTTTGCAGACTAAATAAAGCCCTCTATGGACTAAAGCAAGCCCCTAGAGCATGGTATGAAAGACCGGATGGTTACTTGACAAAGATCAGATTCAAGAAAGGAGAAGCAGATTGCAGCTTATTCATAAGAGAGATGCCTGAAGGATTATTACTAGTTGCTATTTTTGTTGATGGTATTATTTTTGGTGGTAATGACAAGCTGAGTGCAGATTTTGCTAAAGAGATGCAGAGCGAGTTTGAAATGAGCATGATTGGACCTATCAAGTACTTTTTGGGATTGAGACAAAGGTATAATCATTAATCAATCTAAGTATGTGAAAGAAATATTGAAGAAGTTCAAGATGGATGATTGCAAGCCAGTAAGCACCCCTATGATAATAGGAAGCAAGCTTTCAAAATATGATGATTCTATAGCAGTTGACAAGACTCTATATAAGTCTATGATTGGTAAACTCATATATCTTACTCAGTCTAGACTAGATATTTCTAACGCAGTTGGTATAGTTGGAAGATTTGCAACTAAACCTAAACAAAGTCATCTTATGGAAATAAAGAGGATATTTAGATATTTGAAAGGAACTATAGAGTATGGTTTATGGTATCCTAACTTGGAGAATGTAGAACTTAATGCGTATGCAGATGCAGATTGGATAGGTTGTGTTGATGATAGAAAGAGCACCTTAAGAGGAGCAGTATTTCTTGGAGACAGACTAGTTACTTGGACAAGCAAGAAGCATAATTGTATTTCTCAGTCAACAGCAGAAGCATAGTATATAGCAGCAGCATTAAATTATTCTACAATTGTTTGGATCAAGAATATGATAAAGTATTTTGGAATCCAGATTGATTATCCTATAGTTATTCACTGTGACAACACTAGAACTATCAATATGTCAAAGAACCCTGTGATGCATGCAAAGACAAAATAGATTGAGATAAAATATCATTTTCTAAGAGAGAAAGTTGTAGAGAAAGAAGTAAAGTTGGATTATGTTCATACTAAAGAACAGTTAGCAGACATATTCACAAAGCCATTGCCAAAGGATACATTTGAGTATCCTAGGGAGAGGTTGGGAGTAATTCCCTTCCCTGGATCTGATTAGAGTTTGCAGTAGTGCATCAGTCTTCAATGACTGATGAATGGTTGGACTACTCTACTTTAGGAGTAGTACCTATGCTTATTTGTTTTTGGTACCCTTTTCCATTGATGTCAAAGGGGGAGTGTCATGAAAAAAAAATAGTTGATTTATTCTAGAAAGAGAAAGTATATAGTAAGAAGATATAGCAGTTGATATTCAGAGCATTCAGAAGTAGACCAAGAAATCATTTATGGGGGAGTATTTTGTTGAGGAGATGGAGATATTGTTGTACTTTTTGGATTGGTGATGTTTTTTATTTCATATGTTTCCATCAATGCCAAAGGGGGAGATTGGTGGAGATTTGTCGGTAAGCCATTGTTAACTACATATTTGTCATTGATGACAACATATGGTAAGTAGTGTGCATTGTAGTTATATGAAGAAAGCCTTGAGCATATTTTCAATGGATATGTTATTAGCATGATATCATAGACGCACAGGTTGATTCTAAGTGCAGACAATTGTGTAGTTGTGTGTAATAGTAGTGTTCCTATCAGTGTTGCAAGTAGAATTTTATATGTAATTAACAATATGGTAATGATGGAGCCTTGCACATTTATTTTTGTGTTGTAGACATAATTATGAAGCTATATTCATAGATGCATATTTTTTTGTGTAGTTTAAGTTAAGTTATGATGTTTCTATTTTCGAGTTACAGTTTGAGGAGATTATTTGTTGAGAGCCAATAGTGTTTATATTGTTTCAGTAGTTGCACCTATCATTATGGTATGCATGTTTGGTTTCATGTTTGATCATGAGCTAATTTTCTTTGTTTAAGAGAACATAATGTATTTCATCTTGTGAGTAAATTTTTAGTTAATTTGGTGGAGCTGATAGTGTGAAGCGACGCATCTACTCATATTGGGTTGTGCGGTCCTATTTGTGTTGTGTGCTTAGTATAGCCATTGGAGATGTTGTTGGAGAGTTGTATTGTTTCATTAATATGATTTCAATGAGGTTCTAACAAGACAACTTGATTACATATTTTGGATAAGGCTACTTATAGCCAGTCAGTTGTGATTTCTAAGCAAGCATCATAGGAGAAGAGTAAGAAGGCATGAAAGTATTGGGCTAGTAAAGATATATCAATCATCAGTTGAAGATCTATGTGAAGAAGAAGAGAGTTTATGCTATTCATTGGAACTGATCAAGATAGCAAGTCTAATTCACAGCTCACCAAGATCTAGATATAGTGTGTATCTGTTGTGTAGAAGGTTGCAGTCTTCACCATTTGAGCAGTCTGCTCCCGGATAGTGTGTCCTCACCTTTGATAGGGTTATTTATAAAAGACTCCTAACATGGTCCAACCTTTGACCAAGTCACTATACTTCATGTATTGTAAAGATCAGCTCCTAATAGGGTTGTAAGATCTTCTAACAAGGATCGTTATACTCTAGTGTAGTTTATAGTGGGTGCTAATTCCCACCAGGGTTTTTACCTATTTTGGTTTCCCCGTAACCAAAATTCTGGTGTTGTGTTAAGTGTTATCTTTTTTTTTATATGCTTAATGTTATTCTATACTAATTTGGATAAATAAGTGAATCTTGTAGATAACTGATTCACACCCCCCCCCCTCTCAGTTATCTCTTGGGACTATTCCTAGTAGCTTACCTCTTTCTCTTTAGGGAAGTGTTGGACCACCACATCAATTGAATTTTGATCCTTGATGAACTTCTTTCCCTCCATTGAAAGACCAATAATATAAGAAATTAGATCTTTAGTAATGTCAAATCTCTAACCATACACAGTTATGTGACCATCTTTCTGTAATCACCTAAAATTTGTCTAGTAGAACTTAAGCCCCTAATTTCGATCAAATTACCTCAAATAAAATCCTAAATCTCAATGGTGTATTTACTAGACATAATTGTGTAGAGTAAGCCTAAAAATCCCCTTTGCATAATTAAATCAAAAAGAAAAATCTTATATCAGTCTTATACTATGGTATAACTTCTAGAACTTGCATATTTATTTAATTGCTATAACATTACTTTTTATATAAATTTTCTACAATTTTATTAAAATAACACATTCACATGTGTGCACATACTTAATCCTGATTCGTTAGAAATTAAAGGGGGTTTGTGCTCTCAAATTTTCTATTTTGTCTTATTCTACCTTGTTAGATAACTGAGAAGGGGGTAAATCAGTTAATTCCAGTTATCCTACAGTCCCAAACTCCCAGATGTATATAATTCAAACTTTTCAATCAAATAATCAACTCAATAAGCTATCAAAAATAACTTTCTCTTCATCTACCGATTGAAATTCAATTCAATATTGTGTTTATTGATTAATCTAGATATGAAATGTGTAAAGAAAAATAATAATTCAATCACATCAAATACACATAACACAGATTTTAACGTGGAAACCCTGCTAAGGGATAAATGACATGGGACCAGTAACCCAAAATATTTCACTCATCTGAAGTGAGCTTGGTTAGGAGCCAACCCTATTAAAGGTTACAAAGCACACTGTGAGGTGTGATCTGGTTAGAGTATTTATCACTAACAGTTCTCCCTTGACCAGCATTCACTATGGGGTCAACAAGAAAATCAACAACATTCATTGAATGTCATATTAAAATACAAAAAAACTGTTAAGTCCACTCGGTTAAGAGATTTTGTTGTAACAATGGTTAAACTGATACAATAATGATTTGATTCAAATACAACTTAGATTGTAGATTTTCATATCTATGCTAAGCTCAAAATACCTCCTCTGATCAATAATCAATTCAACTCTTCATATCCTCCAACTTATTCAGCTTGGTGAATAATACCTTGATGCTTGGTAATGCATGTAGTTCTTCTTGGTTCTGTTTGTAACCAATTTGATCAGTGGTGCATAAAAATAGTCCTTTCACGTGAATTCTCCTGTAGTGTCAATAAGCTCCAGACTCAATAATGAATCTCATGTCTCTTTAAATAGATGTCATAAACCATTTTCTTCTCATCCATTAGATTTTTCCTCTTAATATCCATCATTCATTTTGTCACTTCAAACTTCTTTGGCAGTTGTGTCTATAACACATTTCATGTTAGGAATGGGAACACTGAGAGGGGAGGGTGAATCAGTGTTCTATATAATTACTTTTTGATACTTGAAATTTAACTCAATAACTTAATTATTGAACTGAATATTAAAGCATGTAAAGTAATCAACACATAACACATAGAACCAAATATGGTTACAGGGAAACCTTGGCCAAAGGAAAACCCGGGTGGGAATTAATACCCACTAATAATTTTACTTGTGTATTATGAACCTGTTAATGTTCCATGGCCCTGTTAGGAGCTGTCATTACAATGCTTAAGTATAATGACCTTGTCAAGGGTCAGACCTTGTTAGGAGTCATTTACAATTAACTATGTTAGGGGTGAGGACACACTTCCCTAGAGCTCACTGCTCAAATGGTGAAGGCTACAACCTTCTGGATATCAGATACACACTATATCTACAAGATGAACTGCTACTGTGACACTGCTTGTCAGATCAGTTCCTTTTGTGCGCTAATGCTTTAGCCTCTTGTAAAGCTCTATCTCATTCTTACTACTCTTCACATACTTTTTCTCTTCTTATTTCATCTTCTCTATCAATCACATGCTCTAATACAAAAGTGCATGTCTTATATATAGGCGCAACCAAAACTATTCACTAAGTCTGCCTATAACTAATTACATACAATGCTTCCAAATGAATTGGCTCAAGCATGTTTACATACAATTAGATTTACATGTTTACAACACAAATACAATAGGTGCATAGCCTTTACAAAACAATATTACAACCACTAATCAAAATACTTCATGTCGGTTGCATACTTTGTTCTGCTCTACTGCTCACTAACTGTGTCACTTCAACTCACTGTAACTTCTTCATACTAACTTTTATGATCATGTGTTCTTAGACATAGCTTACTAACATATCCAAAATCTTATCTTCCAGGGACCATACCAAAACTTGGTCATATGCATGTGCGTTGATGCTCTATTCATCTGGTGCTTCACTGACTGTCCAGTCTTCCATACTTAGTCATTTTTTGATCTTATGAGTAAGTGCACTGACTCCAAAACTCCATATGACTTTGTTTCCATAATGACAATACTAAATCTTAGTCATATACATCAGTATAGTCAAATTTCTAACAATCTCCCCCTTTGTCATTAATGGAAACAAAGGAATATGGTGAAGTTACTAAACTGTATCTTACACAAAAACTTTCTAACATATACTCTATCTTATATCTCCCTTCTAATATATACTCTACTCCCCTTTACATCATATACACTACTCCATATTCTCCCTTATACTATATACTATACTGCCCCTTTGACATTAATGACAAAGGTGCTCAAAAAAATACAACTCCAAGTACTTACATTGAGAGTACATCCGAGTATGCAATCTAAAGGTTTGCAATTTCTTGCTACCAAAATGCCTTCAATGCCTCTATTGTTTGGAGATGGGCACATAGTGCATAAGTTAACTTCTCCATCTTCTCCAACTCTAAACTTAGACCTTGATCATATGTCACCATCGTGGCATCAATCTCCTTGATATTCTGATTTAGCACATCTAAAGAGGGTGCAAGTACATTCCTTAATTGAGTTTTCCTAGCCCTTATTTTGGCCATTTCTTTTTCTACTTTCTAAATTTTGTCTAACTAACCTTGATAGACATTATTGCACATGTTTACATCTATGGAGGGATCTTCCACTGATTTCCTTACTATTTCCATCATCGATTCAGCTTCCCAAATCTTCTTTGAGAGATCTCCAGTTAGTTTGTCCTTATCCATACAATCAGCTATTATCTTTCTTCCTTTAGAGCTGCTAAGTCTTTCAGCAAAGATTGACCAACCTTTAAAGAACTAAGGTCAAGTGTGAAGTTACCTATCAATTCACTTAGCCTCTTCTTAAGATATTTTTCTTTTGCAACCTTGGATGATGATTCTTCTAGGCTTGAGAAGTTTTCTTTAAAGCATGTCATGATGGTGCTAACATCATCCACTGAATGTACACTAGACACTTTCTTGTCTTTAGGTAGTAAGCTATTTAGAATGTTGACTGATTCAAAAAACAATGGATTCCTCATTACTTGTTTCTCCTTTTCCTTCTCCATTGCTAGCACACTGATCTTAATCATGTCTTCTTCTCCCCATGAATCTAGACTTGTTGTGTCAGGGGTCAAACTTGACAACAATGAAATTGAGGGCTTAGGGGTAAGGAGTGAACTTTGACTAACATCCATTACCTCAGTATTTACATCCACTAGAATTTCAATAGAGGGATCATCTACAAGTTCATCTTTCTTCTCTTCATCCTCTTTCTCCTTTTCTTTTTCTTTCTCCTCTTCTTGTTATTGTCCAGTTATATCTTCAATCTGCACATCTTCTTGCTGCTTGGGTGAATTATTAGCAAATAGAATCTCTACTTTTTCAGTGCTCACAAATGCTTCCTCAAACTTATCCAAGTCTTTGTCTATGGTCGTTGTTGATATTTCCACATCAGAAATCATAATTGTATCATCTTTTGTTTCAGGCACGATCGCAGACTCCATTGCTTCACTAGGTGTTGTCGCTATGGGCACTGAATCTTGTGGACATGTTATAGGTACATTAGGGATCTCTAACTCCTTGGCTTGCTTAGAGGGAACTTGTGTTGCAGGTGCAGTAGGAGGATACATGTGTGTATCTAAGAATACTTTCTCTTATGCTTTTTTAGTCTCCTTTTCTACCAATTCATAGCCTTTGATCATGATTTGTAGAGTTCTTAGCTTGGTTCTAAGGTGCACAGCTTCACCAAATCCAACAACAGTGTTTTCTCTTCAATTGAACATACAAGGAGGCTTTCATCCAGTATCTTCTTATTCTGAAGTCTTCCTCTATAACCTGTCTCTTCAAAAATTCTAAGATGTTCCATACATTATCTAGAATAATAGTCTTAAGTTCCAAGACTGTCTTCTTGAACTTAATCACATGCATGATTATCATGGAATGGATCTCTGATTTGTCAATCTCACTATATTTATCATAGAACTTTTCTATCTGATCAATTCTTCCTTCATCAACTATTATTGTTCTCAACACTTCAAGATTAGGTCTGAATCCTACCTCGGGAGGTGCTTGAGTGTTCCTATGTTGGCTTCTTGTTGTCCTAGAGGATGGGTGGCTTGCACTAGTCTGCTTCTTCCTCTTAGGCATCCTACTATACTCAAGAGGTGGTGTGGACTCCAGATCAATAGTATCTTTGGGTGTAGGAGTGTTCTCTTCCATCTTTACCTTCTTTGCCTTAGGGTCATCATACTTCTCTATTTTCACTTCTAAAGAGGGTGCACTCCCAATTTGCATTGCAATCTTGGCTTCTCTTGCCTTATCTAGATCATCTTGAGTGACACCATGATTCTTTAGTATCTCAGAGGTGATTTTAGATGCTTTCCTCTTGGTCGCAACACTGTACAAGACTGCATCTACTTGTCTTGTCTTCTCCTCATAAGTGCCCCATCTTGGCTCATTGGGATCCTTGGGCGCTGACAATAGGACTTGTGCATATGCTTCTAGAATATGTTCCTCCACTTCATAACCAAGTAGATGGATCCACTTAGCCCTAGGCTCTATAGCTTCCATGCATGTTATATCAGTCTCAACCATGAAACAAATGGTATCCTTATACTTCTCTACTATACTCTTAGGTATCCTAAACCTTCTCTTCATTTTGATTCTGAATGTCTTTATTTCTAAGTCCATGTAGTCCTTAAAGGTACTCTCTAATGATGCCTTGAATGATATTTGAGGTATTGTGGGTAAACTCTTGTCAAGGTATAGATTAGAGACTTTACCGACTATATGATAGTATATATAAATGATAAGTGACCCAAACCTGAATATCTTACTCTTATCATGTTTGATAGCCCTGATATTATCCATCAACTATGTGCACAATATCTCACACAAGTTGAAGTCTCCATTTTCTTTTACAATTATGATGGTTGCTAAAATAGTGGTTGCAGACACACTATTTACCCTGTTTGCATGTTGAAACTTGTAACCCAGTATCATAGACATTAGTTTGATATCATTCTCTTCAATCGACTCAATGGTCATGTCGTGCTTATCACTGTGTCACTTACAAGCTTGTTCCACTAGTTTTCTGACATCCTTACCAACAAGAAGAATGGTGCATGTCTTAGATAATCCTATCATCTCATAAATGAGATATGAAGTGATCCAAACTGAAACTTCTCCTATCCAAAATAGGTCATCATGAATTTTGCTCAATAGGATCTTAATCCATTTGGATTCATAGAATTCATAAGTTGTTGCATACTCAATGATTGGGTTATTTTCAAGATGTGCGAACTCATCCATGAATGTCTTGTCAGGTTTCATCATTGTCTCTAAGTGTGACCTTATTCTATCTAATCCTACTGGTTCCTTCTTGTAGTAAATGTATGTGCATATGTCTTCTACGTGCATTACTCCCATTGGAGTCCTAGAGAATGCTCCTTCTAGGTCATCTAGGACTGACTTGAAAGGATGCTTCTTAAAGATGTATCTCTTCCTTTCAGCAACATCAAAAACAACTAGAGTAGTCATAACTTACTTGATTAATCACTTCAAATAGGTTTCCAAGGGTTTTTGAATCGTCGCATCTGAACTAGGGCTTCACAACAAACTTTAAAGCTTCTTTGATGATAAACCAACTACAATTACCTAACACAAATTGCTTTGATCTCCTGTGCTCTCAAAGGCTTGAACTTGAATGAAAATGTGTGAATAATGGATCTTCAGTGACTTTAAAATAACTTTCTACCATTAATGCTTTTTGTGTAAACATAAAATGCAACAGAGAATTTTTTCTTCATCTCTACTATTAATCAGGTAGTGTATTCTCACATATAGCATCAACTAGTCTCCAAAAATTCATAACCAAAGTGCATCCTCTGAGGGTGAGTATACTAGCCACGCAGGGATCTAGAGCTAATCTATCTCCCCCTATGACCATGAGGGTCATTCATCTAGAAGTAGAGGGTGTGTACATTACGGATGCATCCAATACATACTCATCAACATTATCCTTCTTTACTTCTATCCAAATCAAGCTCACATCCTTTGTGGCTTTCACAAACTTGACTTCTCCAGATTCATCCAAAATTGACTTTTGTGGCTCATTAGGTCTTTCTTTCCTTTGCGCTTGTGATCTGCAAAACATTGAGATGTGTCCAGCCTTGTTACAAGTGTGAAAAATAATCGGAGGCCTTATATTCCTCGATGCGTTGGTGTGAGTTACCATACTGCGCTGCCTAGCTATATGACCATTATAATTGCATATTTGTCATGTAATGTTCTGAGGAATTCTAATATTTTGCTGAGGATGATTTCTATGATTATGCTGAGTCTAATTTCTTTGATTTGATCTACAATTCATATCTCTATGACCAAACTTATTGCATGAATAACAATAACTGTTGAAAGGTATTACCTCTTTACAATCTCTCACTATGTGTCCATGTTTGTTACAAGCATAACAAGTTTTGTTTACTGGCTTGTGCTCATCTTTAGATGGTTTTTCTTTATCTTCAATATCATCTTCAGTCTTCTTGGCTTCTGTAGACTCTATTGGTGCTTTCATTCTTCCTTGCATGTCATTGATTTGATTTTGTGCTTCATTGAATCCAATACCAGAGGTATCTCCTCTAATATTTTGTGCATACAACTGTGACTCTATTAGATCCTTGCTTGTGTGCAACTTGTCAATATGATTCTTTGCTTCAGTCAATTCAGATTTCATCTGCTTCTTAATGTTCTCTAGCTCCAAGATTTTCATGTTTTCTTGCCTTAGTTCTTCATCTAACTATTTTTTTCTTTGACCTGTTCTTCATAGGCTTCTTGATTTTTAAATAGCTTTTCATCCAACTCTTCAGTCTGATCCTTTAGAGATGTGTTTTCCTCATTCAGCTTTTTGACCATTTTTCCTAAATCACTGTTAGAACAATCTTTCAAATCTTTTCTCAGTTTCTTGATGAATACTTGAGAACCACTAACCTTTAATTTCTGTTCTTGAATTTCTTTTTTAGATCTGTCAAGATCTTCAAGAGCTTCTTTAAGATTCTTCTTCAGATGTTTCACTTCTTCTGAACCCATGATCTCCTCAAGTGGTTAAAATTTTCTTTAGAGGACCAAAGCTCTGATACCAATTGTTAGGAATGCGAACACTAAGAGGGGGGGTGAATTAGTGTTTTATATAATTACTTTCTGATACTTGAAACTTAACTCAATAACTTAATTGTTGAACTGAATATTAAAGCATGTAAAGTAATCAACAGATAACACTAGATACGGTTATGGAGAAACCTTGGCCAAAGGAAAAACCCCGGTGGGAATCAATACCCACTAATAATTGTACTTGTGTATTATGAACCTGTTAATGTGCCTTAGCCCTATTAGGAGTTGTCATTACAATGCTTAAGTACAATGACCTTGTCAAGGGTCAGACCTTGTTAGGATTCTTTTATAATTAACCCTATTACGGGTGAGGACACACTTCCCTAGAGCTCACTACTCAAATGGTGAAGGCTACAACCTTCTAGATATCAGATACACACTATATCTGGAAGATGAACTATTGTTGTGACACTGCTTGTCTGATCAGTTCCTTTTATGCACTGATGCTTTAGCCTCTTGTAAAGCTCTATCTCATTCTTACTTCTCTTCGCATACTTCTACTCTGCTTATTTCATCTTCGCTATCAATCACATGCTCTAATACAAAAGTGCATGTCTTATATATAGGCACAACCAAAACTATTCACTAAGTCTACCTATAACTAATTACATATAATGCTTCCAAATGAATTGGCTCAAGCATGTTTACATACAATTAGATTTACATGTTTACAACACAAATAAAATAGGTGCATAGCCTTTACAAAACAATATTACAACTGTTAATCAAAATACTTCTTGTCGACTACATACTCTATTTTGCTCTACCGCTCACTAACTGTGTCACTTCAACTCATTGTAACTTCTTCATACTAACTTTTCTGATCATGTGTTCTTAGATATAGCTTACTATCATATCCAAAAGCTTATCTTCCAGGGCGCATACCAAAACTTAGTCATATGCATGTGCATTGATGCTCTGCTCATTTGGTGCTTCACTGACTATCTAGTCTTCCACACTTAGCTATTTTTTGATCTTATGAGTAAGTGCGCTGACTCAAAAACTCCATATGACTTTGTTTCCATAATGAAAACACTAAATTTTAGTCATATACATCAGTATAGTCAACTTGCCAACATTTCATCCTTCTCCATTTGATCAATCTTGAATTTTGTCAATCATTAAATCATCATAAAAAACTTTATCTTTTACCTCAGAATCATAAGAAATCATCCAGCTCATCAATTCAAGATGACCCCACAATAGTGGGTTACACTTTTTTAGACATGCTGATTTTTGCTGAAATAACACATTTTTAATAAAATATGATTATTTAAGCCTTGAGAGGTTTCATTTGAAGAAATTAATTACAAATGGTTATCTCAAAGCCTCTTAGATAAAAAAAACATTGATTTAACATCTATACTCATCTTTCATACCTACAATGGAGTCTCCTTCGCACCTATTAAAATGCTAACAAAAAATCACTTTGACTTTATCTTTTGGGAAATCAAATGAATCCATTTGACAAACCTATCTATGTAGTAAGGTAATACTAAGAAAAATCTTTCCAATGATTATAATGTTAATACATATTAAGTTTATTATGACTTTGTATTTTTAGTTTTACTAAACATAGATATTTTATCATATGTCTACCTCTATGTTTGACACTTATGGAAAAATAGTAAATGAGAGAAAAAAATTCTAAAAAAAATCTATGCCCTAGGTATTTAAGTTCTCTTTCTATTAAAGAAAATAAAAATGAAATTGGACAAATACACGACAAGTTATAAGCTATGTAGTCAAGGTAAGTCAGAATTATAGTTTAGTCCACTTCAAACATTAATAAAATATGATACAAAACTAATTTCAAAAGAATCGCACTAATATCTATTTTAGAAAAAAAAGTTATGCTCTATGAAAACAATGTAACTCTTTGAAAATGACATTTTCAGCAACATATCAGTTTTTGTGGGAGAAAGAAAAACCCATTCAAATAAATTAAAAAATAAAAATAAAAAATAAATTTAGAATCTAGACAAAAAATCTTAAAAGACTCTAATTTACTTCATCTTCTGATTTCAAATGGTTTAACGACAATATGCATCCGAATCTAAAAGTTTTTTTCAAAATGTAGAGTTCAGTGTCCGTTCGGGCAAAAAAGTGTAACCCACTATTGTGGGTTCACCCTTCAGTCAGTTGTTATATACTTTAATTGTTTCTTTCACTTAGTCAATACAGAATGTGTCAGTGAATACTAATTCGGTTATTATTGTTACTCAGTATACACTACACGGGCTCAGTGTATACAAAAATCTTCAATTACCAACCACATAAACTTGTTCAGTTCTGATCTTCAATACATAACAAAATCATGTAATACAATCAAGTCAACAACATGATGTCATATACTCATCAATAAGTTACCCAATGTATACCTTAGTCATATCTTCCATATCCATCTCATCTTTATGTAGATATCTCATTCCTTTATCATTTTCTTCAGATGTTTGTAACCATCATGATAAGTACAATCAAACTAGTTTACATCAATGATAATACATATTGACTGATTAATTTCCTTACATATCACTTTAGTATCTCAGTGATCTCTAATCATTGTCTTTCACTTGTCCATTCATTTCATCAAGATATTCAATCAGTTGTAGGTTATCAATATCTCCCTTTGGCATTGATGGCAACACAATATGAAATATGCCATAGAATACCAAACATCTATACTACAACTCTATTAGTAAATGGTGTAGCTTGGTAAGCTCTCCCTGGCATGTTCATTTAATATGTTTAATCACTACATAGCATTCCATGCAGACTCTCCCTGCGGATTTGATCTTCTTCTTCCTTTCTGATTCTTCTCTCCCACTAGATAGATATTTCATTGATTCCTTCTCTCCCTTTGACAACAATATCAAAAGAATAAATAGCTCTCCAATAGCCAAAAATATCTTTGTTCGGTTCAAATCATGTACCTTCATGTACTGATATACAATTTTTTGGTTCTAGCTTTCACAACCTTAGGAAATCTGAAGTGTGAATAATATGCATCAACATCATTTAATATTCTGATAAAGTATAGGTTGATGCAACCTCCTGAGCACCTTAGTGACCGACAAACAGGGGATGGACCCCTAGTCTAGTCCTCAAGTACTCAAATGGATCCTTCAGGAAGAGTTTAGTAAATATGTCTACAAGTTGTTCTTTAGATTTCACAAACTCCAGTTTCACTTGCTTTTCTTGTACTTGTTCCCTCAAATAGTGATACTTAATAGATATATATTTAGTCTTTGCATGCATCACTGGATTCTTAGAAATTTTTATAGCACTTGTGTTGTCACAATATATAATCACTGGATCAATTATCTCTTCATTCATCCCTTTCAAAAGTTGTTTTATCCATGCAATATTTGAACAATTAGCAATAACAACAACATATTATGCTTTAGCAATAAACTGAGAAATACATGCATGTTTCTTACTTATCTAAGTAACTAGCCTTTCTCCTAAAATGAATTCTCCACCGGTAGTGCTCTTTCAGTCATCAATATTTCCAGCCCAATTTGCATTGATGTAAACTTGTAGTTCAAAATTGCCCTCTTTCTTGTACCATAAACCATAATTCTCTGTGTTCTTCAAGTATCTTAGAACCCTCTTAACAACAGGACCATATGTGACTCCTTAGGATTAGTAGAAAATCTTGCTACAATCCCAACAGCATGTGTAATATCCAGTCTACTATGCACAACATACATCAATTTACCAATCATTGATCTGTATAATATCTGATTTACCTCGATTGACTGATCATCCTTTGTTAATTTGAATCCTGTGACCATAGCTATACCTACCAGTTTTAATCTTCCATTACAAAGGTCTTCAATACTTATTTGATGTACTTTGATTGTGTTATGAATATCCCTTCATTTTGTTGTAGAATTTGCAAACCAAGAAAGAATTTAATCTCTCCAAACATTGACATTTCAAATTCATTTCTCATTTCATCAGCAAAATATTTGCAAAGCTTATCATGTCCTCCAAATATAATATCATCAACAAAGATTTTAGCAATAAGAATCTTGTCATCAGTTTCACCTTTCAAATATAAATTGTTGTTGTCACTTGTTCTTACAAGTCCAATACTAATAAGATATGAATGTAGTCTCTCATACCATGCTCTTGGTGCTTGTTTCAATCCATACAGTTCTTTGTGTAACTTACATACCATGTTCTTTTGATTTGGATCAATAAAACCTTCATATTGTTCAATGTAAACTTCCTCCTCAAGTATTTCATTCAAGAATGCAGATTTAACATCCATTTGATATAATTTAAATCCTTTGTGTGTAGCATATGCAAGTAATATTCTAACTCCTTCAAGTCTTGCAACTGGTGCAAAAGTTTCACCATAATCAATACCTTCTTCTTGTGCATACCCTTTACATACAAGTCTTGCTTTGTTCCTAGTGACTTCACCATTCTCATTCAACTTGTTTCTAAATATCCATTTGGTTCCAATAACACTTTTATCACTTGGTCTCAGTACCAATGTCTATGTTTTATTTTTCTCTATTTTCTCAATTTATTGATTCATTGCTTTAATCTATTCCTGATTCTCAATCTCTATAGGCTGATGCTCGGTGTCTTTATCATTTTGCTCAGTAGCTTAAACCTATTTCTCAGGTAGAATGTCAATTTTTTCAATATACATGAATGTATATCTACCGTAGTCTTCTAGTTCCTTCCTTCTTTCTTCATCATTTTTTTCAGCAAACTCATCAACTCTCACATTTGCACTTTCAATCATTTTGTTAGAAACCTTGTTCAAACATTTGTAAGCTTTGATTTTAGTAGAGTATCCTAAGAATATTCCTTCATCACCTTTAGAATCAAATTTTCCATTTCTATCATCTTTCATAATGTAACATCTACTTCTAAAAATTATGAAATAACTTACATAAGGTGTGTACCCAAACAATAACTCATAAGGTGTCTTGTTTGAATCTTTCTTTAGTTGAACTTGGTTCAATGTGTATACAACAATGCTAACAGCTTCTCTCCAGTACATTTGTGCAACATCTATCTCAATCATCAATTTTCTAGCACAATCAACTATAGATATATTCCTTCTTTCAGTAATTCATTCTATTGTGGTGTTCTCAGTGCAAAAACTTGTCTTTTAATTCCATGCTCATTACAAAATTTAGTGAACTCATCAAAAATAAACTCACCTCCTCTATCAGATCTTAATCATTTTAACTCTTTTCCACGTTCCTTTTCCACTTTAGCTTTATACCATTTAAACGTCTTGAAAGCTTCATATTTTTCTTTCAAAAGCATAATTGTCATCATCCTAGAACATTCATAAGCAAATAAAATGAAGTATTTGAGACCATAATAACTTTGAGTTCTCATAGGACCACATAAGTCAATATGAACCAACTCCAAAATAGTTTTAGATGAATAGTTCTTTCTCTTGAAACTAGATTTTGACATTTTTCCCATTTGACATTGTTTACACATGACATGGTCAGGTTTAGATAAGTTGGTTAAGCCTCTAACTTTTCTTTTCTTACTGATCTTAACCATGTTGTCAAAATTCACATGATATAACCTTTTATGCCACAACCACACATCTTCATCTCTAGCCATTAAACAAGAAGTTTCAGCATTGTCAAGATAGAATAGATTACCTTTGGATTGTTCACCAGTACCGACCAACTTTCATGTTTCATCATAGATCTTCACCTTCCTACTTTCAAATGAAACTTGGTGACCTGAGTTATTCAATTGTGCTACACTTAACAAGTTATAGTTAATTTCCTTCAGCCAATATGCATTCTCACATCTAATCTTATTATTCAACATGATAGATCCTTTTCCTTTTACTAGACAAAGTATGTCATTTTCCATTTTAACAGGTCCTCCATTATAATGTTCAAGGTATTCAATTTTTTCCTCATCACCAATCATATGATGTGTATAGCCACTATCAATAATCCATGTATTATTCTTGCTAACTTTAGAAATAAGTGTTTTTTCTACATACCCTTCTTCTTCTTCTTAATCTTCTTTCAAAGCTACAAATACCACCTCAATGTCTTCATCAGTGTCGGTGTCGGTGTCATCATAATCATTTTCAACAAGGTAAAATGTCTTATTTCCTTTGTCTTTGTAGTCTCAGTTGTTTCTTCTATCATAGTTTCAGTTGCCTCTATGTTCTCGATTATCTCTTATGTCATACTTTCTTTCACCAGATCGGTCATTGTCTTTGTCATCTCCTTTCCTGTCAGGACATCTAGATGCAATATGACCAATTTCTTTATAATTAAAACATGCAAGAGGTAATTTCCCTTTATACCTTCCTTTACCTTTCTGCAGCCTTCTAGCCATTAGTGCTTCAAATTCATCAAGCTCATCTTCATCACTGTCATTATCACTCCTATTTCTTATCATATGTTTACTGCTTGATTTTTGAATTTTCAAAGATGACATAAATACAAACTCAACATTCGGTACTATGTTGTTATCATAGTTATTCAACCCAAAAGAAGTCAATTTACCAATTAGGATATCAAGTGTAAGAGTGTTACCTAGGGTAGATCTCATTCCATGAATTGCAGAGATTCTAATAGCATAAATTGGTAGTAAGGTTCTTAGAGTTTTACTCACAACATTGTCTTCATCAATAACACCTCCTGCTCCTCAGATAGCATTGACAATCTCCTTGATTTGGTTACTATACTAAGAAATGTTTTCACCTTCTTTCATCTTCATGTTATCAAACTTTCCTCTAAGGCTTTCATCTCTTGCTCTCATCACATTTTCATCTCCTCTATGAACTAGTGTAAATTTGTCCCACATTGCTTTAGCATTAGTGCATATCTTGATATCTTCAAATTCTGCATTAGATAGGTCAACGGAAATCTCTATTATTGTCATGTTGTGTTCATGTCTATCTCTCAACTGATCAACAATCAAAGGTCCATTCGGTTGGATGTAAGAATTATCTAGGTAAAATAAAGCAGATTCTCCAATTCCATATATGTGCAACTTCATTTTGCTTTTCCATGTTGAGAAGTTGTCTCTGTTTAGCTTAGGCACCTCTCTCTTATACATCTTGTGATCTTTAGCTTAATTCCTTTAAACTTTCCTTCCAAGAAACCAATACACTCTGATACCAATTTTTAGATAACTAAGAGGTGGGGTGAATTAGTTAATTCTATTACCCAAACTCCCAGATGTATATAATTCAAACTTTTTAATCAAATAATCAACTCGGTAAGCTATCAACAATAACTTTCTCTTCATCTATTGACTGATAGTCAATTCAATACTGTGTTTACCAATTAATCCAGATATGAAATGTGTAGAGTAAAATAATAATTCAATCACATCAAATACACATAACACATAGATTTTAACATGGAAACCCTGCTAAGGGAAAAACCACCTAGGACCAATAACCCAAAATATTTCACTCTTCTAAAGTGAGCTCAATTAGGAGCCAATCTTGTTAAAGGTTACAAAGCACATTGTGTGGTGTAACCTGGTTAGAGGATTTATGATGCAGGAGCATCTCGGGTCCTTAGCAATCCTGTGTCACCAAAAACACATTTGAGTTTGTCTGTGTTGCTTGATTCCTACTTTGACCGAGTTGGTTCAGTTTTTCTCAGTTTCCTTTATTCACCGGTATTGGTCATTTATGTCTTTGGTGCTCGGTGAATTTCCCTAGTGCTTGGTGATGCTTGTCTGGCACTCAGTTTCCTTGCTTACCAATTTGTTTGTTTTGGATTTCTTTTGAGGCCAACTTGTGCATTTAATTTGGGTCATGGATTTAATGTTGGTATCCATCATTGGGAAGCATGCGGACCTAGATCTAGTCATCCCTTCCATTGATTATGGATCTGAAGGTCGACTTGGCTCAGTAGCCTCTTGTATAAATGTAGTTGTTTGGTTAGAGTTTAGAGGAAGTTTTTTTGGATAGAAGATAGAAGATAGAAGATAGAATAATTAGAGATTGTTGGAAAATCCTTGCATATTTGAGGACTTATGTACTTGATTGTAATTTATGGCCTAAACCAAGAAGTCCTTACAGCCTGACATGTATGAATCAATTTGAAGATAATCTAACATAGTATCTGCATTCTCTCTCTCACTGTTGTGTGTTGTTGCTTCCGCATGTTGTTCTGCAAGGTGGATCTGGTTAGGGTGTGCCTCTTGGCCCCTTCCCCATCCCCTCTTGCATCAGGTGGTATCAGAGTGAGGTGAGATCTAGATCTACGTTTGTGAATCTAGATTTGAAGGTTCCTTCTTGTGAAGCCCTAGTTGAATTGTTGTGGGGTAGAAAATTGTGATTTGACTTGCAATTGCAAAGGGTTTTCAAGATGGTTCATGGGAGGTGAGATGCAGATCTAGGATTGGTAGACATGTTGAGACAACTTGCTGCTAGATTAGAAGTTGTTTAAACAGCCCAGAGAAGAGGAAGAAATATTGAAGATGTTAGTGATGATGAAATTGAGGTGGACCAAGGTGATGTAGAACCTACACCTGTGATGGATCAGGGTGAGGAAAGAATCTTGAAGGCTTTGACAAGTCTAAAGTCTACACCACACTTTAATCCTCCTGAGTATGGTGGAAAATTGGATTTTGATGAATTGGTGGATTGGATCACTAAGATGGAAAAGTATTTTGAGTATGAAAATATACCTGAGGAAAAGAAGGTGAAAATTGCAAGCACAAAGTTGAAAAGTCATGCATCCTTATGGTGGGAACATCTGCAGCTGGACAAAAAGAGGAAAGGCAAAGAAAAAATCAAGGTATGGAGTAAAATGGTGAATAAATTGAAAGGAAAGTTCTTACCTTATGATTATCATATTAACCTAGTTAGGCGAATGCAAAGTTTAAGGTAGAAAGATAGCTCGGTAAAGGAATATACTGAGGAATTCTATAGATTAGATATCAGATCTAGACATGATGAAGATGATGTGGAAAGAATTGCTAGATACCTGAATGGTTTGAGAGTTTCCAACCAAGAAGAAATCAGTTTGGTCAAATTGGAAAACATTGAAGAGGCTTATTAATTTGCATTGAAAGCTGAGGAGAAATTGAATAAGAGACATGAGAAAAGACAAAGAGGTAGAGGTGGTACATTCCCTAGAGGAAGAAGTAGATCTCATGGTGAAAATAGTAGATCTAAACTTGAAAAGACAACTCTGGATAAAGGCAAGACTGAGTGGAAAGGTGAAAGTTCATCTAGAGGTAGAGCCAGTAACTACTGAGGTGGTTATAATAGAGGTGGTTTCTAAAGAACTTGTCACAATTATGGAGAAGAAGGACATAGATCATTTGAGTGTACACATGAAATTAAGAAGGCTGGTAGCAATAGAAATGCTTTGGTGCAAGAAGAGTCACCGAATGAACCTGAGAAGGAAAATAACTTGATGGTGAGGAGAGCACTTTGGAATGAAGGTAAAAAAGATCTGGTAAGGAAAAGTTTGTTTAAGACCAGATGTAGAGTTTCTGACAAATTTTGGAAGGTAATCATTGATAGTGGTAGCTTAGAGAATCTGGCATCTAAGGAGATGGTCACAAAGTTACAATTGAAAAGGTTGGAACATCTGAATCCCTATCAGATTTCATGGATCAAAGATGAGCATACACTCTTGGTAAGTGAACAATGTTATGTGAATTTAAAAATTGGAAAGTACTATGATAAGGTGTTATGTGATATTATGCCTATGGATTGTTGTCATATTTTGTTGGGTAGACCTTGGCATTATGATAGACATGCTATATATGATGGGAGATTACATAAGTATAATATTTGGGCTGATGGGAGAAGACAAATATTGTTACCTTTAATGGAAGAACCTGTTAGTAATGTTTGCACATCTATGAAAGTATGCTTGATGTAAGGAAGAAATTTTGTTAAGGATTTAATGAAAAATGATGCATGTTTTGTTGTGATTCCTAACAAACTGAGTACGAAAATAGAGGATAATGTCCCTAAGGAGATTGATAAGTTACTCACCAAGTATAGTGAAATTATTTTTGATAATGTACCTGATGGTTTGCCACTGAAGAGAAGCATTGATCATTGCATGGATCTTATCCCTAGAGCTAGTTTACTGAATAAGGCACCTCATCATTTGACACCTACCAAGAATTAGGAATTGAATTGATAGATTCAAGAATTGTTGTAGAAAGTTTTGATCAGAGAAATTTTGAGTCCTTGTGCAATACCTATGATATTGGTGTTGGAGATTTGCTAGCAGGCCAATACTGACTATATGTTTGTCATTGATGACAACATATGAAAAGTAGCATGTGTGGAAGTCTTATGCAGTAAGCTTTTAGTATATGTATCATGGACATGATATCATGGGCGTAGAGGTTAACTGTTAGTATAGACAGTTATATAGCAGTTGGTGTCAGCAGTGTTCCTGACAAAGTTACAGTCATTTTTCTGTGTATGGTTGTCCATATAGTTTTCATGGAGCCTTGCACACTTGGATATATGTTGAAGACATGTTAGTGATGTTTTAGTTATGGATGCATAGTCTGATGATGAACACAAGTGAAGTTATGCAGACGCTATTCACCAGTAGCAGTTTCATGTGTTTGTTCAGAAGAGCCAACAGAGATTTTATTGGTTCTTGAGTTGTGCCTATCTTGAGGGTATGCACCCTTGGAGTTAAGCTTGGAGAAGTGTTATTAATGTTTGGTTAAGAGTGCATAAGTAAATTTAGCTTACAGAGAAAGTTCCAATTATTTTGGTAGAGCTGACAATGTGTAGCATGTGTCTACAATGATTTTATTAGACAGGTCCCAGAATGAGTTGCGTGCATAATAGAGCTGACAGAATGTTTGCTGGAGTTTATTATGATTTCTCTAATATGATTTCAAGGTGGTTCTAATAGGCTGACTTGATTATATCATTTGGAGGAAAGATATTTATAGGCAATCATTTGTGATTGTTGAAGTGTGGTTCATGGTTGATTAAGCAGAGTAGAGTAGAGTGTGTGAAGTGTTGAGCCATCAAAAGAAGGTCTATGTGACCAAGTAAAGTACTTGTGCTATTCATTGGAACTGATCCAGGCAGCAGGTCAAAGCATAGTTCACCAAGATCTAGATATAGTGTGTATATGTTATTCAAAAGGTTGTAGCCTTCGCCCATTTGAGCAGTGAGCTCTCAGATAGTGCATCCTCTCCCCTAACAGGGACAATTTTTAAAGACTCCTAATAGGACTCGACCCTTGACCAGGTCTACTGTACTTAATATATTGTAAAGCTACTCCTAACAGGGTAAAGGATCTTCTAACAAGGATCATTATACACTAGTATAGAATATTAGTGGGTATCAAGTCCCACTAGGGTTTTTAGCTATTTGGGTTTTCCCATAACCAAAATATTGGTGTTGTGTTCATGTGTTCTTTCATTGTGTTTATGCTTTATGTTTAAGTATACTTAATTGGATAAAGAATTGAATCTTGTAGATAATTGATTCAACCCCCCCCCCCTCTTAGTTATCTCTTGGGACTATTCCTAACAATTGCTATCAGAGCTAAGTGCCTCGAAGAGAAAGTTTAACAACTTGAGGTTGATCAGATGGTGTACTTCAAGAAAGAAAGTCCTAAGTTTGATGGAGAGAATTATATTGATTGGAAGAACAAGATGGTAACCCATTTGCAGTGCATTACTTTTGAAGTTTTTAATGTAACCATCAAAGCAGCCAAGATTACTACCTTAGAAGACCTTGGAAAAGATGATGCTACTGACATACAAAAGGAATTGTTTCATCATAATTCTATTGCTAAAGAAGCCCTTATCAGCGCTCTATCAGATGGTGAATTTTTAGAAGTAAAAAAGGTAGATACAGCCCACAAAATATGGAAGTACCTATAAGACACATTTGAAGGAGACAAGCAAGCAAAGGATGCGCACAGAAAGACATGGAAGAAAAGGTACAATGCATTAGAGATGCTACATGAAGAAAACATTAGAGCTTACAATCAGAGGATTAATGAAGCAGTTGTTGGAATCAGAAACAATGGTGGAGAGATATCAGAAGAGGACATCATGGATAAGTTGATGACAACTCTTACTCTTGAATATGAAAGCAAGATCAATGTCCTTGATGAGACCATGCAGCTTACATCAAATTTCAAGAGAGAGACCTTGATCAGAAAGATCTCAGCTTTTGAGATTTCAAGATTGAAGAAAGAACCAAAGAGTGAGATAGCTTTCAAAGCAACAATTCATGGTAAGAAATCTGCAAACACTTCTAGTAATTTTGATGATGATGATGAAGATAAAACACTAGATGATTTTATTGCTATGGTTGCCAAAAGAGAAAAGAAAGGAAAAGGAAAATATGAAGGTCAATTACCTTTTAAGTGCTTTTCATGTAATAAGATTGGTCACTTTGCATCTAAGTGTCCCACTAGAGCTAGAAAGTTCAAAAAGGATTATAAGCCTAAGTATTCTAAGGAATGCTACTATGCTAGAGATGGAGTTTTAGATGAAGAATCTAGTGAAGAAGAAATTGGATTCATTGCTATTGTAGACAAAATGAATAACAAGACAATTCATGTAGACAAGAAAGAGAATCAAGAGCTAGCATTGATTTCACAAGTTGACATAAGAACAGACTGGATTATAGATAGTGGTTGTTCACATCACATGACAGGTGATAAAGGTAGGTTTGTTCATTTGGACAAATACAATGGAGGTATGGTCATATTTGGAGACAACACTCCTAAACCTATAGTTGGTAGAGGAGCCATCACTTTGGATGGAAAGAATAGTACTGATGATGTTCTTTATGTTGATGGTTTGAAACATAACCTTCTCAATGTTGGACAGTTACTTGGAAAAGGCTATCAGTTGGAATTCAAAGATGAAAAATGCATCATTAACAAAAAATATGGTGTTATGATTGCATCAGGCACAAAGACAAGAGGTAACATGTTTCAACTCAATTCAGAAGCAATTTGTTTTGTTGATAAAGTTGATGACAGTTGGTTATGGCATAAGAGACTATGTCATATCAATTTTGATAACATAGTAAAGATAAGAAATTTAAAGGCATTAAGAGATCTACCTAGCATAGCAAAACCAGTTGATACTATATGCAGGGAATGTGTGATGGGGAAGCATGTGAGAAATTCATTCAGGAGCAAACAAAATTTAGCAAAGAACAAGTTGGATCTGATTCATACAAACCTATGTGGTCCAACTCAAACAAGCTCATACTATGGTAAAAGTTATTTCATTTTGTTTGTTGATGATTATACTAGGATGATGTGGGTTGCGTTCTTAAAAGATAAGTCAGAAGCTTTTGAGAAGTTCAAAATATTCAAAGCTAAGGTTGAGAATGAATCTAGATTAAAGATAAAATGTTTGAGATTGGATAGAGGATGAGAATTCACCTCTGACAGATTCTATGAATACTACGAAGAACATGGCATAAAGAGACAATTAAGTGCACCTAGAACCCCTCAACAGAATGGAATTGTAGAGAGAAGGAATAGGATCATCCTTGATATAGCACGCACCATTATTATATAAGGAAAAGTTGCACACACCTATTGGAGAGATGTGGTGAATACAGCAATCTATACCATCAATAGAATTCAATTAAGGCCTGGCATTGACAAAACACCTTATGAGCTATGGTTTGGTAATGTTCCCACAATGAAATACTTCAAAATCTTTGGAAGCAAGTGCTACATCAATAGGGATGAAGCAATAGGAAAGTTTTATGCAAGAAATGATGAAGGTATTTTTCTTGGTTACTCTACTAAAAGTAAAGCTTATAGATATTTCAATTTAAGATTGAAAAAGATCATTGAAAGTGCTCATGTAAAGATTCATGAAAAGTTTATGATTCAAGAAAGATATCATGATTACTCACCCATGATTGAAGAAGAACCTAGAACCTCTTCTAGTGAGATAGTTATTGAAGAAATGTTTGACAGTATTGATGTGTTATTCAATGACCCTGAAACAAGTGAAGAAAATACTCCTAAGGTTAATGAATCAGCATCACCTAAAGTTCCAAATTTTACATCAAGAAATCATTCCAAGGCATACATCATTGGAGATCAGAGCGGAAAAGTCTTAACAAGATCACAAGCAAAGAACTTATCTAGCAATGAAGTGTTATGTTTACTATCTCAAATTGAACCTTTAAGTGTTGAAGATGCATGTAATAATTCAGATTGGCATGATGCTATGAAAGAAGAACTTGATCAGATTGTTAAGAATGACACTTGGGAACTGGTCCCAAGACCTAGTGATAAGAATGTGATTGGAACAAAGTGGATATTCAAAAACAAGATGAATGAAGATGGTACAGTAGTAAGAAATAAAGAAAGATTAGTATGTAAAGGATATGCACAAAGAGAAGGCATTGATTATTCAGACACATTTTCACCTGTGAGTAGATTAAAAGCTATTAAGTTGTTTTTAGCTTATGCTACAGTTAAAAACTTCAAAGTTTATCAGATGGATGTCAAATCAACATTCTTGAATGGAGACTTGAAAGAAGAAGTATACATTGAGTAGCCGGAAGGATTCACCTTATCAAATAGACCTGATATGGTATGCAGATTGAAGAAAGCCCTCTATGGACTTAAGCAAGCCCCTAGAGCATGGTATGAAAGAATAGATGGATACTTAACAAAGATTGGATTCAATAAAGGAGCATCAGATTGTAATCTATTCATTAGAGAGACATCTGAAGGTTTACTTCTTGTAGCTATATTTGTTGATGACATTATCTTTGGAGGTAATGACAAACTCAATACTAAATTTGCAAAAGAAATGCAAAATGAGTTTGAGATGAGTATGATTGGTCCTATCAAGTACTTTTTGGGACTAAATGTGCAGCAGACAGAAAAAGGGATTTTCATAAATCAATCAAAGTATGTGAAAGAAATACTGAAGAAATTCAAGATGGATGATTGCAAGCTAGTAGGAACTCCTATGATTAGTGGATGCAAGCTTACAAAATAAGATGGCTCACCAGTAGTAGATATAACATTGTATAAGTCTACGATTGGTAAACTCATATATATTACTCAGACTAGACCTGATATTTCCAATGCAATTGGCATAGTTGGAACATTTGTAGTAGAGCCTAAACAAAGTCACCTCATGGTATTAAAAAGAATATTCAGATATTTGCAGGGCACTATAGATTATGGTCTATGGTATCCTAATTCATAAAATGTTGAGCTTCATGTGTACCCTGATGCAAATTGGGTAGGATGTGTTGATGATAGAAAGAGTACTTCAGGTGGATCAGTGTTTCTTGGTGATAGACTTGTCACTTGGAAAAGCAAGAAACAAAATTGTATTTCTCTATCAATAGTAGAAGTAGAGTATGTTGCAGCAGCCTTGAATTATTCTATAATTGTTTGGATCAAGAAAATGATAAAAGATTTTGGAATTCAAATTGATTATCCTATTATTATTCATTGTGATAACACTAGCACTATCAATATGTCAAAGAACCCTGTGATGCATGCAAAGACAAAGCACATTGAGATCAAGTATCACTTCCTAAGAGAGCAAGTGGTAGAGAAAGAAGTCAAGTTGGACTATGTGAGTACTAAAGATCAGTTGGTAGATATATTCACAAATCCCTTGCCTAAGGATACTTTTGAGTATCTCAGGGAGAAGTTGGGAGTCATTCCCTTCCCTGATTCTAATTAGAAGAAAGAAGGAAAGGCATCAGTCCTCTGGGACTGGTGGAAGGTTGACTACTCTACCTCAGGAGTAGTACTAGTGCTTAAAATGATTGGTGCCCTTTTCCATTGATGTCAAAGGTGGAGTAATATATAGAGTCATGAAAAATAGAAGCAAAAGAGGAGTAATATACTAAGGGGGAGCAGCATTCAGTTATGACAGTAGCACAATTGAGGAAATGGAGAATATTAGAAAATATTGCAGCAGATAGAGAATTCATCTTTGAGAGATTTTTGAAGAGGAAATGGAGAATATTATAAAATAAATGTTCATTTGGGTTGATGGTGGTTTTTCATTCCACATGTTGCCATCAATGCCAAAGGCGGAGATTGTTGGAGATTTTCCAGCAAGCCAGTACTAACTATATGTTTTTCATTGATGACAACATATGAAAAGTAGCATGTGTGGAAGTCTTATGCAGTAAGCTTTTAGTATATGTAGCATGGACATGATATCGGCATGATATCATGGGTGCAGAGGTTAACTGTTATTATAGATAGTTATATAGCAGTTGGTGTCAGCAGTGTTCCTGACAGAGTTATAGTCAGTTTTTTGTGTATGGTTGTCCATACAGTTATCATGGAGCCTTGTGCACTTGGATATATGTTGAAGACATGTTAGTGATGTTTTATTTATGGATGCATAGTCTGATGATGAACGCTAGTGAAGTTATGTAGTCGCTATTTGCCAATAGCAGTTTCATGTGTTTGTTCAAAAGAGTCGATAGAGATTTTATTGGTTCTTGAGTTGCACCTATCTTGAGGGTATGTGCCCTTGGAGTTAAGCTTGGAGAAGTGTTATTGATGTTCAATTAAGAGTGCATAAGTTAATTCAGCTTATAGAGAAATTTCCAATTGTTTTGGTAGAGCCGACAGTGTGTAGTGTGCGTCTACAATTATTTTATTAAACAAGTCCCAGAATGAGTTGTGTGCATAATAGAGCCTACAGAATGTTTGTTGGAGTTTATTATGGTTTCTCTAATATGATTTCATAGTGGTTCTAATAGGCCAACTTGATTATATCATTTGGAGGAAAGATATTTATAGGCAGTCATTTGTGATTGTTGAAGTGTGGTTCATGGTTGATTAAGCAGAGTAGAGTAGAGTGTGCGAAGTGTTGAGCCATCAGAAGAAGGTCTATGTGACCAAGTAAAGTACTTGTGCTATTCATTGGAATTGATCCAGATAGTAGGTCAAAACATAGTTCACCAAGATCCAGATATAGTGTGTATCTATTATTCAGAAGGTTGTATCCTTCACCCATTTGAGCAGTGAGCTCTCGGACAATGTGTCCTCTCCCCTAACAGGGACAATTGTAAAAGACTCCTAACAAGGTCTGACCCTTGACCAGGTCTATTGTACTTAATATATTGTAAAGCTACTCCTAATAGGGTAAAGGATCTTCTATTAGGAATGAATGTTGGATGTTGGCAGTCATTCTATAGCAGTTGTTGTTGCATTCATGACTATGATTGTCATTGATGTCAACACAGTGATCTTCTGGAGACTAGCAAAGAAGCAGATAGTGTTTTTATTAGCGCACATGGGATATTATAGTAGGAGCTATGTGATGTTGATTTTATACTCTTTGATATATTTGTCTATGGTTATGAGTGCAGATAGTAATTCACTAATTCATGAAAGTTATGAGTATTTTGGTAAAAGCAATATTCAGGTAGTGTTCCTGAGTAGCGGTTTGTGGAAATCGGATGATATCTCCTAATCAAGATGGAATCTAGTTTTGTGTAGTTAAAAGGAAGTTTGAGACACATTGATGGTGACATGGTTCATAGCACAAACTTTGAGGTCACACGAGTGAAGAGTTATTGCATCTGGAAGCTGACAGTTTTGTACAATTTTGATGTAGCGTGTGGAAACTTTTATTTTGTAATTGTGTACCAACTCATTTGTAATTATTTGAGTGTGGTATAAAGGAAGGAATGTTTTTTTTATTGTATGTAGTTATAATATGAAATAAGTGTGAGCATGGTTTTGATTGCATGTGAATGTAAGCATGAAGTGAAGAAAAGAGTCTAAGAGGTTGTGAAAGTGAAATTATGAAGGAAGACATGCGAAGTACAGAGATCTGGAATTGAGATCTGATGTAGTAGTGAGTGCGGTTTGTCACAGTAATGAGGTAACATATTTCATATTATTCTACTGAATAATATTAAGGTTATTTGGATATTGTGTTTAGCGATCTTACCCTGAAGCTGTTTGGGCAATGGGTCCTTCTGTCTTCCATAACTCTTAACATGGTTAGAATCTTTTAACAGGGATTCAAAATCTCCTAACAGGGATTTATATGTACTGAATGTATTCCATAATACTCCTAATAAATTCCATCCTTTCACAAGGAATATTCATATTAGTGCATCTTTTGTGGGCATCATTCCCACCGGGGTTTACTCTTTGATCAAGAGGTTCCCTAGTCAACATATCTTGTGTTATTATGTCATTTTGTATGAATATCTTTGTATGGTTAGTAATTGCATTGCTTACATAGTTAAATGTTGTTGAAGATGATAAAAGTTATAATTATCTGATAACTGATTCACCCCCCCCCCTCTCAGTTATCTTGGTGGACTTTACTTTCTAACATCTTCTAACAAGGATCATTATACACTAGTACAGAATATTAGTGGGTATCAAGTCCCACTGGGGTTTTTACCTATTTGGGTTTCCCTGTAACCAAAATATTGGTGTCGTGTTCATGTGATCTTTCATTGTGTTTATGCTTTATGTTTAAGTATACTTAATTGGATAAAGAATTGAATCTTGTAGATAATTAATTCAACCCCCCCCCCCCCCCTCTCAATTAGCTCTTGGGACTATTCCTAACAATTGGCACCTAAGAAGAATGGAGAATGGTAAATGTGTACTGATTCTAGAGAAATCAACAAGATAACAATGAAGTATAGGTTTCCTATACCGAGAATGGATGATATAATGCATAGTTTGACTGGAGAATTTGTATTTTACTAAAATTGATTTGAAAAGTGGGTATCATCATATCAAAATTAGAGAAGTTGATGAATGGAAAATTGCTTTCAAGACAAAAGAAGGTTTGTATGAGTGGTTGGTTATGCCTTTTGGTTTAACTAATGCACCAAGTACTTTTATGAGGTTGATGAATGAATTTTTGAAGAAATTCTTGGGTAAGCTTTTGATTGTATATATTGATGATATTCTGATATTTAGTAAGACCAGGGAAGAACATTTGTTGCATATTAGACAAGTTTTGTATAGATTGAAAGAAGAAAAGTTGCTAATAAATCTGAAAAAGTGTTCATTCATGAAAGAGGAGATTGTGTATTTGGGATTTGTGATTTTAGCTAATGGTTTGAAAATGGATCCTAAAAAGGTTGAAGCTATTTTGAATTGGCCTACACCTGAGAATGCTAGTGAGGTAAGATCATTTCATGGTTTGGAAATTTTTTACCAAAAGTTTATTAGGAATTTTAGTTCAATTTGTAATGCTATGACTGAGACTATGAGAGGAGACAAAATAAAATTCAAGTGGACACATGGAGCTGATAAAAGTTTTGAGACTTTGAAGCAGAAGGTTGTTGAATTACCAATTTTGGCATTGCCTAATTTCAATAAGGTATTTCAAGTGGAATATGATGCAAGTGGAAGTGAAATTGGAGATGTGTTGAGTCAAGAAGGTAAATATATTGCTTTCTTTAGTGAAAAGTTGAATGATGCAAAAAGGAAATATTTTGTGTATGATCAAGAATTCTATGCTATTGTTCAAGCATTTAAGAAATGGAGACATTATTTGACGCTAAGTGAATTTGTGTCGTATACCGATCATAAAGCTTTACAGTATTTGGGTAGTCAAAATAAGTTGAATCAAAGACATATGAAATGGGTTGAGTATTTACAGAGTTATACATTTTTGATAAAGCATAAGAGTGGAGTCACTAACTGGTTGTTGATGCATTGAGTAGAAGATCTTTGATGACCGAGATGAAAATTGGAGTTCTAGTCTTTGATGACATGAGAGATTCTTATGAATTTGATCCTAATTTTTTTGAGCCATGGAGAAAGTGCAGAGCACCTATTCAATATCAACAGAGTACTAAATGGGATGAATATTTTATGCAAGGAGGTATGTTGTTTAAAGGTATTCAGTTGTGTATACCGAGAGTACCAATGAGAACTAATTTGATAAAGGAGAAACATAGTAGTGGTTTGGCTGGACATTTTAGTGTTGATAAGACATTGAATTTACTTAAGGAGAAATACTTTTGGCCACATTTGTATAAAGATGTTCATAAATTTGTGAAAATTTGTGGAGTTTGTCAAGTTACAAAAGGAGTAAGTTAGAATACTAGATTGTATACACCGATTGTTGTACCTGAGAAACCTTGGATTGACATCAATATGGATTTTGTTCTTGGCTTACCGAAGATAGTAAGAGGTAATGATTCTATATTTGTTGTTGTGGATAGATTTTCTAAAATGGCACATTTTATACCTTGTAGAAAGACATCAGATGCAGTACATGTAGCAGATCTTTTCTTTAAGGAAATTGTCAGATTGCATGGATTACCAAGGAGTATTATCTCTGACCGAGATAGTAAATTTGTTGGATACTTTTGGAAGACTCTTTGGAGAAATTTTGGTACTGATTTGAAATATAGTTCTACATTTCACCCACAAACCGATGGATAGATAGAAGTTGTGAATAGAATTATGGGTAATATTTTGAGATGTTTAGTTGGAGATGCACCAAGTAATTGGGATTCTGTGTTGGCACAAGAAGATTTTGCATACAATAATTTAGTGAATAGGATTACTGGAAAAACACCTTTTGAGATTGTAAATGGCATACAACCAAGAGGTATATCAGATTTAAGAGACATTGCTGATGAAAGAAACAGAGGTGTTGAAGGAGTAAAATTTGTTGAGTACATGAAGACATTGCATGAAGATGTGAAGCTTAAGCTAGAAAAGAGTAATCAAAAATACAAAGATAGAGCTGATAGACCAAGAAGACATAAGACTTTTGATGTTGGTGATGAAGTGATGGTTCATTTGAAGAGAGGAAGATTTCCTGTTGGAACATATGGGAAGCTGAAGATGAAGAAGTTTGGACCTTGCAAGATTTTGAGAAAATCTGATAGTGGAAATGCATATGAGATTGAGTTACCTGATGACATGGTTATATCACCTATATTCAACATTACTGATTTGTATGAGTTTCATGAACTTGATCAAGACATGACAATACCGATGGATTATCCTAAGAAATAGAATGAAGAAGTTGAAAAGATTTTGGAGCAAACAATTGGTAGAAGTACAAGAGGAAAATAGTATATGGAATATTTGGTAAAGTGGAAGAATAGACTGATTGAAGATAGTTCATGGATTTCACAGTCTAAGTTGGATGCATCTCAGATCATACCTATTTCATGATTCAGAGAATCATTTCAAATAACCCTAGGTGTCTGATGCAGGAGCATCTCGGGTCCTTGGCAATCCTGTGTCACCAAAAACATATTTGAGTTTGTCTATGTTGCTCAGTTCCTACTTTGACCGAGTTGGTTCAGTGTTGCTCAATTTCCTTTATTCGTTAGTATTGGTCAGTTATCTCTCTGGTGCTTGATGAATTTCCCTAGTGCTCGGTGATGCTTGTTTGGCACTCAGTTTCCTTGCTTACCGAGTTGTTTGTTTTGGATTTATTTTGAGGCTGACTTGTGCATTTAATTTGGGTCATAGATTTAATGTTGGTATCCATCATTGGGAAGTATGTGGACCTAGATCTTTCATCCCTTCCATTGATTGTGGATTTGAAGGTCAACTTGGCTCGGTAGCCTCTTGTATAAATGTAGTTGTTTGGTTAGAGTTTAGAGGAAGTTTTTTTGGATAGAAGAATTAGAGATTGTTGGTAGATCCTCACATGTTTGAGGACTTCTGTACTTGATTGTAATTTCTAGCCTAAACTGGGAAGGCCTTATAGCGTGGTATGTATGAATCAATTTGAAGATAATATAACATAGTATATGCATTCTCTCTCTCACTGTTGTGTGTTTTTGCTTCCGCTTGTTGTTTTTCAAGGTGGATCTAGTTATGGTGTGCTTCTTGGCCCCTTCCCCATCCCATCTTGCATCAATTTATCACTAACAATTATCCCTTGACCATCATTCCCTATGGGGTCAACAAGAAAACCAACAACATTCATTTAATGTCATATTGAAATATAAAGAAGATTGTTAAGTCCACTCGGCTAAGAGATTTTTTTGTAACAATGGTTAAACTGATACAATAATGATTTGATTCAAATACAACTTATATTGAAAATTTTCATATCTATCCTAAGCTCAAAATACCTCCTCTAATCAATAATAAATATAACTCTTCATATCCTCCAACTTATTTATCTCGATGAATAATACCTTAACACTCAGTAATGCTTGCAGTTCTTCTCGGTTCTGTCTGTAACTAGTTTGATCAGTGGTGCATGAAAAAATTCATTTCACATGAATTCTCTTATAGTGTCAATAAGCTTCAGACTCAAGAATGAATCTTGTGTCTCTTTAAATAGATGTCATAAACTATTTTCTTCTCATCCATTAGATTTTGCCTCTTAATCTCCATCGTTCATTTTTCTGCTTCAAACTTCCTCACCATTTGTGTCTATAACATGTTTCATCATTCTGCATTCGATCAATCTTGAGTTTTCTCAACTATTGGATCATCATAACAAACTTTCTCTTTTACCTCAGAATCATAAGCAATCATCCAACTCATCAATTCAATTGGTTGTTATAAACTTTAATTGTTTCTTTCACTCATTTAATACAGAATGTTTCAGTGAATACTAACTCAATTATTATTGTTACTCGGTATACACTTCACTGGCTTGATTTTTACATAAATCTTCAATTACCGACCACATAAACTTGTTTAGTTCTGATCTTCAATACATAACAAAATCATGTAATACAATCAAGTCAACAATATGATGCCATAGACTCATCAATAAGTTACCCAATGTATACCTTAGTCATATCTTCCATATCCATCTCATCTTTATGTAGATATCTCATTCCTTTATCATTTTCTTCTTCAGATGTTTGTAACCATCATGATAAGTACAGTCAAAACTAGTTGACATCAATGACAATACATATTGACTGATTTAATTGCCTTACATATCACTTTAGTAGCTCGGTGATCTCTAATCACTATCTTTCACTTGTCCATTCATTTCATCAAGATATTCAATCAGTTGTAGGTTATCATTGCATTCTCATTCTAGAATACTAATTGTTTGCATCTATTCTAGCTTAAATCTCTCATTCTAGTTTTGTTAATCTTGCATTCTAGTTCATTTCTAGTCTTGCATTGCATTTGAATCTTCAATTTTTGAATAGTCAAGTCACTAATCCTTGATGCCAAATTGATGAGCATTCAAAGAAGGATTAAACTCGCTTCAACTAGGAATTAATAAGTCTCTTTTGAGAGTTTAGTTGGTTCATTTGATATGGCCTCCTATAGCTAAATCCTTGAGCTAATGGCTTATTGAGTGTTGGTTGTTCTCCAATTTGAGTACCAATTTTGTACCACGCATCTTTAGCACCCACCCTGGGGCAAGAATCAAAAAAATTATCCCTTTACTTGCAAATTTTTGGCTTATTTTCCATAACTATGATAATGCATGTACCATGCAGTGAGAATACTCGTATCAAATTGGGATTTTACTCATTTTTTACTATGAGAATAATCGTACTACTCTATATGAATTCTTGTACTAGAAAGCTAAATAGGGTGTTTACTCATACTACACTGTGTGAATTCTTATACGAGTCTGTAACTCAGGAGTTTCTCTGTGTTTTCTTGTATCATAAACAAAGAAGATTTTTAGGGTCCTAGATCTCAGATTTTTTAGATTTTGATACTTTTTTTGGCTTTGTCTTGGCCTTGACCTTCTCTTTTGTAGGTTCTACCAGGTTTTTACAAGGTATTTGATAAGTAAATAGCTTTCCAAATACATCAATACTTGTTTATTTCATGACTACTAATGCTTTGTAGATGTATGACACTTGTCAAAGGTTCATTTGGAAACTACTAAAGCTATTTGTCTTGTAGGTTTCCTTGGAGATACAAATCAACATTGTGTTTTCATAAGTTTGGTTTTCTAGGCATCTAGCTTACTTAGGAGGTTTCTTTTCTTGTGATTAGTTGAGTAGTAGGAGAGTAAGATATTCACCTCTTAGAGGATCAATCATAAATCTTGACCTACTTGATTGGTCACTTGTAAAGGGAATCTTGGGTGAACGAACATGTGTTTGATGTGTTTGAGAAAATCCATGGAGTAGGAGAGTATTCTCTTTTCCTTATGGAAAATCATAAATCTTGACCTCCATTAGCTATCTATTCTTTACTTTCTTGCATTTACCTTTAGAGGGCCAACCAAGAGAGCAATCTTTTGGGAATGACCCAAGTGGGAAACAAGAAAACCCATCTAACTCCATCCCACTATAATTAAAATCTTCCTTCAATATAAAGAGAGGGAAGACTTGGCTATTTTCTACTTCCTATTCTTCTTCATTTGTAGGACATAGTTGCCTCAATCTTGCTAAGAAAGACTACACTAGTCTAGGTGCTTGTAGGGCCTTCATGAACTCAATCTTGTTTACAAGACTACAAAGGGAGTACATCTATCGTATATAGGACTGAGAGATCTTAATATTATTTGTGAGACTATACATTTTGGGTGCTTGTAGGGCTATAGGCCTCAATTCTGCTTGTGGAACTACAAGGGGTAGTCATGAGCGAAGACCCTTACTAAACACCTTAGGATTTAGAGGCCAACCATTTTATCCATGTGAATTCCTTTGTGCAAGGATTGATCCAAGTGAACTTACTCATATAACCCCAAGATTGCTGCTCCCTTGGATGCTAAATCTTGAATGTGGCAATACAGAAAGACATGCACAGTGAGCATTAATCTCTTATAATTGATCCATAACTTGAATAGTCCTACGAAGGGCCATTCAACCAATTAATTATGGGGCTAAGAGAATCAATTTGTGGGAAAAGGTTGGAACATTTCCATTTTTTTACCTTAGCTAGAGTGTGCTTGATGTGCTTTAATGTGATAAAGACTCATGAAGACTATCATGAACATACACTTGATACATTTGACACATTGATATACCTTGCTAGACTTCACAATTGCTTGTGTCCCCAAAGTTGCTTTGTTTTTTTGTGGATTGTTTGGAGACTATTGTTTGATCACGCTATTTTCTTTCTTGGAAACATTCAAAATTTATTTAGGGACACTGAGACTTATTGCAAATCCAAAGACAAACTTGTCCAAGTCAATCAAAACTCTTCAAAACAATGATAAATTGTTCATCTTCTTGCATCTTGTCATGACTAACTGTCATAGATTTCTCCTAGATTCTTAGATCTCAATTTCCTAGGTGTCCTCTTGGATCCTTTTGATTAGCAGTTATCCATCTACAAACTGGTATCCTTAATTGGTTGACCTTTCATTATCAATTTGGTATCTCTTTGATTTTTTCTTTAAGATCTTGGAATTGATCTAGCCTTGTCTCAAGCATCCTTTTTAAAAAATTACACTTTTCTCAAACTTCATCACAAGTGACACTCATTAGGAATTCAAGACTCATTCTTGGTACTTTTTACTTAGTTCTCTTGGCTATATCAACTTTGGACTGCAAGTGTCACTCATCACATATTCAGGCCTCAATCTTAGTACCTTGCACCTCATTCCAGCCGCTTTACTATCAATTGGTTATCCTTGATATAGTGCTATCATTACCTTGATCTCTTAGTACAAGCTTAAGTTACCTTATCACTATCAATTTGTTAATTGTATCTTCCATGTCAATTAGAACTCATAGTTGTTCCTACAAGACTATAGCTGATTCTAGAGGGAAAGCCACTTACGACACTATTGGACCATCTTTTTGTAAAGAACCTTTGCACCAAGCCTCTTATTAACAATCAGTACCCTTTTCTAATGTTGATATCTTTGATTACACCAACATGGAAAATTTTGAGTAAGATTCCCACATAAGGCATGACTTTGATTCCTCTGAGGATGAATTGTTAGGAATAATAGTCCATAATACAACTAACAGGGGGGTGAATCAGTTGTATGGAAGATTATTAAACTTTAAACTTTAAGTAGTAACAATATTAGATCCAATGAACACAATGAATTCCAACACAATAACATAATATTTTGGTCTCAGAGAAACCCTGTTAAAGGTAAAAACCCCGGTGGGAATTAGTCCCCATAAATGATGTATTGAGAGTATAGTATCCTTGTTAGAAGATTTAGCCCTGTTAGGAGCTTATTGAAACATTATAGTACATAGTCCTTGTTAGAGGATAGACCCTATTAGGATTCAAGAAGAAAGGGAAGGCTCACTATCCAAGGCTCACTTCCCAAAGAAGGTTAAATCCACCTTCAGAACTCATTGTTCACAACACAAGTGTATATGAAGAAATACACAATCTTTTTGAACTATTCGGCAGCAACTATCTTTTCTTGATTAGTTCCAATGAAGTCCACCAGTAAACCTTTGCTCTACATATAGAAAACACAAGCTCACAACATTCACAACTTATTTATGTTACCTTCTTCCCATCCATATCTTTTCCAAAGAAAATACCTTACCTTTATACCATATTACAATTCTCATGATCAGGTCATCCTATAAGCCTTTCCCAATTACAAACAATTACATAAACCATTTCTAAGATACACACAGTATCTAAAACAAGTATACAATTATTCCATTACATCAATTAAGGACCGGCATCCTTAATTTACAATTTGCAAAACAAAATGCACACTACATCTCTTGAGTTGACTTCCAAATAAGTCTTTTCTAGAACACACACCATAGCTGACATCACCAAGAAATTCATACCTTGTGTTGATCAATGAACATCCTTCATTACCTTGTCTTTCATCCCTCAATCTCTCATACCTTGAATCCATATCATCTAGAAGATATACCAAAAATACAAAGACTAGCTCTATTATTTCTCAGTGTCATAGTCAGTGACCAGTCTTCACCAAAACATTTGTAACTTATCCAATATGAAACATTACATGATGTGATCTTGGATATAAGATCACAACATCCTCCTAAACTCTCATCTATCTTCACATCATCTGAAACATCTGTACAGTGTTTGTACACTATGATAACCATCTTATTTTCCTCACAGAAACATATGTTGACATCAATGACAAAACATAGATGACAACAGTATGAGTGCCCATTTAGTAACATAGTGATTAAACATATTAAATGTCTCAATCACCTCCACATGAATTAGCAATATCCAACAATCTCCCCCTGTGGCATTGATGTCAACATATGGGAAAATTCATCATCCCAATGTTATATCAATCCAAAGTTCTGCAACCAAATAATCTCCCCATACAGTAGGGATTTTCTCATAGAAACACTCCCCCTTTGACAACAATGGAAAAGGGTTCCATGAGTCATCAACTGCTTTCCAACATCTTTCTTCCATGATCACTCTCCTTGAGGATTAGATCCCTACATCCAGTCCATATTATGATAAGGATTTGAAAACCTATGGACTGATGCATCTCTGCATCATTTAATTTTGACTAGGAGGGGCCTGAACCCCCAGCATACCTCTAAGATATTCAAAGGTCTCTTTTTTTAGTGTCTTTGTGAAGATGTCTGCAATCTTCTCTTTTGTAGTAATATATTTTAATTTTATTTCCTTCACTTCCACCTTGTCTCTCAAGAAGTGATATTTGATAGAAATATGTTTAGTCTTAGAGTGCGTCATTAGATTCTTTGACATATTCACTGTACTGGTGTTATCACAATGGATAACCATAGGCTCATCAAAATTTAGTCCTATGTCCTTTAGCATTTGGTTCATCCAAAAAAATTGAGTGCAGTTAACAATAGGAGCAATATACTCTAATTCAGCAGTAGATTGTGCTATTCAATCTTGTTTCTTACTTAGCCAAGAAACTAACTTTTTCCCAAGGAAAAATGCACCACCACTACTACTCTTCTATCATCAATGTTTCCTAGCCAATCAGCATTAGTATTAGCATGAAGTATAAAACTATCATTCCTATCATACCACAGGCCATAGTCAGTTGTCCCTTTTAGATATATGAATATCCTTTTCACAGCAACTAGATGTGTCTCCTTTGGCTCTGCCTGATATCTAGCCACAATTCCAACAGCATTAGCAATATCTGGTATGGTATGAGTCAGATATTGTAATCCTCCAACCATTGATCTATACTTGGTCTGAAATACACACTAAGATTCATCATTACATGATATCTTATTACCGGTCACCATTGGTGTTCCTACTATTTTACAGTCTTCCATTCCAAACTTCTTTAGCATTTCTTTTAGATACTTAGTCTGAGAAATAAAGATACCATATTTGCTCTGATTTATTTGTAGTCCTAGAAAGAATTTCATTTCTCCTATCATGGACATCTCAAATTCACTTTCCATTTCCTTAGAAAATTTCTTGCATAGATCATCATTACCTCCAAAGATAATATCATCAACAAAGACTTCTATTATCAAGATTCCATCTTCACTAGTTCTTAAATACAAATTACTATCAGCATTACCTTTTCTGAAGCCAAGCCAAAGTAAATACTTATCTAACCTTGCATACCAAGCTCTTGGAGCTTGCTTCATCCCATACAAAGATTTCTTCAACTTGCATACCATGTCTCCATCTTCATATAGAGGAAATCCATCTGATTGTTCCATGTATACTTCTTCAAGATCCCCATTCAAGAATGCATATTTTGCATCCATCTGATACACCTTGAAATCTTTATGTGCAGCATAAGTCAAGAATAATCTCACTGCCTCTATTCTAGCAATAGGAGAAAATGTTTCTTCAAAGTCTATGCCTTCTTTCTATGAATATCCCTTACATACCAGTCTTGCTTTGTTTCTTACAACATTTCCTTCTTCATTCATTTTGTTTTTGAAAACCCATTTTGTTCCTATTACATTTTTTTTTTTAGGTCTAGGAACCAATTCCCAAGTGTCATTCTTCTTTATTTTATCTAGCTCTTCCTTCATAGCATTTATCCAAGATTCATCTCTAAATGCTTCATTTGTAGTCTTTGGTTCAACCTGAGAAATCAAACAAATTTCTTCTCTAGCTTTTGATCTAGTCATTACTCCTTGATTAGAATCACCAATAATTTAATTTTTAGGATGGTTATTCTTTACATACCTTGGAGTCTTAGGAACATCAGTAGACTCACTTGTGTCAACATCACAAGTCTCTTTTTCACATTCTTCCTCAACAATTTCTTCTTCTACAATAGCAGTAGCTTCTTTGATCTCTATAATCTGATTATTGTCATACATTCTTTCTTGTATCTAAAACTTTTCATCTATCCTTACATTGTTACTTTCAATCATCTTTATTAATCTCAAATTGAAACATTTGTAGGCCTTGATCTTAGTAGAGTAACCAAGAAAAATTCCTTCATCACTTCTAGCATCAAAATTTCCTATCTCATCATCTCTCTTGATATAACACTTACTACCAAATATTCTAAAGTATTTTATAGTAGGAGTATGATCAAACTAGAATTCATAAGGAGTCTTACTTGTACCTTATCTAATTTGAATTATGTTTAGTGTATACACTATTTTCCTAATAGACTCTCTCCAATGTACATGAGATACATTTCCTCCAAGAAACATTGTCCTAGCAACATCAAGTATAGTCATGTTCCTTCTCTTTGCTATCCCATTTTGTTGTGGAGTCCTAGGAGTATATGTATGTCTCTTTATTCCATGATCTTTGTACTATGAATTAAATAAGTATGAAGTAAACTATCCACCTTTTTTTGACCTTAGACACTTAATCTTTAAACCTGATTCATTCTCTACTTTTTCTTTGAGCAACTTGAATTTATCAAATGCTTCTAATTTTTCTTTCAAATAAGTAACCCACATCATTCTAGAAAATTCATCAACAAAAATTATGAAATACCTTTCACCATAGTATGATCTTGTCCTTGTCAGTCCACATAGATCTATATGTACCAAATCCAACTTTCCTTTTGATGTATATGCTTTGCTTTTGTAATTTTTTCTAGTCTATTTTCCCATAACACATTCTCTGTATACAGTGTTGGATGGTTTCACAATCTTTGATAGATCTCTTACTGCATTAGCCATACTTTCCTTCATAATGTTATCAAAATTAACATAACAAAATATTCTATGCCATAACCAACTTTCATCTACCTTTGCAACAAAACAAGAGGCTCTAGATGTATTTAATTCAATTACATTACCTCTAGATTTAGCACCGGTTGCAATCAGTTTACCTACCTTACTTCTGATAAAACATTTACCATTAACAAAACTTAATTGAAACTCTTTATCCATTAGTTTTCCAACACTTAACAAGTTATGTTTCAGTCCATCAACAAGCAGCACATTATCTATATTAGTCTTTCCATCCAAAGTAATGGATCCTATACCTATGATTCATTTAGGAAGATTGTCTCCAAATCTCACAACACCACCATCATACTTTACTAACTTAACAAACTTGTTTCTATCTCCACTCATGGGATGTGAACAACCACTATCTGTAATCCATTCATTTTTCTTGTCAACATGTGATACTAAAGCCTTTTCCTCATGCATCGATTCATCTCTAATAGCAACAAATCCAATCTCTTTATAATCTAAATCATCATCATCATAAATGCCTTCATTAGCATAATAACATTCTTTATCCCTTTTAAGCTTGGAAAAATCAAGTTTGTACTTAGGAACTCTTGTAGGACATCTAGATGCAAAATGACCTACCTTATTGCATGAAAAAAATTTCAAGGGTAACTTGCCTTCAAATTTTCCCTTACCTCTCTTTTCTCTTCTAGAAATCAATACAATAAGTTCATCCATCTTTCTTTCTTGTGCCATTATCTGTTCCCATTCCTCAGCATACTCACCAAGCTCTTCTTTAAGGTCTTCACTATTGGTGCTCAGAAGTGTAGACATTTTCTTGTGTGAAAATTCCTTGAATTTGGATTCTACTTTAGGTACTGAATCTCCCATTTCAGCAGCCTCAAAGATAGTTAGCTTTTCAATCAACATCTCTCTACTAAAGTTCAGAGTTAAGGGTATAGTCTCTTGAATAGACATAGCCTTGAACTTGTATACAGGTGTCAATGATCTAATGATCTTCGCAATAACTTCTTCTTCATCATAAGTGCCTCCACAATCTCTTATTCCAGCCACAACTTTTGTAACCCTTTGAACATAAGCCCTAATGCTTTCATCATCCTTCATTTGCAGCTTCTCCATCTTTTTTTTCCAGTTATGTAACTTCTCTTGCTTGGTATATTTGTATTCTTCATATAATGCCTCTAATCTTCTCCAAATCTCATATGTCAAATCCAAGTCTTTAACTTCAGTAAACTCACCTTCAAATAGTGTGTTTATCAGTGCTTCCCTTGCGACCATGTTGTATGAGAATACCTTATTTTCATCACCAGTAGCTGATGGAAAATCACTCTCAATCTTTATAGCCACCTTATTCTTTGTGATCAACCAATAATCGATGCCCAAACATAGTAGATGAGTTTGCATCTTGCTCTTCCAACTATCATAGTTTTCAGGATCACATTTTGGACCATCCTTCCTATAGAGTGCCATCTCAAAGATCACCTCAAGCTATTAATCTTTCTCTTTGAGGACCACAAGCTTTGATACCAATTGTTAGGAATAATAGTCCACAATACAACTAAGAGGGGGGGTGAATCAGTTGTATGGAAGATTATTAAACTTTAAACTTTAAGTAGTAACAATATCATATCCAATGAATGCCAACACAATAACACAATATTTTGGTCTCGGGGAAACCCTGTTAAAGGTAAAAACCTTGGTGGGAATTAGTCCCCACAAATGATGTACTGAGAGTATAGTATCCTTGTTAGAAGATTTAGCACTGTTAGGAGCTTATTGAAACATTACAATACATAGTCCTTGTTAGAGGATAGACCCTTTTAGGAGTCAAGAAGAAAGGGAGGGATCACTGTCCAAGGCTCACTTCCCAAAGAAGGTTAAATCCACCTTCAAAACTCATTGATCACAACACAAGTGTATATGAAGAAATACACAATCTTTTTGAATTGTTCGGCAGCAACTGTCTTTTCTTGATTAGTTCCAATGAAGTCCACCAGTAAACCTTTTCTCTACATATAGAAAACACAAGCTCACAGCTGTAGACACCTAAAAATCCTTTAGAAAATAAAGTATTTTTTATTTTCTAAAAATCCCTAATGACATCATCATTTATTAATTATTTATTTATTTAATTTATTTATTTATTTTTATGTCATTAAATCCCTTTATCTTAATTAAAAACATTTAATTAAGGAATCCCTCCCAAAAATGTTTAAATCTTATTTAAACATTATCTCCTTATTTATTAATTATTTTAATTAATAAATTGACCAAAAATCTCAAAATAAATAATTTATTTATTTTTTGCCCAAAACTTGGCCAATTTCCTTTAGACCACTAACCTCTTCCAGAATCTTCTAATTCCTTCTTAATCTCGATTAAAAGGCTAATCCCATATTTTCTAACCCTAATCCCAAGGCCAAATATTTAATTAAGATTAAATATTTAAATTTCATATTTATTGAAAATATTTCAATAAATATTCCCAAAACTTAAGCTTTTGGAATGAATAAGCTTTTGTTCCATAAAACTAAGGAGAAATCTAGACTCTTCTAGAATCTTCTCAAATCCAACCTCTTCACCCATCCTAATCCTATTTTGTCCTAATCTAATCCTAATCCTACCCTTAAACCTTTGTGCAATCCTAAACCAAAGCAAAGTCTTCCCTTCCAAATATCTCAACCACAAAGCATTTATTGCTTCCCCAAAGTCTTCAAAGCCTCTTAAAGCCCATTCATTGCTTTACAAGCATTTATTTGGAGAGTTATGAGCTTGGAGCCCCCTTTGTTGACTCCTCTTTGCCCTTCCCTTCATCCACTCACCTTGTGACATGTGTCACCTCCTGATTGGCTGAGAACTAGCACAATCCATGTGCTTCCCTTTGAATGAATCTTGGCCTCTCTTAAAGATTTCAATCCTGGCCATTCATTCCTCCTACCCCAAGCCTTTAGAAATCCTATAAATACCCATCCTTTCAAGAGCAAATCAATCCACTTTCATTCTCAAGCAATAGCAAACTTATAATGCCATTTTCATTCTATACTTAGCATAAATCATCTTAATTAGTTTATTTTCAAGCATTTAGCTCATCATAAGCTTATAAATAATGGATTAATCTAGCTTTTCTTATTGTTTTGCATAGCATAGCATCATATCACATCTAATTTAGTCTAAAATCAATCTTAGATTAATCATCATGTAGCTTAAATCTCCATTAAAGCATAGCTTGAGTTCTTGAGGCCTTAGGGGCAAATCAGGTGCTCCATACCTATTTTGTGCCAATTTTGGGGTTTTTCATGAGCTTCAAATCATCCTAAATGCATTAGAGCATGCTCCAAATGCTTAGAGAGCACATCCACATCCCTCTAATCTGAGCAAATCAAACAGTGCATGGGTGCAAACTGTTTCTAGCTCAATCTGAGGTGGCTTTGCTTAGAGCTCTTTGTTTTTGTTTTGATTGAATGCTAGTTTAGACTCTTAACATTTGAATGATTTAAGCCTTTCAAAATAGGTAACAAGTACCCTCAAAAGCCTTGCTCACAACAGCATTCGTAACTTATTTATGTTACCTATTTCCCATCCATATCTTTTCCAAAGAAAATACCTTACCTTTATACCATATTACAATTCTCATGATCAAGTCATCCTATAAGCCTTTCCCAATTACAAACAATTACATAAACCCTTTCTAAGATACACACGGTATCTAAAATAAGTATGCAATGATTCCATTACAACAATTAAGGACCGACATCCTTAATTTACAATTTAAAAAACAAAATGCACGCTACATCTCCTGAGTCAGCTTCCAAATAAGTCTTTTCTAGAACACACGCCATAGCTGACTTCACCAAGCAATATGTACCTTGCGCTGATCAATGAACATCCTTTAGTACCTTTTCTTCCATCCCTCAATCTCACATACCTTAAATCTATATCATCTAGAAGATATACCAGAAACATGGAGACTTACTCTATTATTTCTCACTGTCATAGTCAGTGACCAGTCTTCACCAAAACATTTGTAACTTATCCAATATGAAACATTACATGATGTGATCTTGGATATAAGATCATAACATCCTCCAAAATTCTCATTTGTCTTCGCAGCATCTGAAACATTCGTATAGTGTTTGTACACTATGATAACCAGCCTGTTTTCCTCATAGAAACATATGTTGACATCAGTAAAAAAAACATAGATGACAATAGTATGAGTGCCCATTTAGTAATGTAGTGATTAAACATATTAGATGTCTCAATCACCTCCCCATGCATTAGAAATATCCAACATGAAGAGCCCACACAAGAAGAGATTTGAAAGTGTCGGAAGACAAGCACTTTCACAAATTGATGCAAGACATCATGAGCCAAGATAAAGACTACTATTTCATGCATCTTGCTTCCATGGGTGTGAATCTTCCTCCATACTTTTATGTTGATTCCTTACTTCAAAAAGAGGAAGAGTCTCCTCTCACATCCCTCACCAAATAAATGCAACATCTACGTTGTGATATTTCCCATCTAAATAAGGATACGGAGCAACCCTCTAACAAATATTCACTTGAACCAATTTTTCATTTTCCTTTTGACAAAAATATCTACACGTTGCCTTTCCCATCCAAGGTGGAGATCCCCAAATATGACAAGTATAATGGAAATAAGGATCCTCGAGATCATGTGCATAAATTTTATGACCTAAACATGGAATTTATCCATGAATAAACTTATCTGATGAGACTCTTTCCTCAAAGTCTTGATGGCCAAGCCATGAGTTGGTTCACTTTTCTTTCCCTAGCATTAATACTTTTGATGAGCTTATCCAAAAGTTCATCCAGCAGCATTCCTACAATATCTTTCATACTATCACCATGCTTGATTTATGCAACACAAGGCAGCATGTGGGAGAACCCTTTCTCACATTTCTCTAGTGATGGCGGAGAATGTTTTCTTGGTATCCTTGACAGATTCTTGAGACCCTAAAAACTGGCATATTCATCAACACTTTGGTTCCTAAGATGAACTATGCATTACAAATACAAACACATGTTTCATTCGATAAATTGGTTGAATCATCTATATGCATAGAGGATGTCCTTATTTGTAAGGGAAAAATTACTCTTCATTACAAATATCATAAATCCTCTTCTAACAACCAACATAACACAGACAAGCACAACTTATGGAATAAAACCAAAGATGTTGTCAATGATAGAATCCCAGGTATGACCTCAGTATCTACCGCTACTAGGCCCAAAGAACCAGGTTTTAATTTGTCTACTACATTAAAAGCTAACAAGAACACTCAAACAAGATTTAAGACTAAAAACAACAAAGATAGGTCATGGATCCCCAGGCCTAAGAGAGCCTTCACTCCTATTGGAGAATCGCTCAAGAATGCCTTGAAGACACTTTTAACTAATCAGATCATCACTTTGCCTGAAAAATCTAAACCATACAATCCTGAGATAAAGCCTAAGTGGTGAAATGACAACCACTATTGTGATTATCATCACAACAAAGGCCACAAGACTAATGACTGCATGAATTTTAAACATCTCATCTAGGATCCAATCGATAATCAGACAATTTTGATTGATCCCCTGCAAACGAACACTGATCATAAGGTTTTCAAGGATCCTTTTCCCAAATATGAGAAAGGGGAGTCTTATAAGAAAAAAGAAAATAAATTTAGTTACACATACCCTAATACTAACAATGTGATTCACATGCTTCAAAATTTTGACCATGCTATCAATGTTGTCAAGATCAAAGGCAAGGCTCAAGCTGATCATCTAATGCAATAACCCATTCTCAAGGCAAAGTCACTCTATGAGGAGTTGGTCAATCCTCCTCCTCTTCTTCCAAACCAACAAAAATACAAGTGTCTAAACCTACTACTTCATCAACAGCTCATGATTACAATATAGTTGACCATCTACAGTGAACGTCAACTCAGATTTCCATCCTTGAATTGTTGAAAATGTCTCCTTCTCACAGGGAGATTCTTGATCAATTCCTTCTTGAGTCCAATGTACCTAAGGACCTAAACATAGATAAATTCCAGTCCATGGTCAGTCATCTTTTTCTCCTCATTATCTGACCTTTTCAGAAGAAATGACAAATCTATCAGTCACCCACATAACCAACCCCTCCACATTGAAGTCCTTATACACAAGGATAGCTTTAAGCATTTTTTGATAGATGGAGGTACAGGTTTGAATATCTACACTTTGAATTTGGGTAAAGCTCTTGGTTTCTCAGAATATGCTATTGATCCTTGATGTAAAATAGCAATCAAGGCATGTGATGAAGAGGAATGTTCTTCAAAATGTGTGGTAGTCCTGCCTATTTGGGTAGGTCTTATTTAGCAGGATGTCATTTTTAAAGTCTTGGACCTTCCTTTGGTATATAACATACTTTTGGGTTTCCCATGGATCCATGAAATGCAAGGAGTCCCTTCTACATACCATCAATGCATTAAATTTCCTCACAATAGAATTGAGGTAACTATTCATGCAGACTCTATGTACACATGCAACAATCTTAAACAAATAGAGAGAATGGTTCCTCATAACAAAGCATGGTCAATTCCTCAAGAAATAGAAGAAATGGAGAAAGCCACTTTATCTGATTATGGGAAAAGAATATTAGTCAGACCCACTAGTATGGGAGAATATCGAGTGGACACTCTTCCTATTTCCCTAAGATCTTATGGCAAACCATCTCCCTCATTCTCTCCTACAGCTGCAATAGCACATGTCATACATGAAGGAATTGGCATGGTTAAGGCTAAAATCCCCCTAGAACAAGAAAATGAAGAGAGCATTGTGCTACAATGGCTTTACAAGGGAGAAGAATTTAAATAAGAGGTAAAATATGTTGAGATATCACCTAAAAATTAGAGTGTAGGTTACCATCTTATGAAAAAAATTGGATATGATGGGAGAGGTCCTTTTAGGAAAGGAAAAGACATCCTTTAACCTCTACATGCTGAATTCAAAAATCCTAAGGACAAGACTGGTGTTGGCTACCATGAAATTAAATTTGATAAACCTACCAATAGCACTCTTGTATTTGACTAATATGAGGACTCAGATGAGGAAGAGGCATAAATTCAACCTATGACATATGAAAGGCTTCTGTATATTCAAACTTCTAATCTAGATTATCAAGGGGGGCCCTATATACCATCTCAAGTGCCTCAAGAAAATGACCTAGTGGAACCCGTGGATCTAGAAAAAATGGTCTTAATCAAGAAGATCTCACTCAATCTCATGAGATAATAACTACTACTTCCAATGGTACTAACGCTACTCCTCTTACTACTGAAAACATTGAGCCCAATCACATGCATCCTGATTGGGGGCAACTTGTTGATATTTCTTGTGTCTTAGATATGCCTAGATCCATGCCTATTCTAGACTACTCTATCACTACTAATAATGAACAAGCTCATGCTACTAAAAGTACACCTCTTAAGATAGAAGAAAGAGATGATGAGGACCTCCCTCCTACAATAACCTTAGTTGACTACATTAGATAATATCACAATAGTGAAACAGATTCACATGAATATGAATTGGAATCTCACTATCAGATGCTACAGTGGAGATTCAGGTTGATGTTATACATAGGTACACCACTACTACAAATTTTTAAAGAGGAGAGAGCTAAAATAATCAAAGCCAAAAAAATGATGAAGATCCCTTCAATCCTCCTATGGATATCATCCCCATGACTTCTAGGTCATCTTCTTCTGACCAAGTCCACACCCCAGCTAATCAAGAGATCCATGGGTATATAAGACCTCATCCTATGATAGCTACATGGAATTTAGGGAGGTCTAGGATTGAGATGGTTCATGTTCATACATTTCTGGAATAGATAACTATTCAGGAATAGGAAGAGGGACTTAGTCCTAGGAATAGGCTATTTCAATTTGATTCATGTAGTACTCCTCTAAAATTCTTTCATTCTTCTAATATATCTCTCGATCGACAACACTCTATGGAGGATAACTTTCTCAACCTCTCAGGGATATTCATGAATAATGAGGACAATATCGGTGTCTTTTCACTCACACCTATTGAAATTTTAACCCTTGTCTACCCTGAGTTAATTGATTGGACCTCTTCTGAATCTATCCAACTCATATCCTTTGAGACCGACCATGAACTAGCCTATTATCTAAATTTTGTTGAACTGTGTCCTTCTTCCACTAGTGTAATGAGCGGAGATGTGGAAGTGGAAGATATCAAGTTTCTCAGTCAAAGAAATAAAAATAAAAAGAACAAGCGGTTTGATGGTGAAAACCACTTCGTGGTAGTATCAGATCCTAAAATAGTAAAAATAAATGGCATATCCAATGGTGAAAACCTCCCTAAGGTGCCCACAAATGAGATTTTTGATATCCTTCCATTACATTTCCAATAAATATCATCAGTGCTTATAGAGACTACACAACAAGTAAATTTGGGTACAATAGAAAATCCCCAAATCATACATATGGCACAATCTTTGTCTGAAGATGAGAAGCACAAATTCATCCAGTTCTTCACTAAAAAAAGTTTAACTTTGTATGGTCTTATTATGATATTCTTGGCTTGGATACAAACCTAATCATGCATCATTTATCTATTGCTCAAGGCATCTCACTAGGGAAACAAAAGCTGAGAAATATGCCCCCACATATCACATTCTAGTTAAAGCGGAGCTCAAGAAATTACTCAAAGCCACATTTATTCAATCTATAGATTATTCTTACTAGATATCCAACATTGTGCCTATTTCCAAAGTTGACAAGACAATTCGCATCTGCACAGACTTCAAGGATCTAAACAAGGATTTCCCTAAAGATGATTTTTCATTTCCCAACATTGACGTGATTGTAAATCTCACTGTTGGATTTCAAATGTATTCTTTAATATATGGATTCTGAGGCTACAATTAAATCCACATCGCACCTGAAGATCAATAAAATACATCATTTACTTGTGCATGGAGAAAAAAATTTTGGAATGTCATGCCCTTCGAACTAAATAATGTTGGTGCAACATAGCAATGTGCAATGAAAACTACATTTCATGATATGGTGCATAAAAACATGGAGGGATATGTGCATGAAACACTAGCTAAATCTATCACTAGAGATATGTATCTTTTTTATTTAGAAAGGATCTTCACCAAAATGGAACAATTCAAACTAAATCTCAATTCAAAGAAGTGTGCTTTTGGGGTCACATATGGTAAACTTCTTGGATACATTGTCTCAGAGCATGGAATTGAGGTAGATCCAGCAAAGGTCAAGGCAATAATGGAAATGCAACCCCCAAGAAACATTAGTCAAATGAGGATGTTTCAAGGAAAGCTACAATCCATCAGGAGATTTGTCTCACAACTAGCTGATAAGGTGCAACCCTTCACAAATACTTTGCATAAGGGTGTCGCATTCAAGTTTAATGATGATTGTGAGAAACATTTTCAGCAAATCAAAGAATACATGGCTAATCCTCCATTACTAATGGCTCCTACTCCTAGTAAACCTTTTCTACTCTACATATCTGCTACTAATTCTTCTTTGGGAGATTTTCTCACACAACATGATGATCAAGGATGTGAGAGAGATATTCAGTATATCATTCAAACACTAGTCACTTATGATCTCAACTATATAGTCATCAAAAAGGCTTGTCTAGCAAGTAGTTTTTGCTTCTCATAAATTCGGGCATTGTATGTTAGCTTACTCTACATAGCTAATAGAAAAAATAGATCCTCTCAAGTACTTTTTAAACAAGGCAATGTTAACTGGGTGATTAGCTAAGTGGTTCATGATCCTCAGTGAATTTGACATCACATATATTGACCAAAATGCAATTAAAGGGAAATCACTAGCCGATCAACTAGAAAAAGCACCATTACAAGATACATGCCCTATTGTGGTGGATTTTCCTCATGAATCTATTCTACATTTGACTCAACATCCCTCGAAAATGTAATTTGATGGTTCATTTACATAATAGGGTGCAGGTGTTGGAGTTTTGTTCATTTCCCCACAAGGTTAAAAAATCCCTAATGCATACAAGATGATCTTCCCATCCACAAACAATGTGGCATAATATTGAAGGATTAGCTAATTGACGTAGGACAAGTAAGGAGGATCCAATTAAGGATAGTCCAAACAAGCAACAAACACCACAATGTGGAATAACACAACAAGATAATGTTTTCAACTGAATTTTCATTAAGATGCCTAGATGTAAGGACTTTCGGGTTAGGGCCAAATATAATCAAAGTATTTCTACAATCTCTCAGCTAGTCTAGCTCTGAAACAAATCAGTAACTATTGGAAAACACTAAGGGAGATCTAAACTTGAGCTTGCAAGCCTCCAAGAAATCTCCTTGTCTCCAAGCATGCAAACCACTCACTCTACTATTACAAACTATTAGATAACAATCTGATCTTCAAGATCTTGTAAGATCCAAATCTAATCTTCTATCTTCCCCAAATCTGCAAATCTATTGAATCTTCCTCCTAAACAACTACCCAAACACTCCTTAAATACTAATCTTCAGCCACAAGTCTACTGCAAGAAAAAATTAACTCCTAAGCCAAGTCGGCTTCTATTACAAACAAATATTAAATGCAACAATAGTCAGCTCATAAATAGCCTTACAAACATTTAATTCTCCATGTCAACCTCAAGATCTACATAGGAGAATACAACAAAATCTACCAACAATAAATGCACCAATTTGGCTAACCAAATCTCCAAGAACTCCAATCGGTAAACCAAAACTATTGAGCGCCAGAGAAACAATTGAGCACCAGTAAAACAATTGACCACGCAAAGCAACACCGAGCAATATAGGCATCGTCAAGCAAGCACATCGACTAAGCACCACAGGCATCACTAAGTACAATTTCCACCAAGTGCAAGAGGTTTCACTGAGTTCCTTCAGCAATCAAGCTTCCTTCAATAACTGAGACCGTCGATTAAAGCTACAATCAAGTAACACACCTCCATGTAGATTCACTAAGTACCCTAGAATTCCCCTACATCACTAATAGACTCAAACTGGCTATCTAATGGAAATTGAGGAACTTTGTGTCTATGGTGACTCTCAACTGGTAATCAACCAAGTCATTGATGCATACTAAACTAGAGATGTGAATCTCTTATCGAATAAACATTTTGTTTATGATTTGAATAAATACTTTATATTCATCACTTTTCAGTAGCTACCACACATGGAGAATAGAGAAGCAGATGTCATGGCTACTTTAGCCTCAATGCTACAACTTTAAGAGCACCAATTATGTTATGCCTTCGTGGTGGAAGAGCTCCCATTTCCCACTTATGACACCCCTGATTCCCAAATTGGTTGCTCCATCATTTCTTTGGATACCTCCAGATAGAGCCAAATATATTCTTACCTGAAAAACCAAACCATACTTGACTCTCTATCTCAGAATGAAAAATGAAACCTCATCTGAAATGCCTCCTGGTATCTCATCATCGCAAATGACTTGTTTAGGATAAGTTTTGACAATACACTTCTTAGGTTTTTAGAGCATGAGGATTCTGAGAGAGCACTTAGGGAAGTTCACAAAGGTATGTGTGGATCGCACTCAAACAGTTTATCCTTAGTGAAAAATATTTTTAGATCAGGTTACTACTGGCCTACCATGGAAAGGGATGTTGTTTAATTTGTTGAAACCTGCTAGAAATTCTAGTTTCGTGGGAACCTGATTCATGCTCACACTTAGGATTTTCTACCTTTCATTACTCATTGGTCATTTCAACAATAGGATTTTGATCTTGTGGATCAGATCTACCCTTCATCCTCTAATGGACATAAGTTCATCATAAGAGCCACTAAATATTTTACTAAATGGGTTGAAGCGGTATGACTTATCCAAGAAACAGGAAAATGGGTAGCTATGTTTATCCTCAACTACATCATCTACAGATATGGAATCCCCTCCTTGATTGTTACATATAATGGAGGCCATTTCAAGAACAGTGACATTGATGAGCTCTGCACTAAGTTTCACATAACACATCATTCTTCCTCTATCTACTATCCTCAGGGGAATGGACAAGTAGAAGCCTCGAATAAAAAAATCATAAAAATTCTATACCGCATGGTTAACAAGTCAAGAAGAGATTAGCATCTGTAGATCAATCCATCTATATGGGCTTGCAGAATAAGAATTAGAATGCCTATAGGGGCTACACCATTTTCATTGGTCTATTGTTCTAAATCTATCCTACCCATAGAAGTAGATATACCTTCACTTAGTGACACAAGGTAGGACCAAATACAAGGGTCCAGGGACTCCCAAATATCAATCCTACTTGCATATTAATAACATGAAAGTAACAACACAAAGAAGGAGAGAAGGAGTGCATATATCTTTCATTAACTCATTAAAAATCAAACATGTCAGGTTGTAAGGCCTTCTTGATTACATCCAATATAATGAAATTTAATTACAGAGCAGTCCTCATACATGTGAGGATCCAAACTCCCAATTGCCTTCTTCTTGGTTGTCACTCCTAATCCTAGAACATCTCTACTTATTTATACAAGAGGCCACTAAACAGGTCATCTCTAAAAATCCTTTAGATCCAACATTGGAGAAAACAATGACCTATATTTAGGTCCACACGTTTCCTAATGAGTGATCCCAATATTAATATAATGACCAAAATTAACTACACATTTTAGCTCGCATCAAACAATTAAATTACACCAATCGGTGAACTCGGGAACCGAGCAACACCAAACACTACTGAACCAACTCGGTAAAGAACACTACCGAACTAACTCGGTAAAGGAAACAACAAAATAGTAACTGAGCTCACCAGTGACTAATAGAAACACTTTACCAAGAGCTCAAAAGTAGTTACCGAGAAAACCCAAATAGCTACCGAGTAGCCAAGCAAACTCTAACATATTTTTGGTTGATCCAGGATTGCCATAAACCCAAGATTCTCCTGCATCAAACACTCGGGGTTGAAAAGAAATGATTCTCTAAATCATGTGTTAGATACAACCTGAGATAAATCCAACTCAGATTAATAAATCCATGTAATATATTCAATTGGTATGTTCTTCCACTTTACCAAATACTCCACGTAATCATTTTCTCTAGTGCTTCTGCCAACTCTTTGCTCCAAAATCTGCTCAACTTCTTCTATCTGTCTGTTAGGATAATCACTTGGTACTATCACTTCTTCATCAGGTTCATGATACTCATACAAATCTAAAATGTTGAAAATAGGTGATATATCCATGTCATCAGGTAACTCAACTTCATAAGCATTTCCACTGTCAACTTTCTTCAATATCTTACAGGGACCAAATTTCTTCATTTTCAACTTACTATATGTTCCAACAAGAAATATACCTTTCTTCAAATGAACCATTACTTCATTACCAACATTTAAAATCTTATGTCTTCTAGACTTATCTTCACTATCTTTATAATTCTGATTACTCTGCTCCAACTTATGTTTCACTTCATCATGCAATGACTTCATAAACTTAGCAAATTCTTCCCCTTCAGCACTCCTCTTTTCTTCACCAACAATATCTCTCAAGTCTAATATACCTCTCGATTGTGTGCCATTAACAATCTCAAAAGGTGACTTGTCAGTACTCCTATTCACTGAATTATTGTATGCAAACTCTACTTGTGCCAACATTAAATCCCAATTACCTAGTTTGTCTCTAAGCTTCTCAACGGGTTACCAAGACTTCTATTTACAACCTTTGTTTTTCCATTAGTCTATGGATGAAATGTAGAACTAAATTTCAAATCCTTGTTCAGCTTCTTCCATAGAGTCTTCCAAAAATAACCAACAAACTTATTGTCTTGGTCAGAGATGATACTCCTCGGTAATCCATGCAATTTGACAATCTCCTTAAAGAAAATATATGTTATATGTATTGCATCTGATGTTTTTCTACATGGTATGAAATGTGTCATTTTGTAAAATCTATCCACAATAATAAATATGGAATCATTACCTCTTGTTGTCCTCAAAATGAACTTTCACCTTTCCACTCGATCTTGCCTTTCTCATGATTTATTTTGTCTTGATCTGATCTACTACTTTCACCATAGGATCTATCTCTTCCTCTAGGGAATATACCACCTCTTCCTCTTTGTCTTTCTTCATGCCTTTTGTTTAATTTATCCTCAGCTTTCAGGGAAAACTAATAAGCCTCTTCAATATTTTCTATTTGTTCACCATCTTATTCCATACCTTAATTTTATCCTTTCCTTTCTTCTTTCGGTCCAATTTCAAATGCTCCCGCCATAAGGATGCATGACCTTTCAATTTTGTATGTGCAATTTCACTTTCTTCTCCTCTGCTATGTTTTCATATTCAAAGTATTTTTCCATCTTGATGATCCAATCCATCAATTCATCTTAATCCATTTTCCCACTATACTCAAGAGGTTTGAACTGTGGTGTAGATTTCAAACTAGTCAATGCCTTCAAGAATCTTTCTTCTCCTTGATCCATTATAGGTGCAAGTGTGGCCTCTTCCTACATTTCTTCAATTTCATCATCACTAACATTATCAAGATGTCTTTCATAGTGTTGGGCTTTCTCAACAACTTCTAATCTAGTAGAAATTTGTCTTAGCATATTAGCTAAGACTAGATCTACATCTCGCCTCCCTAAAACCATCTTGAAACCCTCTACAATTGTGGATCAGATCAAAATCTTCCACCCCACAACAATATTTCCAACTAGGGCTTACAAGAAGTAACCTCCATATCTAACCTTTTCTTTGATACCACCTAATGCAAAGTAGGACCAAATACAAGGGTCTACGAACTCCCAACTATCAATCCTACTTGCAGATTAACAACATAGAGAAGGAGAGAAGGAGTATAGATATCTTTCATTGACTCATCAAAACTCATACATGCCAAGTTGTAAGGCCTTCCCGGTTATGGCCAATACAATAAAATTCAATTACAAAGCAATCCTCATACATGTGAGGATCTAGACTCTCAATTTTGTCTTCTTCTTGACCGCCCCCTCTAATCCTAGAACATCTCTACTTATTTATACAAGAGGCTACCAAACAGGTCATCTCTAAAGATCGTTTAGATCCAACATTGGAGAAAATATTAACCTAGATTTAGATCCACACATTTCCCAATGAGAGATCCCAACATTAATATCATGACCAAAATTAACTGCACATGTCAACCCACATCAAGCAATTAAATTCCATCGTTCGGTGAGTTTAGGAATTGAGAAACACCAAACAATACCTAACCAACTCGGTGAAGAACACTATCAAACCAACTCGATAAAGGAAATAACAAAATAGTAACCAAACTCACCAATGACCAATAGGAAAATTTTATCGAGAGATCAAAAGTAGTTACTAAGCAAACCCAATCAGCTATCGAGTAGCCAAGAAAACTCTAACATATTTTTGGTTGATCCAGGATTGCCATAAACCCAAGATGCTCCTACATCACTTAGGGTATCACTACATGGACTTATCACAGATGATGATTATAGAATTTCCTGACTTCAAGAGCTAGAACTATTGGATGAATGCAGAAAAGAAGCATTTGACCATCTAAGGATCTATCAAAAGAGAATGTCTAGAGGCTACAACAAGAAGGTACATCATCAAGAATTTCAAGTTGATGATCTCGTTCTGAGAGAAAACCCAAAGAATCAACAACATCAAGAATAAAAGGGAAAATTTGAACCTAATAGATTATCAGTTGGCTACTCCAGAAGATGATGTTCTCAAGGAGCCTCTCAACACTCTGCACCTGAAATGATTCTATAGTTAAGCATTCAGCATTTCCTATACAGAAATTTATAGTCATGAAAAAATTATAAAAATTATAAAAGTCCTGAAAAAATCTTAAAAAGTATAAAAGTCCTAAAAAATCTTAAAAAGTATAAAAATTCCTGAAAAAAATGGTCATCCTGGTGAAAACCTAGAAACATGTGCCTTGATGTATCTACGAAAAAAAATTAAATATCAAAAAATACAAAAAAGAAAAGAATGTGCCTTGGTGAAAACCTAGAAACAGGCACCTTGGTAGCAAAAGTAAATAATCCCAAGAGGTGAAAACATGGCAAACAAGTGTCATTTGTAATCAACACTCCATCTATCAATGTGTGGCTGAGCTCTTGTGCTTTCATCAGCCTTCCTGCATCCATCTTTCTCTTTGTTTCCTTGTGACATCATGGGATGCACTAGTCTTAGTCTCATCCTCGGTTCTTATCTGTCAACTGAGGGAAATCATATGCATATCTGAGCTGTCAGCGCTTTATCACTTGATCAATCTCTTGAGCTTAACCTAGGTCAGTTTATCAGTCCTTCCCAATGGGAAATTTACCACTGACACTACTTGGTGTTTCTCAACACCCCAATCTTATAGTTTTTCTCAACACTAACAATCAAGACATCACTATGTTTCTCAACACATATCGGATCTTGTACTATCTGTTGCGCACTGGCACTTTGACACTAGCACAAAGGTGTTCCTTAACACCCGACACAAACTACATCCTAGAAAAACTAAAAATGATTGAGATATGTTGGACTATTTTCTTGTGTGGTGTCTGTTATCCTTGACTTTTGCTTGTATCTTCTAAGGTCACTCGGTGATGTCTACTTGACTAGAGATTCACGACTGGGAGCATAACATCTTTTTCTTTGATTTTTGTTGGTCATGTGATTTCAATGATCCTAAGTGGTCTAATAAATTGGGTTTCTGTGGTAAGATCCTCCATCATGATTTTAATGTTGCACATACCTTGGCCCTCTTTATTTGGATGCTTAGGTGAGGTTTGAATTATCTCCTTGTTTGTTTCTTTTGTTTACCACGTAAGATAATAATCCTGGTTATCTTGGCTTCTTGTGCCTCGATACAAGTATTTTCTTACAATATTAACTTGGAAACCATGTTCTGGTCATCTTGGATTTTGTGCCTTGATGCTTACATGTGTTTCCTACATCTTATCCAATAAGGTCATATTCATATCTCCATAGTATCTCTCACACTAGTGAAGATTGTAATGACATCTGATATCCCAAATGCTCAAATGATGAAAAATAAACATCTACAGGATCAATGACTTGACTCATTTCTTAGGCTACATATCATTTTAGGGTTGCATGTAGTTGTGCATTTATGGTCTCCCATGAGATATGCTTTCTTTTCATCCTTCCTTTCTCCCTGTCGAGGCATTCAACTTTGAAACATCATCTTTGATCATGAATCCATTTGAGGGATCGAAATCAAAATCCAAGATCGTTCCCCTAAGTCAAATTGAAAAGTTAAACATAGTTAACTGCTGACGCTATCCCTTCCTATTCACTTCCACCTCCTTTCTTCCTTTCCATTTTGATCCTGAGGGGGGATGACAATATAGAAATATTTTCGTCAATGAAATCTCCTAATCTTTAAATCTAGCAATTGAACCAGATCTTCATTGATCAAGTCAATCAGTGACTAAAACATCATCACTCAGAGCATCTCAGCTTCAAGAATCATATTAAGTTGAGATTCCATGCATCCTTATTGGAAGACTGATCTCATCACTTCATATCAAGTCACTCAGATAGGCATATCTTGGGGCATATCAGGCTCATCAAGACTCATATCAATATGGTATTGTCTCTCAATCAATTGTCTTCCTCAGAATCCTTGTCAAAGTAGCTATCTCAAAATCTCTTTGGACAAATAATTTGTCTTGTCACTTCATATCAAGCTAGATACTCTTGTCTCTCTTATCAGTCTTTGCTCAATCAAGTCTGAAGCTGATGTCTCATTGATATTCATTCAATCAAGCTCAAATTCAGTTCCTTATCTGCAATCTATTCTTTGAATCAATGTGTTTCTTGCATATTGATTCAAAGAGGGGGGAAAGTAATCACCTAAAATATTTATATTAGAACTTAAGCCCCTAATTTTGATCAAATTTCCTCAAATAAAATCCCAAATCTCAAAGGCAATTTACTATACATAATTGTGCATAGAAACCCTAAAAATCCTCTTTGCATAATTGAATCAAAAATCAAAATCTTATATCAAGCTTATATTATACTCTAATTTATAGAGCGTGCATATTTATTTAATTTCTATAGCATTGATTTTAATATAAAGTTTCTACACCTTTTTTAAAAGAACATATTCACATGTGTGCACATACTTAATCCTGATTAATTAGCAATTAAAGGGGATTTGTGCTTTCAAAATTGTTATTTTGTCTTATTCTACCTAACATCTCTATTTTGCCTCTTAATCCTCACCACTCATCTCTACCTAACCTTGCATCTCCTTCACTCTCTTTTTTCCCTTTAATCCCAATCACGCATTCTTTGTCACTTAATCTCTAGCCTCCGTTCTTCAGGCAATTCCTTTAAAAGGAAGCCCTTCCTTGGCTCAAGGGTCCCAATCTTGATCATTTGCATCTTAGTCTTTTGCAATCTTTCTTTCTTGCATTCTTAGAATAATCTTGTTGTTTGAATTCCTATCTCTTAGTTGCTTTCATTATATGCTCATAGCTCTCTTTCATTTTTAGTTTACTTCATTCTTAGCATAACCTTACATTGTTAAATCTAGTTTTCTTTCTTGCATTGTTTCATAGTGTAGTTCTTTCATTCTCATTCTAGAATACTAATTGTTTTCATCTATTCTATCTTAAATCTCTCATTCTAGTTTTGTTAATCTTGCATTCTAGTTCATTTATAGTCTTGCACTGCATTTGAATCTTCCATTTTGGAGTAGTCGAGTCACTAATCCTTGATGCCAATTTGATGAGAATTCAAAGAAGAATTAAACTCGCTTCAACTAGGAAGAAATAAGTCACTTTTGAGAGTTTAGTTGGTTCATTTGATATGGCCTCCTATAGCTAAATCCTTGAGCTAATGGCTTATTGAGTGTTGGTTGTTCTCCAATTTGAGTACCAATTTTTGACCACACACTTTCTAGTCATGAACAAACATTTTAGACAAATTGGGGTAGTAACCATACAAATGTTCTAAGGAGACACCCCTCCTTTATGAAGAATTCTCAAGATAGTGTTTTTCTTCATTATGTGATCACAAGTAATTGATTCTAGATGGTTCTTGTTACCCCCCATTACAAAATCCCTTCCCTTAACATTGCAAAACACCCCACAAAAAAGCCCACCATTGCTGAAAAAGAAAGACGCACAGATAACTAAACAAGGATAGTCATTCCCAATACCCACAAAGTGTGTGGAGATAATGAGCAAGTTCATTAAATAATTAAAAGGCATAATGAAAAATGAAGCCCGCAATCTAAGTGTGTTCCATAACATAAGCAATTGAAACCTTCGTATGGGCTAGCAGCACCTCACCCCTTCGCCATTCTATTTATTTATTGCAATTCACTCCAATATTAGCAAGAGAGTCGGAAAAATCATTACCTTAAGTAAAAATGTGAGATATGTGGCATTTTTCAAATGTATTGATAATAGAAATAGAGTCCTCTATCCAATTTTCATTTGTCCAACTAGGCCTTTGCAGTCTCTTAAGGTATTATATAATATTATCCAAATCACCTTCAATCCATACATTTTTTCAATTAGAGTGGTAGGCAAGAGACAACCCATGGTAGACTAGTCTAATTTCTCAAGGGAAGTGCCACTGCTGAAATAAACCCACCATACTCATCTCTCAACACTCCCCAAAACCAGTTGCCCCAAGATTTCCCTTAGCCACCCCATCAAAATTGACCTTCACCCAACTAAGAGGAGGGAGCTTCCAAAAAATGTTATCTCTATGAGCTTTGATTTTCTTTATAGGAATTGAGATATCAACTTGGAGATTTTAGCAATAATAAACTTGCAAATTATAGTCAATCAACAAAATTCTAGCGCCAACCTTAGAACTAAAGACTCCAAAATAAAAATTTCCTTAATGGCTCTACAAATTTTGCACACCACATCAACATTAAGGGAAGATTCCCTTAACAACTAATTATTCATCTCCTTCCAAACACCCCAAGCCAAATGAGAAATAACAAGAGACCAAAGGAAAGAAAGGGCGGAGTTAAGAGAAGGAGAAAACCATTGGACTAAAAGATCAGCAAAGGAAGAGGGGAAAACCCAATCCACATTCTAGACACCCAAGATATGAAAGTAGATATTACGCACATAGGGACAATTCAAAAGGATATTTTGGGCACTCTCGCAACCCCCAATGCAGAGGAAATGCATATTTACAAGAGAGACCCATTTTACACAAATAATCCAAAGAAGGGATCTTATTTTGGAGAAATATCCAAACAAAAAAATTAATTTTGGGAATCAACTTAGAGTTCCAAACTCCAGCCCAGAAAAGAGTAAGAGAAGAATATAAGAGAGATACGATCAAAGAAACCAAATAGAATGTAGAAGAAGAGGTTGTTGGCATTTTGATGAAGATGTTTCAGTCCAAGAGAATGAAGCGTTGAAGTGGTGTTGTCATTTTTGGCAACAAAGCATACTAGGAGTGATGGATTAGTCATACCAACAATGCATTGGATAAACTAAGTAAAGTTACTAAGTGTCAAAGTGTACTGGTTGTAGGATACTCATCTGTCAAACAGATGATCAACGATAAAGATTTTGGAGGTTTCAGGTTATGTGGTCCATGTGAAAGTATTAACAGTATCATATAAATCTATTTATGGAATCACATAAGCTAATTTGAAGTATAGGAAGAGATTTGAGGAAGGGAACATGTGATATTGGCTAGAACAGAGTACCAGTAGAGTAAGTCTGATGGAATTGGTTAACCGATGGAGAAAAATTTAAATAATTTCTTATTGAATTTTTTAGGGCCGACATAAAGGAATTTGAAACAATAAAATGATGCACTCACTCAATTATTTTAGTTAATTTGGAAACTAAATTTGGTAACACATTTTAGGGTTTCCACCGACATAGAAAATGATCTATAAAAGGAGATGTAAATTGTAATATGAGAAGTTTTGATGCATGAAGGTGATTTGAAGAGTTAGGGTAGAGGTGTTAGAATATTTTGAGCAGTGCATTAAGAAGAAGTACAATGGATCTGTCAAGTAGTGAGTGCTATTTTTTATATCACCATCACTTGTTGAATCCTAACATGTTTGCAAGTTAAAACCCTTAACAAGGTCACTCCTAACAGGGTGAGAAGGATCCTAACAGGTCTAAAAATTAAATCCTCTAACTAGGTCACTCTCAGAAGGATTTTTTACATCCCTTAACTAGGTAGCTCCTAGCAAGGATTTTGTAACAGCTTTTAACATGGCTATAGATACTCTTAACTGGGTATGCCCTTAACAAGGTGATGTAATGTCTTCAATAGGGTAAATCTTATTGTTGTAGTAGTGAGAATTTGTGGGTACTAATTCTCACCATGGTTTTTCCCTCTAACCAAGGGTTTTGCATAAGAAAAGTATTGGTGTTCTTTTGTTGCATGTTGTGGAAGTTTCATTTTCTTTTCTTTTATGTTATAATATCAATTGCATGTTGGTTAATTTGGAAGTTTCTAAAAAATGTTTTAAGATGTGTGATTGCACTAATTCACCCCCCTCCCCCCCCCCCCCTTCAATGTCTTATAACACTAACAATTGGTATCAGAGCCAAGTTCCCTTGAAGAAGCCTAACAGATTGGGAAGGATCCTTAAGGCCGATATGGAGAGATCAATGAGATATCAAAAAAAACTTGAGAAGCAACATGCAAATGATGAATAATTTATTGAGTAGTTGAAGGAACAACTTAAGCAATCAAGAGCCAAAATACAAGAGCTTGTTAAACAACTATCAGAGTGTAGTGGATGTGAGGAATCTAAAGCCTTGGAGGCTATGTCCTTCGAGAACCAATATTTGAATCAAGAAAAGAAGAATATAAAGATAGAGTTCAAAGCTTTGTCTATAAGAATGGGTCAAGAGATGGAAGCAAGAAAGGCTATAGAAGAAGCCCTAAAAGCTAAGGTGGATGACATTTTCAAGTCTGAACAAGAAGTTGGTACATTGCAAGCACATCTACATGAAACTGTATCATCTTAAAATGGAAGTACTTCCATGATAAGAGCATTTAGCCCTCCGAGTAGTGGTTTGGGGTCATGTTAAGTTCCTTGATTGGGTCTTTGCATGTATTTGGATTTTCTCCCCGCTTTCCACTTCTTCCCTGCACTTGATTTCTTCATTCTAGGTGAAATTAAGGTTAGGATCTTAAGGATTCTCCTGAATTTCCCTCTTCTACCGCTCTATTTTCTAGGTAGGATTTAGAAATGGATCCTTCTATCCTTCATCATGATAATCATAGGATTTTATGTCTATCACTGACATTCTATCCTGTTCTAGCAAAGGTTCTAGGTTTCTGGGCATCCCCAGGACCTCCTGACTTGGTTCTGAGTCAACCTGCGGCCAGGGTCAAGGTCGAGTTAGAACCTGACTAGGTCAAGGTTGAGTTCGAACTTGACTAGGTTAGGGTTGAGCTCAACCCTGACTAGGATAGGTCCAACCTTGACTTTGACCCCATCTTTCAAAATTTCAATTTCTAGAATTTCTGGGCTTTGAGCTTTCGGGAGATTTATTTTCCCGCCTCCGAGTCGGCCATTTCGGGTTTCGGGATGGTAAATCCTTTAATTGCATTTAATCTAGGTATATTTTCTAAAGGTGAGGACCTAATTGGGATTTAATTCTCCAAGGTGGCCCATCTAGAGGAGTGTGCCCTAGATCACTATAAAAGGAAGCCTTCCTCTCTCATTTTAACATCAAGTTTTCATATCTCATAATCAAGTTTTGCAATCAAGCATCTAGAGCTCTCAAGTGCAAGCAAGCTTTCAAGCATTCAAGTGTTCAAGCATTTATCCATCAAGGAGATCCATTGTTAGCCATTGAAGGATTCAATCTCTTTGGAGCCCCCTTGAAGATCCATCCTTCTCCATTCATTCAAGCCTTCTCATATGCAAAGATCAAGTCAAGATTGGTGTTGAAGATCAAATACCATTGATTGGAGACATCCTACATCCATTGAAGCATTCCTACTTGTGGATTTGAGGATTCAAATCCTCTACAAGGACTTCAACATAAGCAAGGTGATTTGTTTCAATTACTTTGTTTATGCACAATATATTTCAATTCAATTTCAAGGTTAATTCCTAAACTGGGGTTTGACCAAGGCAAACCCCCCATACAACAAAAACCCCCATTTTCTTGTAGGTACAAGTGTAGAAATTTAGATCTAAGAGCAAATTTGGATACCCTTTTCGGTGAACTTCCGGGATCTACAAACAGAATTCAAATCAGACTTCAAATAAAGAATGTGGTATTTGACCTTTTATGAGGGTCAAACTCGAGCTGAGCCATCTTGAGGAAAGATTTCTGGGTTTTCTTTGTCTCGGCATTTCCAATCTAGGATAGATTTTAGATTTTCCCGAAAGTGTACACAAACATCAGAATTCAACATTTTCCAGATCTACCCTTATTTGAGGTTAGTACTTGTATTTCAATTATTCTATATTCCAAATATAATATCCATCCACAAGGAAAATATTGGATTTACTTTCTCTCTTCCATATTCATCCACAAATTGATTTAATTGTGTATTAATCTCTAGGTTGATCAAATCAGATCTCTTCCTTGGGGAATTTGGGTTTTGAGAATAGATCTCATATTTCCCCCTCTACATTTGAATGGTGGTGAATCCATTTTACCATCATTCATTTTGGTGAACCCGACATACTTACTCTCTTTTCTTTTGTGGAATTAGATGCCTTATTGTGCTTTCCTTTTATCTTGTTAGTATTAGATTTTTCCTTTTTGATTGATCTTGCATGCTAATTAGACTTCATATTCATGCTTTATGTGTTCTTAGTTTAGTTCATTTGCATTACATTGGTTTATGAGCTTTACTACCACTAGTCCTACTTATAACATTCTGGTTAGAAGAAGTCGTAGACTCATGGGTGCCTTTGAACTTGAATCTTCTTCTCCTTTCCTTAGGATCCTAGATGATAACCTGATTCTTCATGATTCCAATCCTCCTATGGAGAAAAACTCTTCTCACTCATCTCATGATTAGGATGATGCTTTAAGAGTTCCTCCTGAACAAGTCCAAAAACTTTCCACTGCACTTGATAAAATGGGTAATTGGCTTCTTCAAGAAAACCATAATCAAGATTCCATTCAAGCTATAGAGGCTCTTAAGAAATTTCTTTGTGATAGTGATCAAGGTATTAACCTCTTGCATGGTATTACTCATCTTGTGCATTCAAATGTTAAACCTTTAGCTCAAGAAGCTCAAGATTTAGGATTAATTCCTCCTATCACTAGTGTTGAACCTCCTTCTAATCCTTTACCTAGTATTCCTATCTATACTCCTTCTTTGGTGACTGTGACTGTTCCCTCTATTCCTATGAGTGTTCCTCTTATGTCCCTTCCTAAATCACAACCTTCATATCATAATGTTCCTTTTACTTATTCCAATCTACTTCCAACTGTAGTTCCTAGTGTTCCTCCAGTTGTATCCTCTATTCCTGCAACTTCTTACACTTTACCTAGTGTGTCTAACATTGCTATTCCTTCTATTTCCTCTAATGATTCAACCATCATCAGTTTGGCTCAAACTATATCATCCTTACAACAACAACTTGCTTCCTTAACTCAAAATAAGTTTAGTATTCCTACATGTGACATGGGAAGTCCCTTGTCCTGGGATATTATTCTTACTCATGTTCCTCAGCAAGGTGAGATGCCTCATCTTGAGAATTATAATGGAAAAGGAGATCCTATTTATCATGTTAAAACATTCCAAATCCTTTGTAGTGATTATGCTCATGATCATAGGATTTTAGCCAAACTGTTTGCTAGAACCTTTCGTGACAAGGCCTTACAATGGTATTATTCCTTGCCTCCTTATTCAATTGATTCCTTTCCACAACTTGCTAATGCCTTTATTCAACAATTTCAAAATAATATTGGCCCACAAGTGTCATTGACTGATTTAATGCATTGTAAACAAAGTGCTAAAGAAAAATTGACTGAATTTATTGGTAGATTTAAGCATTTGCATGCTCAGATTTCCTATCATGTTCCTGATATTGATATTCAATGTATGTTTATTTCAAATTTGCAAAAGGATATTAGAGATAAAATTTTGCTTACTAAATTTACCTCTTTTCAACAACTTTGTGCATCCCTTCGTCATTATCAATTACAAGTGAGTCAATTTGAGAGAAATACTCCAATGGCTCATGTTCCAGTTGATAAGAGTGATACTGCTCCTAATCCAAACAAGTTTCAAAAATTCAACAACTATGTCAAGATAAACAAACAAGTGAATGCAGTTACTAATCAAGTTGTTGTTGCATCTCATAATGCCACTTCTGCATCCACTATTTTTCAATTAAATTATACGTTTACTCCTCTTGCTAAAACTATACATGCTATTATGAATAGGTTGTTAGCTGCTAATATGATTACTTTACCTCCTATTTGACCTCTTTTACCTACTGCAATTGCATCTAAATCTTTTGATCAAAATGCTTTTTGTCAATATCATCGTCAGAATGGTCATGATACTGAGAGATGTTATTCTTTAAAACATAAGGTTCAAGATCTCATTGATTCTAAGGTTTTATCTATTGACAATCTGGATAGTAGTGGGAATCAATCTATCTCTCCTGCTAATCAGAACCTTCAAATCTATACGAATCCTTTACCTACACATGATACTAATACTATTTCTCAACCATTTGCTATGGAAATTATGTATGATTCAAAGATGGATGATCTCAATCATGTTGTTAATCAAGTGGAGCATATTGATAAGTCTATATCTTCACCTCAACCCTCACCTCAAGTTCAATCTCAACCTCAAGTTAAACCTAAACCTAAAGTGAAAACTCAACCTAAACCTCGACAACAATTCAAGAATAAAAGACCTTGAGAACTTTTGATTACCTTTGATGACTTTGAGATTATTAAAGCTCCTGATGGTCCCCTTTACATTGCTACTAGGATTGCTTAGATACCTACTCATGGTTGTCTTGTTGATCCTACCTCCTTAGTCAATGTTATCACTGAAGAAAATCTTTTTATGAAAATTTTACAATGTGACTTTTATGTACATCAGATGTGTGGATTCAAACTTGCAATGGTTTTCTTTATCCCTCATTTGGTTCTATTACCTTGCCGATTGAACTTTTTGGAAAAATTGTGAACACTACCTTCGTTGCAGTTCCTACTTCTGATCAATTTCAAGTTAAGCTAGGTTTGCCTTGGTTGACTGCCATACATGTTGTTGCTTCACCTATCCATAAGTGTCTTAAGTTCATTCATGATGGCAAAGTGAAGATGATCAATCGTAGTTTATATCAACCTTCTAGGCCTAGAGATTGTGCTGCTTTAGATTTCTTTTGGCCTTCCTTACCTAATTCATGTCCTCCTAGACCTGATAATCTTTTTCGATCATATCAAGCTTATAAGCATCATAAGATTCTTCAATTAATCATACCTCCTATGGATCCTAATCATGGTCTTTTATCTACACCTTTGATACCTCCTTTAACTATGGCTTCTAGTTCTGTTAATCAAGTTCCTCCTACTGAACCTATCAAAGATCCTGTGATTGTTTCTCCTATGGATAGTAATTCTATTGATCTTCCTAAAGAACCTGTGAAGGATCCTGTGATTGTTCCTCCTAGTTCTCAACCTATTTCAAATAAATCAAAATGTAACCGATCTACTAATGAAGGTCGTAAAAAGCGTCGTGCTCATGCTAAAGCTAAAAGATCTCTACCTTCTTCGGATAAACCTATGCATAATGTATTAGAAGATGTTGTTACTAATAATGATGTTCACATGCATGATTATGATGATTCTATTTGTATCTTAGATCCTATTTTTATTAATTTGGATGAAGAAGATACTCTTGATAATACTGATGATGTTCATGATGAATATGAGACTATTGACATTGACACTGATTTACCTAATATGCTTTAATCACAATTAACTCTTACATCTAGTGTCGAACATAGTGATTCTCAAGAGGATCCTTGTTTGGAACTAGCTATCATTCCTACTATATTGGAAATAGTCCCTCTTGTGAGTTACCCACCTTCCCTAAATGATATACAATGAGATGGGGAAAGTAGGCGGCACGCTTGACCGGCTTGTCCTTTGTGGTAGCTTTGTTGTGTGTTTTCCTGTTGTACTGTGCTTCTCCCATAATGTGATTTCTACCTATTGTTAGATTCTTTTACATGATCCTTGTTACTCAGTAGGTGTAAGGTGATAAAGGAATCAAAATAGTTGTTCAAATTCTTCTATATGTATCTCTTTTTTTCTATGCATTGTTCAATGTTATGTCGTGAATGTGCTATTGTTCGTAAATGTTTCCTTGTGTAATCTACTTGGATTTGAGATATGGTAGCACTAATTCTTTTTGGTCTCCATGTCATGGTCTAAAAAGATTCTCCTTCGTATATCTTATGTGATCTTTCCTCCTTTGTGATTGTAGTTCTACTATCTTTGGGAAATGATGTCAATTCATTTGCAATAATATCATATATCTATTATCTTATGATCATACTAACCCCATGGTAGGTACATCCCTTTCATGTTATCTGTATGCTTTTGTGATATTTCCCTTGATTTGTCTTCGTTTGGGGGCATCTCGACGCGGAAACATAATCAGTGGAGTTGTTTATGTTTCCGTTAAAGCCATTGCTCCTATTAAAGTGTCAGTAATGACTTTAACGTGGGGGCATACACTCTACTCACCTGTTGCACACACACACTTTTCAATACGCACATATTTTTCAAGATACTTATTTTCCCTTTTTGGATCAGTAACTAATTTTTAAAGCACAGATTTATATTTTAGGATCTCTTGATCCCTCCAGTTTCAAACACACATATATTGTGATCCCTTAAGGTCGAAAGTGTCCTTAAGACTTGATCTCTTTTGTTTTTATTTTTGGTCTTATTCTTATGGAATAGAATATTCCTAAGGATAAATCCTTGATGGGTTGAATAGTGAGTAGCCACATTCACTAGGTGGTTCAATTCCATCTTTCCAGTTGCACCATTTTCCTGTGTGGTTCACAATGGGACATAAGTTCTCATTGGGCGAGGTAATCACACCTTCTTTCTCTCTCTAGAGATGTCTCTCTTATTGTGATCTATGAGTCGATGAAGACTTGAGTCCCTAGGGGCTTAAGGTTTCTCTTTATCCTTTGGATTACGATAAGATTATCTTTTTTATTCTGATCTCCTTTACTAAGAGTTTGCATCGAGTCCATACTCTTGCTAAAGTGGGGGCTTAATGTATCATCTTAAAATGGAAGCACTTCCATGATAAGAGCATTTAGCCCTCCGAGTAGGTGGTTTGGGGTCATGTTAAGCACCTTGATTGGGTCTTTGCATGTATTTGGATTTTCTCCCCGCTTTCCACTTCTTCCATGCACTTGATTTCTTCATTCTAGGTGAAATAAGGTTAGGATCTTAAGGATTCTCCTAAATTTCCCTCTTCCATGGCTCTATTTTCTAGGTAGGATTTAGAAATGGATCCTCCTAGCCTTCATCATGATAATCATAGGATTTTATGTCTATCACTGACATTCTATCCTATTCTGGCATCAGTTCTAGGTTTCTGGGCATCCCCAGGACCTCCTGACTTGGTTCTGAGTCAACCTGGGACTAGGGTCAGGGTCGAGTTAGAACCTAACTAGGTCAGGGTTGAGCTCAACCTTGACTAGGTCAGTTCCAACCTCAACTTTGACCCCTTCTTTCAAAATTCTAATTTCTAAAATTTTCGGGCTTCGGGCTTTCAAGAGATTTATTTTTCCACCTGCGGGTCGGCCATTTCGGGTTTCAGGATGGTAAACCCTTTAATTGCATTTAATCTAGGTATATTTTCTAAAGGTGAGGACCTAATTGGGATTTAATTCTCCAAGGTGGCCCATCTAGAGGAGTGTGCCCTAGATCACTATAAAAGGAGGCCTTCCTCTCTCATTTTAACATCAAGTTTTCATATCTCATAATCAAGTTTTGTAATCAAGCATCTAGAGCTCTCAAGTGAAAGCAAGCTTACAAGCATTCAAGTGTTCAAGCATTCATCCATCAAGGAGATCCATTGTTAGCCATTGAAGGATTCAATCTCTTTGGAGCCCCCTTGAAGATCCATCCTTCTCTATTCATTCAAGCCTTCTCATATGCAAAGATCAAGTCAAGATTGGTGTTGAAGATCAAATACCATTGATTGGAGACATCCTACATCCATTGAAGCATTCCTACTTGTGGATTTGAGGATTCAAATCCTCTACAAGGACTTCAACATAAGCAAGGTGATTTGTTTCAATTACTTTGTTTATGCACAATATATTTCAATTCAATTTCAAGGTTAATTCCTAAACTGGGGTTTGACTAAGGCAAACCCCCCATACAACAAAAACCCCCCATTTTCTTGCAGGTACAGGTGTGGAAATTCAGATCTAAGAGTGAATTTGGATACCCTTTTTGATGAACTTTTGGGATCTACAAACAGAATTCAAATCGGACTTCAAATAAAGAATGTGGTATTTCACCTTTTATGAGGGTCAAACCCAAGCTGAGCCATCTTGAGGAAAGATTTTTGGGTTTTCTCTGTCTCGGCATTTCCAGTCCAAGACAAGTTTTAGATTTTCTCAAAAGTGTACACAAACATCAGAATTCAACATTTTCGAGATCTACCCTAATTTGAGGTTAGTACTTGTATTTCAATTATTCTATATTCCAAATATAATATCCATCCACAAGGGAAATATTGGATTTACTTTATCTCTTCCATATTCATCCACAAATTGATTTGATTGTGTATTAACCTCTAGGTTGATCAAATCAGATCTCTTCCTTGGGGAATTTGGGTTTTGAGAATAGATCTCATATTTCCCCCTCTACATTTGAATGGTGGTGAATCCATTTTACCATCATTTAGAAACAAATGAAGAAAAGAAAGAAGTCTTGATGGAAAATGAAAAATTGAAAAAAGAGAATGAGAAACTGAAAGGTGAGTTGAAGGCTACAAATGAATAACTAAATAAATTCAATAAAATTTTTGCAAAGTTTGATTACAAAATCAAGAATCAGAGAATGCATGGAGAGATTCATGGCTTAGGCTATTGGAAAGTTGCATGTACTATTGTAAATGACTAGATATAGTGTTGTTAGTATGGAAACAAAGTCATATAGTGTTTTGTAGTCAGTGCACATTACCATAAGGTTAGAATATGGTTGTATAGAAGACTGGACAGTTAGTAGAGCACCAGTAGATCAAAGCATCAACGCACGTGTGTATGACTGAGTTATGGTATGTGCCCTTGAAGTTAAGATGGTAATTGTGTATTCATGCTAAGTCTAAGAGTGCATGATCAAATAAGATAGTATGACAAAGCTGATACAAATAATTGAAGAGGTACAGCCAGTGAAATGCCAGAACAAAACAAAGTATGCATCCGACTGTTACTATTTTGATTAGCGGTTATAATATTGTTTTGTAAAGGCTATGCACCTATTGTAATTAGGTTGTAAACATGTAAACATCTTTGTTTGTAAACACGCCAGAGCCAATTCACTTGGAAGTATTGTATGTAATCGGTTATAGGCTGACCTAGTTAATTATTTTGGTAGCGCATATAAATATTAGATGTGCCTTTGTAATAAAGTATGAAAGTGGATATAGAGATAAGATAAGCAGAGAAAAAGTATGCGAAGAGAAGTTAGAATGTATTAGAGCTTTACAAGGGACTAAAACATCAGCGCACAAAAGGAACTGATCAGACAAGCAATGTCACAGCACCAATTCATCCAGCAAATATAGTGTGTATCTAAGATCATAAGGTTGTAGCCTTCACCACTTGAGCAGTGAGCTCTAGGACAGTGTCTCCCCACCCCTAACAAGATTATTGTAAAAGACTCCTAACAGGCTCTGACCTTTGACCAGGTCACTGTACTAAAAGCATTGTAAAGAACAACTCCTAACAAGGTTGCAGATCTTCTAACAAGGATCACAAGACACTAGTGCAGTTCTTAGTGGGTGTCAATTCCCACCAGGGTTTTTACCTATTTGGGTTTCCCCGTAACCATATTGGTGTTATGTGTTGTGATTGTTTATCTTGTTTACATTGAAGTTTATTTCAATACTTAAGCAATCAATTTAAGGTTCAAGAGTAAAGTAAAAATATTAAATATAGTGAATACTGATTCACCCCCCCCCCCCCCCCTCTCAGTGTTCCCATTCCTAACAATTGGTATCAGAGTTGTGGTCCTTTGAAGAGAAGTTTAACCACTTGAAGAGATCAATGGGTTCAGAAGAAGAAAAACATCTGAAGAAGAATCTTATGGCAGCTCTTGAAGACCTTGATAGATCTGAGAAAGAAGTTGAAGAACTAAAATTGAAATTCAGTAGCGCACAAGTATTCATCAAGAAATTGAGACAAGATTTGAAGGATTATACAAACAATGATTTGGGAAAAATGGTTAAGAAGCTGAATTAGGAGAACACATCTTTACAAGATCAGATTGAAGAGTTGGATGAAAAGCTAACTAACAATCAAGAAGTTTATGATGAACAGATCAAAGAGAACCTTCAACTGAATGAAGAATTAAGGCAAGAACACATGGAAATCTTGGAGCTAAGAAATAGCAAAGAAAAGTTAGAATCTGAATTAATTGAAGCAAAGAATCACATTGATAAATTACACACAAGCAAGGATCTGATAGAATCTCAGTTATATGCTCAGAAGCTTAAAGGAGATACCAGTGGCATTGGATTCAATGAAGCACAAAATCAGATTAATAACATGTGAGCAAGAATAAAAGCACCAGAAGACACCACAAATGCTAAGAAGACTGAAAATTAGACTAAAGACAATATTGAACCATCTTAGGATGAGCGCAAGCCAGTAGACTGAACATGTTATGCATGTAACAAGCATGGACATATAGAAAGGAATTGTAAAAAGGTAAGACCTTTCAATGGTTACTGTTATTCATGCAATAAATTTGGTCATAGAGCTATGAATTGTAGAACAAGTAAGAAGAACAAGACTCAACATAATCAGAGAAATCAGAATCAAACAAATGCAAGAAGTTCTTAGAGTATTACATGTCAAATATGTAATTATAATGGTCACTCAGATAGATAGTGTAAAATGGTAACCCATATCAATGCGCCAAATAATTTAAGGCCTCCAGTTATTTTTCACTCTTGTAACAAGGCTGGACACATCTCAAAGTTTTGTAGATCAAGAACCCAAAGTTAGGAAAGCCCTAAAAAGCCAGAAGAATCAATATTGGTTATCGAAGGAGAATTCAAGTTTGTGAAAGCTACAGAAGATGCGAGCTTGATTTGGTTAAAGGCAAAGAAGGATAAGGTTGATGAGTATGTATTGGATGCATCCACAGTGGATGCACCCTCTACATCTAGATGAATGACCCTCAGGGTCATAGGGGGAGCTAATTTATCTCTAGACCCCTGTGTGGCCAGTATACTCACCCTCAGAGTATGCACCTTTGGATTTCACCTTTTGGAGATTATTTGAGGCTATGTGCAAGAGCGCACTACCTGATTGATTGAAGAATGGAAGTTGGAAATTCTTAGTCAAATTCTGGTTTACGCAGCAAGCATTAATGGAAAAATTTTCACTTTAAAGTATAGAGAGACTTACAGATCATTCATTACATTCAAGTTAGAGTGATTGGAGATCACAGAAGCCCTAGTAGTTGATTGTGAAGTATTGAAGTTTGATTCACCGGTGAAAGAGTGTGATTGATTGATTGTGAAGCCCTAATCCATCGTGACGATTCAGAAGTTCTTGAAAACCAATTTGAAGTGATAAAACAAGTAAGTTATGGCTACACCTATTGTGTTTGATGTTGCAGAGAGGAAAAGATATGTTTTCAAGAGGCACCCTTTTAAGTCTACCCTAGATGACCTAGAAGGTACATTTTCAAGAACCCCTATGGGTGTCATGCATGTTGAAGACATATGTGCATACATTTACTGCAAGAAAGAACTAGTTGGACTTTATAGGATTAGAGTGCACATTGAAACTATGATAAAGCTAGACAAAACCTTCCTAGATGAGTTCGCACAACCGAAAAACCATCCCATAGTTGAATATGCTACGGCATATGAGTTTTATGAGTCTGAATGGATCAAGATATTGCTCAGTAGGATTCATGATGACCTATTCTGGATAGGTGAAGTGCTATTAAGAATCATAGGAGACCTTATTCATGAAATGACAGGCCTTTCAAGGATAGGTCTCATTCTTCCAGTAGGAAGGGATGGGAGAAAACTAGTAGAACAGGCATGTAAGTCAAGAAGTGATAGGCAATGACAATTGAGCCTATAGAGGAGAAAGACATCAAATTGATGTCTATGATATTAGTTTATAGGTTTTAGAACACCAATGTGGTGAATAGTGTGTCCACGGCCACTATTCTTGTAGCAATCATACTTGTGAGAGAAAATGGAGAGTTTAATATATGTGAGATCTTGCGCATACAGCTGATTGATAACATTAGAGCCATTAAACATGATAAGACCAAAATATTCAGATTTGGGTCTTTAATCATCTACATGTACTTCCATATACTTGGAAAGGTTTCAGATTTGTATTTAGACAAGAGTTTACCTACAATGCCAAAAATATCTCTTAAAGCATCTACTAATAGCTCATTGAAGGATTTCATGGAGTTAGAATTGAAGACATTCAGGATCAAAAAGCAGATGAGGTACAGGATACTAGAAAAGATTGTTGAGAAATACAAAGATGGCATTTATTTTATGGTAGAAACTAACACAACATGTATGGAAGCAGTTGAGCCTAGAACAAAGTGGATCGATCCACTTGGTTATGAGGTAGAAGAACCAATATTGGAAGCTTATGCACAAGTACTACTTTCAGCACCTAAGGATCCTAATGAACCTAGATGGGGAACTTATGAAGAAAAGACAAGAGAAGTTGATACAGTTCTAAACAGTACAGCAACTAAGAGGAAAGCCTCTAAGATTAAATCTGAGATACTCAAAATTTATGGAATTACATAGGAAGACCTAGACAAAGCAAGGTAAGAAAAGATAGCATTGGAGATTGAGAGCGCATCCACAGTGGAAGACAAAACTAATGATCCTAAACTGAAGAAAGTCAAGATTGAGAAAATTGATGATCCAAAGGATAAATAGGATAAAATTGATGGTATCAGTCATGCACCCACTGTTATAGTTGATGTTGAGTCCATAGATGCATCTCCTAAGATGCCTAAGAGGAGAAAACAAACTACCTCAAGCCACCCTTCAACTAGAGCCACAAGAAGTAGAGTGAAAAATGTGCAGCCACCTCCGGAGGTAGGATTCCTACCTAGTCTTCAATTGTTAAGGGTCAGAGTAGTAGAAGAAGGTTCAGGCTAGATCAAATAGCCAAGTTCTATGACAAATATCATGAAATTGATAAATTTGAGATTCATGAGATGCTGATCAAGCACATGATAAAATTCAAGAAGACAGTTCTTGAACTAAAGACAGTCATTCCAAATAAGGTATGGGAGCTCTTGGATACCCTAAAGAGACAAGCCACTGAAGAGGACTTTAGAATCAGGGAACAAACACTGGATGAAAATCTTCCAGTATGTTTTATTGAAGAAAAGACACTACTGTTGAATTTGGTGAAGCTGCACTTAAGAACAAAGATGAGAACACTACACATTATGAACAAAGACTATGAGTTGATAACAAAGGAGACAGAAAAGGCCTTTGAGAAGGTATTCTTAGAGAAACACATGCAACCTCCATCTGCACCCATCACTCAAGCACCTAGTGAGAAATACAAAGCAACAAAGACCACCAATATACCAATGACAGGTCCTTAGGATTTAGCGCCTACGGTGGTAACACCTACAGAGGCAGTGAAGTTTGCGCCCATGACTGAGACACAAAAAGATGACACTATCTTTATTGATAATGTGGAGATAGAAATGGCAGCCATAGATAAAGACTTGGATAAGTTTGAGGAAGCTTTTGTGAGCACACATGAGGCTGAAATTCTATGCGGTGACAATTCACCCAAGCTACAAGAAGAAGTACTAATAGAAGATCTAACAAGTGAAGAAGAAGAGAAGGAGACAGAAAAAGAGGAAGAAAAGATAGAAGAGGAGAAAGAAGAAGAAGAGGTAAAAGGAAGTGAACCAATAGATGATCCATCTGTTGAAATATCTATGAAGATAAAACAAGAAGTGATAGATAGCACTCCTATGACACCCTTACCCTCAGCATCATTGTTGACAAGTTTGACACCAGACACCCCAAACTTAGACTCTTGGGGAGAAGAAGACCTGATTAAGATCAGTGTCCTGGCCATGGAGAAAGCAAAAGAGAAGCAAGTGATGAGGAATCCTTTTTTTGTTGAGTCAATAAACATTCTAAATAATCTATTGCTAGCAGAAAATAAGGTACAAAAGGTCCATTCAGTTGATGATGTAAGTACCATACTGACAAACTTTAAAGAAAACTTCTCTAGCTTGGAAGAATCTGCATCCCAAGTTGTAGAAGGAAAATATATGAGGAAAAGATTAAGAGAACTAGTTGGAAATTTTGAACTTGACCTCAGTTCATTAAAGGTAGGTCAAGCATCCTTGAAGGAGTTCATAGCCAAGGGAAGGAAGATCATTTCAGACTGCATGAACCAAGATAAATTAACTACAGATCTTTACAAGAAAATCTAGGAGGCAAAGGCCATGATAGATCAATTCATAAAATCAGTAGAAGATCCCACTTCAGACATTAACATATGTAATAATGTATATCAGGGACAAGTGGACAAGATAGACAAGGCTGAGAAAGAGATGTCTAAGATAAGGGCAAGGAAAACACAGCTCAGGAATGCTCTTGCGCTCTCTCTAAATGTACTTAATCAGAACATCAAGGAGATCGATGCCACTATGGTGACATATGATCAAGGTCCGAGCACAAATTTGGAGAAGATGGAGAAACTGACATATGCCTTATGCACCCATCTACAAATTGTTAATGCACTGATTGCATTTTGGAAACAAGAGATCTAGAACTTGCAGATTGCATATCTGGATGTACTTTCTATGTAAGTACTTGTAGATACACCTTTTTGAAGCACCTTTGTCATTAATGTCAAAGGAGGAGTATTGTATATAGAATATGGAGTATCATATATGATATATAGAAGAAGTATAGTATAGAGTATAAAGGGAGATATAAGTTAGAAAGAATTTTGTATAAGGGTGCAGTTAGTAACTTTGCCATATTCCTTTGTTGCCATTAATGATAAAGGGGGAGATTGTTGGCAAGTTGACTATACTATTTTATATGACTAGATATAGTGTTGTCATTATGGCAGAAAATTCATATAGTATTTTGGAGTCAGTGCACATTACCATAAGGTTAGAATATGGCTAAGTATAGAAGACTAGACAGTTAGAAGAGCACCAGTAGATCAGAGCATCAGTGCACGTGGGTATGACCAAGTTATGGCATGCACCCTTGAATTTAATATGGTAAGTGTGTATTCATGCTAAGTCTAAGAGTGCATGATCAGATAAGACAGAATGATGAAGATACAGATAGTTGAAGAGGTATAGCCAGTGAAACGCCAGAACATAACAGAGTATGCCGCCGACTGTTACTATTTTGATTAGCGGTTATAATATTATTTTGTAAAGGCTATGCACCTATTGTAATTATTTTGTAGACATGTAAACATATTTTTTTGTAAACACACTTGAGCCAATTCACTTGGAAGTGTTGTATGTAATCGGTTATAGGTCGACCTAGTTAATTGTTTTGGTAGCTCATATAAATATTAGATGCACCTTTGTAATAAAGTATGAAAGTGGATATAGAGATAAGACAAGCAGAGCAGAAGTATGCGAAGAGCAGTTAGAATGTATTAGAGCTTTATGAGTGGCTAAAGCATCATCGCACAAAAGAAACTGATCAAACAAGCAGTGTCACAGCACCAGTTCATCTAGCAGATATAGTGTGTATCTGAGATCAGAAGGTTGTATCCTTCACCACTAGAGTAGTGAGCTCTAGGATAGTGTGTCCCCACCCCTAACAGGGTTATTGTAAAAGACTCAAAATAGGGTTTGACCTTTGACCAGGTCACTGTACTAAAAGCATTGTTAAGAACAACTCCTCACAAGGTTGCAAATCTTCTAACAAGGATCACAAGAACCTAGTGCAGTTCTTAGTGGGTGTCAATTCCCATCGGGGTTTTTACCTATTTGGGTTTCTCCATAACCATATTGGTGTTGTGTTATGTTTTGTGATTTTTTATCTTGTTTACATTGAATTTTACTTCAGTACTTAAGCAATCAAGTTAAGGTTCAAGAGTAAAGTAAAAAGATTAAATATAGTGAACAATGATTCACCCCCTTTAATGCAGGAGCACCCTTCTAAGGTCTCCCACCATTTCAAATTTTGTTGTGTTAAGCTTTTGAATGAAGCCTTGTAAGTATAATAAGAGCCATGAGCTTAGTGTGTGTGTGTAGGGTCTAGTTAGGATCCTAAGGTCATAGTCATGTTTTTCTTTGTAGTTGTTCAGGGACTCAGTGGATAATGTCATCCTGATGTCACCTGGGCTTAGGTTGGATAAAAGTCTAAAAATAGGGGTATTTAGTAATTTAGCACGTGTGCTTTGATTTAGGCCTATGTGTGGTGTGGTCTAAGGATGGGAAGAGATCAAAAAGTGCTCAAGCAACAAAAGTTGCTCAAAAAGTTACAAAGCAACTTTTCAAAGTTGCTTAGCAATTTTTCCTAATATGGGTTAGAACCTTAACCAAGTGGCTAAGAGCCCTAAATAAGCTCATACCCCAAGGTGAAGACCATATATGATGTGAAAAACCCTAATCTAAGGGTTAGAGGTCAGATTGTATGGCTCTGAGAAAGGATATCCAGACTGTGACTGTATTTTGTATGACAGTCTACACAAATGGCATGAATATGGAAAGCTAATGAATTGAACATAAGAGTTTTGGCATTTTACATTGTTTTATGTGATTAAAATTTCATTTTGGTGTGATTAAATTATTTCTTTTTAAGTTTCAAGTGTGTTTGTGTTCATAGTTTGAAGTTCTCACCTCACTATCCAGTTTGAAGTGATTTGTGAACATGGGCCTGTAGCTCCTATCCCCGCCGTGGAAACATCATGGAGCCATGGTATATGGAATTAAAAACCCTATACTATGTACATTATCAAGCAAGGCCCTAGGAAGAGAGTGCAAGCATTTTTATGACCAAGCCCTAGGCGAGCCTGGACTATGCCCAGCTAGGTAAGGTCAGCGTTGTGAAGGCTCTAGAAGGAAAGGGTGAAGACTTCAAAATAAATCCTTTGGAGGAGTTAAATAAGGATAAGGGAAGGTTCATTGGTAAGAAGGAGATATTTCCACCAATCTAGGCAAGGTGTTTACACAAACAAACTAGCTCTATGACTCTGTCAAGCTTAAAAAGCCCTAGAAACCCTCATTTTTGGTTAGGGCACTGTACGGACACTTGAGGTCCTAAAACCTTGAAAATCCTTGAGAGCTATGGATATGAATGGGAGTCTCTATAGAATACTAGTCATGATTTGAAGAAGGTTGCAGGTGAAAGTCCTACAAACCTAGAGAGGAGGCCTAATTGGGGCTCTTCCCTTGTAGCCCTATTTTGGGAAGAAATGATGAGATCGGGTAACAAGCCAAGTTAACCAAGCCCTTGGAGTCACTTAGGAGTTTGTAAAAACACCTTAAGAATCATCTCCATCTATGTTTAGAACTTGAGAAGGAATGGAAGTCAAGAAGCCCTTATAAGTCTATGTAAGGGATTGAAGCCAAATGGTGTAAAGGAGAGTTGAGGAGAAGGAATAGCTGACATTGGTGGTTAGATTGGGTTAGGTAAAGGGATCCTATTGACAAGAGGCATCCTAGAGACCATAGAGTGTGGGTAGAACACACTGAGGATCCAAGAAAAGGATCAAGGAGTGTAGACTAGGCTAGTCTATCCCAATCTCCCCATCAGATTGGTATCAAAGCAAGCAAGACTTGGGAAGTGGATAGTTGGAGAGTGTGAATGTTTCAACCTCTAGAAGAATCATTAGGTTCATCTTAGAAGAAGAAGATGGTGACTAATGCAGAGCTAGCAAAGAAGGTAGAAGATCAGGAGGCAGCTAATAGACTCCTGCAGGAAAGGTTGTTTCAGATGGAGCAACTATTGGATGATGTCCAAGCCAAAGCAGACAAAGTCAATGATAAAATGGAGGAGAAGGATGCTAAAGAGAAAGAGAAGACTATAGATGATGAGGTTCCTACACCTTATCCTCCAACTCAAGATGAGAAGTTCTTGAAAGCAATAAAGGCCATCACTGGAAAAGCACTTGAAGGTGTCCCACTACTTACTGGCAGAATGGACACAGAACTAGTCATGCAATGGATTGAGGGTATGGAGAATCACTTTGAATGTGAAGAGATCTCTGAAGCACAAAAGGTAAAAGTGGCCAAATCAAGGTTGAGAGACCAAGCTCTAACTTGGTGGAACTATCTCCAAGAAGAAAGGGAGAAAGAGGGAAAGAATCCAATTGCCAATTGGAAAGCTATGGTAAACAAGGTGAGAGAAGCATACCTGCCTACAGACTATGAAATCCAACAGCATAGAAGAATATTGAACCTCAAACAAAAAGAGATTGATGTGGCCACCTATACAGAAGAGTTTCACAAGTTGAGCCTGAGGTCCAAAGAAAAGGAAGAGGAGAGTATCAAGGTGGCAAGGTATTTGAGTGGGTTAAAATGGAGTATAGTAGAGGAGATAAATTTATTCACCCCTACCACAGTGCTTGGGTGTCAACATATGGCACAAAAGATAGAAGAAAAGCAGAGAAGGAAGCAAGAACCCAACTCTAAAAATAGAGGTAGAGGTAGAGACTCTAGAGGGGGTCAAAGAGGAGGTTCTAGTGGCAAAGGAGGTGACTCAAGAAGCCAAGGAGAGAGTAGACTCCTAGAACAAGTCATAGAGACTAGTACAAGAGGTACCTTTAGTAGAGGAAGAGGGTCTCATGGTGGAACAAGTAGAGGAAGGAGTGTAGGAAGAAGCAGCTCCTACTTTGCCACAATGAAATGTTACCAATGTGGACAACTTGGACACCCTACTTATAGGTGTCCTGATAAACCTACAAGCTCTAGTCATGAGAAAAGGATATCTTATGCCCAAGAGGATGGAGCCAGCTCATGCACCAATGAGGTGAGTAAATTGGAATCATAGATGGGGGAAAACTTAATGTTCTGAAGGGTATTGATTAGACAACCTACTCAAGGAGAACCCAAACAAAGAAGAGCTCTGTTTAGAGTTAGGTGCAAAATCTTAGGCAAGGTCTACAAGGTGATAGTTGATTCCAGATCAACTGACAATATCATATCAGATGAAGCAGCAAAGAAGTTGAAACTCACCAAGATTCCCTGTACAAATCCATATAAGGTGAATTGGTTGAATCAAGAGCAGAGTGTGTTAGTCAATGAACAGACTTGGGTGGAATTTTCCATTGGAGGGTACAAGGACAAGATCCTTTGTGATGTCCTACCCATGGATGCCTGCCATCTTCTATTAGGAAGACCCTGGAAATTTGATAGGAAGGTGATCTATGATGGAGAGGAGAACTCCATCTCCTTCAAGAAGGATAACAAGACATTCAAGATTTGGTCTCTGACAGAGAGTGATGAAGGAGCCTCAAGGACACCTAGTGTGCTGCTTAGCAATGGGAAGGAATTCTTACACTCATTACATGATGATGAAACAATGGGATGTGCCATTGTAGTCAAGCCAAAAGAAGAGGAACACAAGTTGCAGACAAAGACACCTAAGGAGGTGAAGCAAATGTTGGAGGATTATAAAGACATTGTAAGTAATGGAACACCTGCAACACTTCCTCCAAGGAGGGCTATAAGCCATCAAATAAACTTTGTACCTGGTACATATCTGCCTAATAAAGCAGCATACAAGCTTACCCCTGATCAAAACAAGGAAGTGGCAAGGCAAGTTTAAGAGTTATTGGACCAAGGACTGATCAAGAAAAGCATTAGTCCATGTGCAGTCCTGGTGGTGTTGGCATCAAAAAAAGGAGGCAAGTGGAGACTTTGCACTGATTCAAGGGCCATCAATAGGATTACAATCAAGTATAGATTCCCAATTCCTAGAATAGAAGACTTGATGGACTGTTTAGGAGGTGCTATGTATTTTTCAAAGTTGGATCTTAAAAGTGGTTATCACCAAATAAGGATTAAGGAGGGTGATGAGTGGAAGATAGCTTTTAAGACCACAGATGGGTTGTATGAATGGCTTGTGATGCCATTTGGGCTTACCAATGCCCCAACAACCTTCATGAGGTTGATGAATGAGGTCTTGAAGGACTTCACTGGTAGATTTGTGGTGGTGTACCTAGATGACATTCTCATCTATAGCAAAACCAAAGAGGAACACCTTGAGCACTTAAGGTTAGTCTTGAAGAGGCTACTTGAGGAAAAGTTGGCAATCAACTTGGAGAAATGTGAGTTTTTGCAGCAGGAGCTAATCTACTTAGGATTTGTGGTGTCCAAGGGTACCTTGAAGATGGACCCAAGCAAAGTGGAGGCAATCTTGAATTGGCCTGCCCCTAAAACAGGGACTGAAGTTAGAAGTTTTCATGGTTTGGCACAATTCTATAGAAAATTTGTGAGAAATTTCAGTGGCATATGTGCACTGGTACTTGACACCATCAAAGGAGGACTTAAGACTAAGTTCAAGTGGACTGAGGAAGCTGAAAAAGCATTCCAAACATTGAAGAAAGAGGTAGTTACCAAACCTATCCTACTCTTACCTACTTTTGACAAATTATTTACACTTGAATGTGATGCAAGTGGTATTGCAGTAGGAGGTGTTTTGAGTCAAGAGGGAAGGCCTGTGGCATTTTTTAGTGAGAAACTCAATGAAGCAAAGAAAAGGTATTCAGCCTATGATCTAGAGTTGTATGCATTAGTGTAATCCCTCAAGAAGTGGAGGCATTACCTTCTCCCAAAGGAATTTGTGGTGTTCACAGATAACCAAGCCTTGATTTGCATTAACACTCCAAAGAAGCTTAGCAATAGACACTTGAAATGGATGGAGTACCTCCAATCTTTTACTTTTACCATCAAGCACAAGAAGGGGCAGCTCAACAAGGTGGCAGATGCTTTAAGTAGGAAGCTATTGACTGTCCAAGAAGTACAATTGCAAAGTATAGGAATAGCAGCTTTCAAGGATCTTTATGAGGAGGATGAAGACTTCTCCACAGCCTATAAGGTACGCCATGAGTTTGAGAATCACTTTCATAGTGAGTATGCAGATTACACTCTTCAAAATGGCCTCTTGTTTAAAGGCAATCAGCTATGTGTGCCTAGAGGATCCATGAGGGAAAATCTGATCTAGGAGAAGCACAATGGGAGCCTAAGTGGGCATTTTGGTATCAATAAAACCATGGAGCTAGTACAAAGGTACTATTATTGGCCTAGATTGCCAAGGGATATAAGGAGGTATGTGGAACAATGTGGTGTGTGCCAAAGGGCTAAAGGAGGCTCAAGCAATGCAGGGATTTATCAACCATTACCAGTTCCAAATAGGCCTTGGGAGTGTGTGAGCATGGACTTTGTGGTTGGACTCCCTAAAACAAAAATAGGTATGGATAGCATCTATGTAGTAGTAGACAGGTTCTCTAAGATGAGATGCATAATGATGTTTTGAAAGTAGGATGTGAAGTTTTTATGATTAAAATAAAGTGTTGTAGTATCACAAGTGAGATTTTTGAAGTGAACGGTGTATAGTTATGTTCAATCCGTGAGCATTTAATGCTAGTCTGCAAGGGAAGATAAAAGGTTGTTTAGGTCTCATTTTTTAAATTACGCATTCGAAGAGCAATAATAGAGCAATAGAAGTGATAGTTGAGCATTTATCAGCAATCAAGGTGATCGGTAGGCATGTTTACAATGATATTTTGGAAAGAAACAAACAATGTTCAAGTGCAACTCAAGTAGCGGAAATCTGAAAGGTATTTGTCCAAATTTCTAATCTGAATTTGTTAATTTTCAAGATGGATATACACTTGTATTAGTTGATATTACTGAGAGGCCTCTACCAAAATTCAAGCGACATCCATTTAAGTCAATAGAGGATGATCCAGTGAGTGCCCTATAGTGTGCTTCATGTCGAAGGCGTTAGAGCATACATCCATTGCAAACTAGAGGATGTAGTTTCTTCAGTCATTTTCAAGCAATATGAGAAGCTTTGTAATAATATTGCGTTAAAGGATGAACATAAGAGGGTTTTAGACAAGGGTTTCAAGTATGCGATCAATTTTCCCATAGATTTTGATGATGAACAAGTCAAATATGTTCTTAGCAAAGTGCATGATCAGTTCATATGGCTTGACCAACCACATAAGATCACAAAGGAAGCTATTCATGCAATTATAGGTTCTTGTGCAACCGGAAAAGTACCGGTGTTGAGGCATGTACCTCAAGATGAAGTCACTCGGCTAACTAGATCTAAATGGGAAAAATAAGCAATGACAGTCAATGACATAGTTAATCCAGAGGTGAAGTTTGTTGCAATGGTAATATGATACAAAGTTTACCATTCTAATAGAATGAATGGTATTCCTAGCGATGCTATTCATACTACATACTAGATGATTAAGGAGAATGTTGATTATGACCTATACGAGATAATGAGAGAGCAATTGTTCCTCAACATGGAGAAGATTAAGGACCAGAGACAACAATTCAAATATGGTTAGGTACTTATGGGATTGTTCTTCTATTTTTAGAATTTCTTTCCCTATATTGGAAATATTACTTGGTCTGTGGATACACCGGCAGTCATAGAAATTAGGGATTGCATAAGAGTTCTTGGTGACAATTTCACTAGTGGAGTATGGGGTTACTTCAAAGAATTTTAGAAGAAAATGCATCAGAGACAAAGAATCTCATCTGAGATTGTAGAGAAGTACAAGGATACTATTTGTTTTATGGTAGATACAGATATATGTCTCATGGAAGCAGTTGAACCTGTAATACCTCTCCTATGGTGATACTTAGACTTTGTTGATTTCGACATTTTTATTATGATGGTAAGGACTATACATTTACATTTATGTTTTGTGAATGATGATATGATGGATATGCTCATTTATGGTTATCATTTATATGTTTATGAGATTAGAAAACCATCTATTTTTATATGTTTTATGGATCTAACCCAATGATTTGAATCTAACCATTATCATGATGTTTTATGTTTCATGGATATGTGTCGGATGTGTTTTCGTGACTCGGGATGAAGTCGTAGTTGCTCACTTAGTTGAGGTCCACACGATGTATCGATCCTGGTCATCTGCTTGCATATATCTGATTTGTATATCTATATGTATGTATGTATGTATGTATGTATGTATGTATGTATGTATGTATATATATATATATATATATATATATCTTCTTGGTGATGCAGGATTGCAGGTACCGGGTATCGTCTCCACCTAGCTTCACAGGTCTGAGCGATCCCTCAAAATCCTCGATCGTTGTTGTTGTTACGGAGATATCACCAGGTTCCACAGGAAGAAACTTCACCTTTGATCCTTTTATCCTTAGGTGGGAATTGCCGAGTCAGTCCCTTGTGTGGATATATTATGTGATCTCTCGATTTACTGGTTTTGTGGGTCTTGTAGTTAGTTTCTTGTCTTTTGTATTCATTGTGAATGAAGTTTTGAGTATAGTGGTTCTAGTTGTCTTTATGGTACGTTCAATTCTATTAGTAGATTATTGATGTGAATTTGAGGGTATGATTTAGTAATTTATCTTTATTATTAGCTACTTATGTACTAGCAGCTCTTGTTAGGAACGAGTTAGTATGTGATTGAAATATGTGATTTTAATATCAATAATAATAAAGAATTTTATGGTATTATCTTTATAATATCCATAATAACAAAATGTCTATGGCAATAAAAATAAAATAAAAATAATAATAAATATTTTTAATAATAGTGGTATGTTTCACCTTGTATATATATCACTACTGCATTTTGAAAGAATATGGATTAAGTGTGTAAATAATAATATGCTTCATAATAATAATATTATGTTTGCAATAATATTTATAATAATAATAATAATAATAATATATGTACACACAAGCATATGGGTGCACACATATGCATATGCATACATATATTTATATAATTATTGGTGAGCAAGTAATTATTACATTCTATTAATGAATAATTAGATTAGTTAATGATATGGTTGTAAATAATTATTATTATTATTAACTTTCCTAAAGTAAAGGAAACATAAATTTGATTACGGTAATAGATTATAGTTTTATTAAAAAAAATTATTTATCCCTTTACGGGAATGGTTTTACAAACTGTATTGTTAACGGATAACTGGTGGATAGTTGCATCGGTTGGAGTACCTGTGCAACTACTCCCCAATCTATATACAAGAAAGACTTCCTGTGTGAGAGGGAGTTGGAGGAGAGTTGTTTCAAGAAGAAGATAACAAGACTAGTATTATGCTGGTAGGAATATTGTATTTGTGAGGAGAGAAATTCATCATTCTCTGAGAGTGGCATTTGGTTATTCCCGGAAGAGGCTGGAGATTGCACCCAGGAGGATTTGAAGGAGTGTTGAAAGGGTTGAGAGGATTGGACTAGTCTTCATCAACCGAATCTCCGCAGGACTCTAGGTTGGAATTCATCCTGAGAGTTATCTCTCCTTTGTGATATGAAAAGATGAAAATCTAGTTAAATGTTTATTTGTATGTTCGTTGTTGATATAAATTATAGAATGTTGTGTTTCATATATGTCATTGTCCCTGTATTAGTGATTTGAAGAGTAGGAACATGTTGAATGGATTTATTTCCTGTATTGAGTATAAACAAATATTTATGCAAATATAGGAGGTTGTAGGGTTCTTAGCATTCTCCTTGTATTTCCTCTCTTATCTAGAATGTCCATGAGTTCTTCAAGGCTTTAGAACTTCTATTTCAAACCTACAGTTTCATATTTTTCTTTGCACCACTTTCTTTGCCCAAATCTAGAACAGATATGTTGGATAGATAGGGTGGATTGATGGGCCGTTTCTGAAGGGAAACTGGGAGATCTCAAATGGGTCGTGCTCAAATTAGGCAACCCTAGTTCCCATAATGTCCAGTTTTACCCGCAAGCCAAAGTTGACAGTCGTATTTTGTAGTTTTTGGCAATAAGTCAGTGATGACCGAGTAAGTCAGTGGTGACCGAGTAAGTCAGTGATGACCGAGTAAGCTAGTGATGACCAAGTAAGTCAGTGATGACCGAGTAAGTTAGTGGTGACCAAGTAAGTTAGCGGTGATCGAGCAAGTTAGTGGTGACCGAGCAACTAGTGTGAACCGAGCAGATTAGTGTTAACCGATGAAAACAGGATTCAGGCTTTATGCAATGGCTTTATACAATTAAAACATTTAAGTATAAGTTTATACTTTAAGTTATACTTGTATAAAGGGTTTAGGTACCTTTTGAATTGATTGGGATAGGTTTCAACTTCCTAGGAGTTAAGTTGTAACTTTTAATTTTTAGATTTTTAATAAAATTAGACTTAGTCAAATTTCAGGCTTAGAATGAAGTTCATGGAACATTATCTTTTGGTATATAGAACTTTGAGTAAATCATAAATGTGTTCATTCCTTGTTTGGTAGAGGTTATGTTCAGTGCGTTTGGATGCCTTAATAGGGTTAGGATGTGTGTAGGAAGCAGTTTAGGGTTTAGGGTTGTCTAAGAAGATCAGGACCATTCTAAACATCCTTAAACGTTCCTAATTTCCCCTAAAACATCCATAAATTATCTTATTATTTTCTACTCTTTGATGCAGTCTTACAAAAGTGTTTATGATATATTTTTACTATGTGTATGATGTGGTTGCGATATGTGGGTTAAGGATAGAAAACCTAACGACACCTAGTGAGTGGCTCTCAGTGCGGGGCCGAGGCCCTAAGTGGCTAGTACCAGGATAACCGACTGAAGAGTTATTTTAACAAGTGATAATTTAATTAAAACTTATGGGAATGGGTTCAAACTTGTAAAAAAATTAAATGTGCCTCGCCCATGCCATTAGTGCTAGTAAAGGCTATGGATGGGAGTGGGAGAAGGTGCCTATGCGTAGGTACGATCGAATGGCACTTGTCTGTATGAAAGGCATTCGATTTCGCATGTGCCTACTTGGGGGCCAGGGCCCGAAGTGGCTTGTACCAGGACAACCCAAGGGGTGAGGGCTATGCGATGACACTCACTTAGGTTGTTGCTTAGAGTTTCTACCAAGCCTTAGAACCTGTTTGGGGAAAGATTTATACTTGGACTTTCTTTTCATTTGTTATTTGGGAAAGGTAATCCGACCCTAGGTTTGGCCTAGCTATTCCTTCTTTGTGGACCCTGGTGTTTATCTCCTAGCACGGGGGAGTGGGTCTTTGGGTGTCCACGTGGTTGGGTGGTAAACATTTTATCGAGGTATCTTTTGCGGATGCAGTGTTGAAGATTCATGCTTGCTTATTTACCAGTTTTTGAAGAATAAAGGCTTTGTAATTATCTTTCATGATGTAAAGTTATTGTTACCTCCCGAGCGGAGATGAATGTAATGTAATCATTGATGTAATTCAAAATGATGTATTTGAAATGGGTAGTCTTAGGAAAAAGGGAAAAAGGGGATGTGAACTTTATGTATAAGATGTATGTTAGAAAAGAAAATGATTTTTAGTTAAGTAGTATGATTTTAATTAGTGATGATTCAAGGAGAGGCCATTGAAGAACAAATGTATTATTTGCAATGTATCAAATGATTTAGATGGTTTTATTTGATTTAAAGGTTATATTGTTCATAAAGAATACTTAGGAATATAGATGATTTTAAATGGAAAATTGAAATGAAAGTACTATGTAGTTCTTAATAAAGAATCTTATAGTGATATGATGTAATTTGCTTTGAGAAGTATATCTTGTTGTTAGTTTACTTAATGGACTTAAATGAATCATGCATTAGATAGAAGGGAACCTTGGGAGGAAACTAAGTCTAAGTTTTGTTCATATAATTGTTTTAAAAATTCAAATTTTTTCATAAATCATTACTTGGGTTTTTCTTTTATAAAGAGAATCTTTGTTCTCTTCCCCGGTTCCCTTGCGGGGCATGACAGAACCCCAAGGACCTCTTGAGCCATGCCTATGGGTTATGAGGTAGAGGTCGATATGCTAACTCTACATGCAAAATGATTTGTTGTCAAAACCAGTAGATCCAAATGAACCTAGGTTTGGAACCTTTAAAGAGAAGGACATGGAAGTCTATAGCAAATTGAACCAATCGGTGATAGAGAAAAAGATAAGAAAGAAAGTAGAGCAATTTGCATTAAAGAAAGGTTTCACTCAAGAAATGATAGATAAGGCAAGAGACAAGTATGAAGCAGAGCAAGCTGGCGCATCTACAGCGGTAGCAAAAGAAGTAGAAGTGGTTTCTGCTACAACCAGTAGTGCTCACACTAGTAGAAAAACTAGAAGTGCTACCACGATAAAGAAGGAGAAATCGTCACCTCGAGCAAGATTTCTAGTGAAGAGGAAAGAGAAGTTTTTTAAGGCTGCTAAGCCTGAGCCTGCAAAGGTCAAGGAGGCAACCGCAACAGGGAAAGTTATCGGTAAGAGGAATTAAGAAAAAGCACAAAGGAACAAGGAATCAGGATGTTAAAAGTAGTGAGGAAGAAGAAACTGAATCAGATGATGGCCAGAAGGAGTTGAAGGCCAGTGGTAAGAAGTCCAAGGTAGTTGATTCCCCAACCATGAAATCTGACAAACTGGATATCGGTAAGTTTATTTCAATAGATAGAATAGTGGATAAAGTTAGAAAGTGGGGTATAGTGGTTGATGTTCAAAAGCATTATGATAAATTCAATAAAGAAGAGCAGAAGAAAATTGAGGATGCAATTGTATTCAATATGAATAAACTGAGAAAATCTCTTATTGAGTTGTAAGAACAAATCCCCACATCTCAATATAACAAGATTGAAGCTAGGTGGCTTGTTGCATTGAAGCAAGATAAGGAATTGATAGAATATGTTTTAGTCCAATTACAACCGGAGATGTCAAAGGAGGAAATCAAAGAGATTCTTGGGAAAGTTAGAACAATGGAGATTGAAAGATTGATGGTGTTGAAGTCACCATAAATGATATTCCCATCTTGAATGTTCCTAAAGATTCCAAGGTTACTACAGAAGAACAGGTGGATACTCTAGAGAATACAGGGACAAAACAAGTCATAAAAGATGTTATGATTGATGATACCACAGTGAATGCATCAACCGGAGAGCAACAAGTACCGATAGGAGATATAACTGGAGGAGATGAGAACAAACAAGAACAAAAGGAAGGGACTGCAGATAAGGAAAAAGAATAGGTAACATATTCACAATCCATGTCTACTATTAAACCAAGTTTGGATGAAGAAGATGATGATATTCCATCTATTCAAGGGCCAATTGATTTGCGTGCCTTGAGCCCTAATGAACTCATGGACATTGGTATGGCAATAAAGTCTAAGGCTAAAAAGGAAAAGGGGAAGGCTCAAAGAAAGAGGCACAAGTAATTTAATCAACAAGAGACATTATTTGTTTTGGTGCCTAAGATTGATTATGACTCAAATGCTACACCTATTGAGCTAGTGACAGTTTTAGGAGAACAAATGCAAAGTCTTGAAGATGCAGCTACGCACAAAGTGCAAAAGGACTATGAGAAGAAAAGATCAGAGAAATTGGTACAGTCAATTGCACTTGATAGAGGTTCATTAGCAGTATGTGTCAACCAAGTGAAGGAAGCACTGAAGGAAGGCGGTAAGCTACTTGCCACAATTTGTGAATTTTCAAAGTTTATTCAAGATATTGAGTGGAAAAGAGATGAAGCTCAACAAGAGCTAAAGAAGTTAGTTGCCAATTTTGATCCAGTGAACCATTTTGTAACAAATTTTGGAGCTTCATTAAGCATTCTTAATCATAAGCTCAAAACTTACAATAATGAGCAGGAGAAAAGGGTAGCAACATTATTAGAGCTACACAATCATTTGATTCCCAAAATGGATATATTGCAAAAAGAAATAAAGGAGGTTGAAGTTGTTTTAGTCTTACCGGATATGAGCATTGTAGATGCACTAGAAGCACTAGCTTATTTGTTAAATAGACAAATAGGAATCATGGAGAATCTGCCGAAGACATGGGAAAATGATCTTCAGATCTTAAAGACCAATTTTGCTGATGTATTTAGCATAATATAAGTTAGCATTTAGTATATTGGTAATACATTATTATTTTTTGGTGCTTTTTGCATACCTTTGTCATTGTTGTCAAAGGGGGAGTCAGTAGTCAGTGAAAAATTGTGTGATTCTGGATATCAAAGGAGAGTTATGTAAGGGGGAGTCATGTACAATTCAAGAGATACATTTTTGCAAGTGTTGACACTTAGTCAATTTTTCACTAAATATTGTCATCAATGTCAAAGGGGGAGATTGTTGGCATTTTGATGAAGATGTTGAGTCCAAGAGCACGAAGTGTTGAAGTGGTGTTGTCATTGCTGGCAACAAAGCATACTAGGAGTGATAGATCAGTCATACCAGCAATGCATTGGATAGACTAAGTAAAGTTACTAAGTGTTCAAGCGTACCAGTTGCAGGATACTCATTTGTGGAACAAATGATCAGTGATAAAAATTTAGGAGGTTTCAGGTTATGCAGTTCATGTGGAAGCATTAAAAGTATCATATAAATCTATGTGTGGAATCGCATCAGCTAATTTGCAATACAAGAAGAGATTTGAGGAAGGAAACATGTGATATTGGCTACAACAGAGTACCGGCGAAGTAAGTCTCATGGAATCGGTAAACCGATGGAGCTAAAGTCAAAGTACATTTTAATTTCTTATTGAATTGTTTAGGGTCAACATCAAAGAATTCAAAATGATGAATTGGCGTGCTCACTCAATTGTTTTAATTGATTTGAAAGCTGACTTTGGTAACACATTTTAGGGTTTCCACCGACATAGAAAAAGGTCTATAAAAGGAGATGTAAATCGTAATATGAGAAGTTGTGATGCATGAAGGTGATTCGAAGAGTTGGGGCACAGGTGTTAAAGTATTCTGAGCAGCGCATTAAGCAAAAGTACAGCAGATCTGTCAAGTAGTGAGTGTTATTTTTCAGATCACCATCACTTGTTGAATCCTAACAAGTTTGCAAGTTAAATCTCTTAACAAGGTCACTCCTAACAGGGTGAGTAGGATCCTGACAGGTCTGAAGATTAAATCCTCTAACCAAGTGACTCTCAGAAAGAGTTTCTAAATCCCTTAACCAGGTAGATTCTAACAGGGCTTTTGTAATAGCTTTTAACAGGGCTACAAATACTCTTAACCGGTTATGCCCTTAACAAAGTGATGTAATGCCTTTAATAGAGAAAATCTTATTGTTACAATAGTGAGAATTCGTGGGTAGTAATTTTCACCGTGGTTTTTCCCTCTAACCAAAAGTTTCCACAAGAAAAATATTGGTGTTCTTGTGTTGCATGTTATGGATGTTTCATTGGCTTTGCTTTTATGTTATAATATCACTTGCATATTGGTTAATTTGGAAGTTGCTGAGAAAGGTTTTAAAATTTGTAGTTGCACTGATTCACCGCCCCGCTCTCTCTCTCTCCCCCCCCCCCCCCCCCCCCCCCTCGCCCCCCTCTCAGTCCCTTGTAACACTAACAAAGGCTGTCCAAACCATCTTATCCATGGGAGAAAGCTGCAAAACACAAACTCAGTTGAGAAGCCACTTAAGACCAAAAAGATCCCTACAAACCAAGTTGAGTGGGTGCTGAAGACTAGAAAGATCCCTACTAACCTGCAATAAGTCCCTCCAAACACCATTCTAAATATAATCTCCCACAAAAATTCCAAATTAATTTATACAATCCACCATAAAGGGGTTGTCAACCAGAGAATTTGATAAGGGTTCATGCCCTAACCAGCAATCATCCCAAAACCGAATCAGTCTTCTCGAACCAACCTTCCATTTTATACCTTTCTCAATGATAAATCTTGAAAGCATCATATGGTTCCAAATAAAATAACCTGAGGGAAGATTCTGAGATTTTTAAAAAGTTAAAAAAGAGACAGTCTTGCAAATACTTGCTGCAAAGAATGGAGCTCCACTCACTATAAGTATGGAATAGCCTCCAGATTTGTATTGCAAGCAAGGCCATTAAAGTCCTTAAGACATCTCAAACCTAAACCTCCACATTTCTTAGATCTACAAACATTTTCCCAAGCCACAAGAGGAATTCTCTTTTTTTCTTCAGTACTAGACCATAAAAAACACTTGAGTCCTTTCACTAACTTCCGCATACTTTGCAAGAATTTGAAAAGGTTCATCACATTGACTGGAAGATTTGAAGAGAAGCCTTTAACAATTGAACTTAGCCAGCTTGAATTAAGAGAGCCCCCTTCCAACCAGCTAATTTAAAATTAAATTTATCAATGAGCTTCACCCAAAAATCAGCAGTCTTACCTCGTCTCTCCTCAGAAGTATTGAGGAAGGAAATAGAACTCTTTTGAAGATTCACCTTTTGACCAAAGCCAACTTCATAGGCAGAAAATATTTTAATTTTAATGCATACCATTAAATGTGATATTTGTATATTCTGTTTAAATTGAGTCATACAAAAGAAAGGGTGCACTATCAATGTGTGATTTTTGTTTAAAAATAATATTTTTAAAATATAAATCATAGTATATTTGTACCTTTTAAACTGGCGTCTTCTACAATTTTAGTAAAACCATATTTAAGGGAGCTGAGCTAGTTGTTTGTAACGATAAACCATATCCATACACATTTCAAAATATTTTTTTCATTTTTTCTCGCCTACTACTAAATAAGTCTGCTTGCTAATGTATTTGAGTTTAGATCGGTGTATATTGCAACATAAAAAGATAAAAAGTTCAAGCTTTATTGGAGAACAGATAATTATGCTTATAAAGAACATTTATTTTTGGTTAGGAAAATAATTGCAAATTCTTCCTTGCATGTGGTTGCTTAGAATTCAAACATTTGACAATTAAATATGTACAAACAATAGAGCTATTATTTCATGGATTACATAAAAATAAAGTTTACTCCATTGCAAGGAACAGTAATTGAGCCCTCAGCAAAACTCATTGTTGATTTCCAGTGATCTAAACTAACTTAGATAAAGTCAACCAAGTCATCGTTACTTCAAAATTTTGTGCAAACCAATTTGAAGATCCGAGGAGATTGATATAAGCAATGGCATAGTAGAGTGCCAGGCTGCTTTAAATACACGTCTCTGATGGGCTTTGATGGATTGAAAGGGCTCTTGGCTGTCATATCGAATATCAAAAACATGGATGTTTGGATCAGCAGATCCAGTTGAAATATATAAACCATCTGGAGACCATGTCTGATGTATAAGGGCTGATTGGGAGTCACTTGTCTCCTGTGTCCAACCAAATTTATGGATCTCCTTGCTGTGTACTCTTATGTCAAAAAGGCGGAGTTGTCTTCCAGGAGTTCTGCACAGGAACAGCAATGATTATACAAAAAAATGCTGCTACAATAGAATATAAAAATCTTGAAACATAATAGCGAAGGAATATTAATTTGAAGAAAATGTATACACCAACTGGATCCCACTGTACTTTCTGAATTTAGTTAGCATTCGACTCATAGTGCGAAACAAACTCTAAAAAATTTTGAATCATAACTTTTGAAATGTGGCAATCAAAACTAATTTTTGCATTGCACCATCTGGTATGACCGACATTATTAGCTTGCATCTAAAATGACCAATAGAAATTGAGCCAACTACACATTTTTAAAACCCGAATTGATGAATCTTAATGTAAATGAAATGGAATTATTTTTTAGTCCACAACATAGATGCAAAACTTGCCAAGTATTTGCGCATGAGTCGGATGACCAGGCAAGTTATTTGCCTAATGACTTGACGAAAAGATTTTGTAAAACTCAATGATTTTTCTCTGTAATGTTCATGATTCAACAGAAAAGTTATGTAAAATAGTAATCTTTTGGTCAATAACTCATCCATTCTTGCTTGCAGTTAAAACTCGCTGTGATTTCTTACCTGCAATTAAAAAAATGAGATATTCACTTCATTTGCACACATGATTGGTGACTTCGAGCACACGGAGACATGAAGATTGGCAATGAGAATTTGTATGGTTTCAAAAGGCCTCAATTTGGGCCTGCAGTGGGGGCACTGCCCTTTGACCCCATTTGTTGCTCCTAAAGCCTCGTGAGGAGCACTACCCATCAATCCTATTGGGATCTCTTGTCCAATTAAAAGATTGATTATTATGAGAGTATGACGAGGACTTGGGATATAACTCTTGAGTGTGCTTACTTAGATGTTATTATCACACAATTTGCCAAAAAATTTAATTAAATGAGAAGACTTCTACATATGACAAAGCTAGTGGAAGTGGCTTTGTAACTCATCTACAAATTGAACTCATTTTTCGGCCCATATGTATTAAACTCTAATCTTAATTTAAATATGATGAAAGTCTGTAACATGCTACACAAATTTACTTTTAGTAATGTGTTTTTTTTTTTGAAATATATTTTTTTTAAGTTATGTATTTTAAAATGTTTGATAAAATTGTTCGATTATTGTCAACTTATTTTCCGAGTTCTTGCAAAATCCAAGTTTTTTGGGCTTGCCAAGTTATTGCTGAGTTTTTCAACTATGGTCCACAATGCTAGGCGACCTAACTTATAGGTATGTAGCATATAGGACTGCCTAGTATTCCCACAGGAGTTGAATGATGCACCTACTATGCTTCAATATAAGGTGCACATGCTCTACTCCTTACAGGATTCAAACTAATAAACTCTCATTCAAGAGCATATGCATTTCACCAAGGAACCAACTCAGGCTAAGTGACAAAAGAAACCAATTTTGAATAGACAATTTGATACTGGCCTAAACCTATTTCATCTTGTGCACACATCCTGTTACTAATTATTGGCATAAAACTACATTGAATTGAAAGCTTACCTAAGATACCAAAAATACTTATTTTACAAACTATTGGAGTAGGAAGAGCTTATCTTTCCCACGGGTTTGCAATTATAGAGAAATTAATATCGACTTCGCGAGAGAAAATAAAATCGACTTCGCGATAGCCTAGGCAAACATTCTAGCCTACTAATGTTTGACTTGTTGACAGGGCCACCCATGGGATAATGTTATTTTTCATATAATTGCAAACACGTAGAAGATATAATGATGCATTTAAATGATTGAAGCAATTCAACCAGTATAAGGCATCAACATAAGAAAAGACCACAAAAACATAGATAACTAGGGACAACATCCATGATAACTGCCAAAACAGAGCATGTTTGATGAATACTTGAAACCCACTAATGATAATAAAATGAAAATATAAATAATTAGTATTACTAAATGAAAAAGTAAGTAGCTTCTATTTCAGGCTCTGAACCATGTGGTGCATAATTATTGAGAGCCCTATAACCACATGTTTGATTGCAGTGACTCAATAATTACCAGTGTAACACCGATGCGGGGGGACGTCGGGACGCTGGGACGGGAAAAAAAAGGGCCTCGATTGGGGGACGGGGGCGGGGGGCGGGGGGAGGGGTGCTGCATACATATAGACATTGGTGGAAACTGCAAAGAGTGCTATTGAAAGCCAAAAAAGTGCACTAAACCAATATAATCTTCCATCAGATCCCTATGTTTAATATGTGACCCCCATCAAAATGTGTCAAAAGTATGTCTTTGATGCAGTTCTAGAAAGATATGTTCGTGATGAGGAAGAGAAAACAAGAAAAAATAGAAAAACATGAATCTACAATATTGTCTACAAATGCTTCTAAAGACATGCATAAAAGGAAATACCAAAAGAAATTAAGTCAAAAACAATGATATACCTACCCTGTTTGTACCATGAAGAGATTTAAGTCAACTGGATTTACCAACAATCCCATTGCTTTGCTATCCAAAATGAGCTTCAAATCTGTTTTTTCAGACGGTAAATCATATCCAATTATTCTCTTGTCTTGACCCACTGACAATACCATCTGTTTTTGCCGCATCCCAGCTATGCCCATCACTGCAGAGGTGTGCAAATTCCGATGCAAGGACTTTGGCTCCCAACCCCCATCCTTCTCTCTTTCATTCCACAAGACCACAGTATGATCACATCCCCCAGTAGCAAAGCACACACTATCCCAAGGCATAAATACAATACTGTTTACATTACCTTTTATATGAGGCTTCTCTTCTAAGAAAGTCACCTTCTGCGAACACAAGAAAAGAGAACTGAGTAAAATAGAGCACTTATACCTTGACTTGCATCCATAATTTTACTTTACACTAGTCAGACTGAATTGAATACAACCCATATGATAAAATAGTCCATGGCTTGAAAGTCCATAATATTAACACAGTTTATGAGTGTTAAGACTAATAAGACAACATCTCATTGCAAAGTGGATTCATGAATGTGCCACTTACCTATTTCCTGCCTTAATATCAGTACTATTGCCTGCTTTACAGGTGAGTTGTTAAGCAAGGTTTGTGAACGAAGCAGTAGAGGATTTTCTGAATTGCAAAAGCTAATGTCATAAAACTGTGCATGCAATAACTTGTTCAGTTGGAAATGTAGAACACACGTAAAAGGGCACAAGAAGCATAGAGAACAGCATTAGCACTTCAAAAGACTAGATGGATCTGCAGAAAATTTGTTATGCCCGACTGGGCAGTTTGTTTTTAAAGGTTTTAAATGCCAGCTTTTTAAAGTTGAAAAACCTCATTTCTGTGGAGCTTCCTGAGGTTTACACTGCAATTTTTGGAAATCATTTTTTTTTGGATTTTTTAAACACATTAAAAAGGTTTTTGAGCTATTTTTCTTCTAAAAAAACTCTTATCATTGACCTAAGCACACAGTATCCTCCCACCAAATAGAAAAATCGCTGTGAAAAACAGTACCAGGGAATTTGAGTGAGGCCACAGCTGAGAGTCGAGCACCATTAAGCTACAAGCACTGCAACTCCTATTCTTCCATCTGCAGCTGAGAGAAGACCCCATCCGCAGCCGAGTTGTGACCTTGTGCAGATTTTATTTTACAGTAAGCTTTTTTCATCTATAATATTTTATAAAACAATGAATGATATATTTTAAGTTTAAACTAGTAATGATATATATTTATGGGTTGGGAGCCTGCCTTGATTGGCAAGAGCTTCTTGTTATGAAGCACGAGGTCCAGTCTCCCTCTAGCCCATGTGGTACCGATGGATGTGTTGCGCCAGCATCACCAATCATGTTAAAAAGTTTACCTGGCGCACTGCAGTTTATAGGGGGGTGTTATACCTGATTCCTGCAGTCTAAAAATAAAATGATATATATTTGTAACATTACAATTGTCAAATATCATTTTATTTAAATTAAATTGCTATTAAATTTTTTAAGATATATTATAATTAAATTTAATATTGTTTTCTTTTCTTTTTATATTTTTTATTTTTTAATATTAACATTTAATAAATTCAACTATCATATTTTAAATATACAATTTAGATTTTAAAGTATTTAAATAATTAAATTAAATTTAACAAATATACTAAAATCCATACATTATTTCATAAATTATGAATATGATAATTTTTTTGGCAATTATTTTATATTTATAACTTCGATGTTTGAACATGTTTATATGAATTTATAATATACATATGTATGTATGTATGTATATGCACGGACGACCCGTACCCGTACCTGTTATGACCTTTTTCACACATCGCACCATTGCAAATGGGGACCCCTCTTTTTGCTAAACAAGCCAAGTCTTTTTGCAGTCAGTATTGTCTCCTAACCCTTGAACTACTTTGGTGATTCATTCTTAGTATGGAATTGGGTGTCTTTTGCCTTTGGGTTTGAAAAAGGAAGTTTTGTGAAAACAATAAATTGGGTCAAGTGTGAAAAAGAATTAATCTTTCAAAAAAGATGCCAGTGAAATTTTGAGTGTTTTGATGCACTTACTATTTTTAGTAAGTTTCATTACGTCTCAGAATGGCCTAATTTTGAGTTTGGAACAACTTACTATTTTTCGCAATGTTTATTTTTAGAAGTCTCACGGTGTCCCGATTTTCCCTAATTTTGCATTTAAACAAACTTACTATTTATAGTAAGTCTATTTTTGATAGGTCTGATGAACTCTAGCTAAAGAGGAGACAAAAGGGTGTCCAAATCTATATCTAGAAGAATGGGCACATGAGGCAGTTGATCCTAGAGTGGCTAAGTCTAAGAACATCCTTGAAGCGTTCAAAAGTGGAAAGACATGAAAAACGTGAAAAAATTTGTCAAGTTTGAAGAACATCCAAATAAGATATGGAGATGAAATTTCACTGTGAGAAAATCCATTGAGAAAGTCCAAATGCAGAAAATCCATCAAAGTGGTTAAGTATTGATCAAAAGAGCAAGGGGAAGTACAAAAACGACTAAGTCATGGAAAAATCCTTGACCTGCCCCCAAGAGCACCCATGAGAACTGTTTTCAAGGGTCAAGGAACTCCCTCCAAAGTGAAAAATCCTTCACATAGGCCAAAGTGCGCCCAATGGCGCTAATCCTTGGACACTAAGGAGTTTACTCCAAACACACAAATTCTTCACTTGATCTCATTAGCGCCCCCAAGCGCAAATCCATGGGGATCAAAGATTAATGCCCAAAAATCCACCTCCAAGTGCAATGAACGCCCAAGGGCATGGAATCCAATATGACTGGAGCAAAGCCTTGAAAATCCATCACAAGGTCTAAAATGCACTCCAAGGTGCAAATTCTACATGCTCAAGGAATTTCTTCTAGGTTTGAAAATCTGCCTACACACCTAATGTGCGCTCAAGGGTGTTATTCCGTCTTTGGCAAGGAATTCCACCAAGATGCAAAAATCCGCCAACAAGTGCAATATGCGCTCATGAGTACTAGTTCTATGGTATCAAGGATTTTCTTCAACACTCCAAAATCCTCCTTCAAGGCTGAAGTGTGTCCATGGGTGTGGTTTCCACATTCTCAAGGAATTTGTTTTAAAGTGAAAAAGCCACCTTCCTACGTCAAGTGCGCCCTAGAGCACTGATGCACACTATGCAAAGAAATTATGAAAGGATAGAAAGTCCACCGCCTAGTCTCATTTGCACTCCAAGGCTTGGATTCACCATTCCCAAGGAATTCTTCATTAAGTGAAATTCTGCCTAGATATCTACTATGCGCCCAAGGTTTATATTGCAAAAGGTGGATTAAAAATTGGTTAAGTATTGAAAATTCCTCTTGCATACCTAATTCATACCCAAGGAGATTGAATAAAGCAAAGAAATTTGGTTAAGTATCATGAAATCCATTTCCATATCTAAAATGTGCCCATGGAAGAGAAGTGACTAGGGACATGAAATTAAAATTCCCAAGGAGATATTTTGATAGAATATGGTACTCTTGACAAGTTAGAGGATGAAAGCCACCAGTGCAAGAAAGATCCTAGATGATCCAATTCAAGGCATTCAAATTCCAAACATTCAAGGTTCCAAAATTTCAGTTCTAGGATAAAAGACGTTCAAGTTTCAAGCAATCCAGTTCAAGGCATCCAAGGTTCAAGACCTCAAAGATCAAAGTTCAAGTTCAAATGAAGGAAGAATGCAACATCTTGAAGTTCCTTTAGAAATCCAAGATCAAAAGTCAAAAAATTCAAGTATGAAAGGTTTCAAGAATGACAGACTCATTAACAAAGGAATCCGGCATAGGCTATTTTGGGCAAAAGAGCATTAATGACTTAGTGGGAATCTTGCCTCATTATGGGTTAACTTTGACCACTCTCCCACCAAGTGGACGCCCCTCTTCTAATTGGTCCATGTGGACCTGCTCATTTATGACATAGATTCTCTCTTGCCCTAACCCTAATTTGGGTTGAGGCGGCAAAATCTAGGCCATTGATTTTGTTTCAATCTTGGCCGACCATTGTAATTTGAAGCCTATATACAGATCATACCTTCTCATTTGTAATATATAAGATAGGGAGATAGATAGATAGTTAGCTTATTAGAAGTAGAGAGCTCTTGCTCCTTAGAGAAGTAAGATAGTTGAAGGGAGACATTGTTGCAAGACTTGGGGAAAAGAAAAATTGATTTCATTGAAGAGATGGTGGATTCATGTTTATTTCAACTTGTTGCATGGTGTTCTGACAATTTCTCAATTGTTAGATAAAGTGTTTTGATTTCAATGGAGAATGTAATGGTGTTTGATGAATTTCATGGCTCACTTTTTGCATCTTGTTGATTATAAATTGCAGTGTAAAGTTACCATAAGCCCCCTGTTATGTGGATGCATAACTTCGATCATTAGATGTACATTGTTCATTATGATGGTGTACATTATGATATTAAAAAAAATTGCATAGCCCTCGGAAGATTGCACAAATTCTTGCAGAGTTGTAGTTAATCTTGGGGAAGCAAAGCTTGGTTATTTGGAATTTGTCTATCAAAGCAATATCCATTGACATCATTGCCCTTAGGAGTAGATTTAGATCCCTCTAATCACGAGATTGCAATATCCAATGAGGAAGTTCCAGCAAGCATTGCGGAAGAGGTAAAGAATGATTCAAACATAAGTCCCTTTGTGTTGCCAACATATCACAATGTCCATTGAGCTTATCCACACATAAAAGGAACCTTGGAATTACTTGTATGATTTTTCGCAATCTTAGCATACACGGGATTTTGTTCAAGAGAGGATTGTTGCCCAAAATTTCCCATTTTGCAAATTTGGCCAGGTTTCCAAGGTCTCTGTTTTTATTCGTCCCTGCTGCAACTTGTTTTCACTTGCGAAATAGATCCGCTAGGTTTCATGCTTTGCGATCTGAACCCCATGTTCTTCAATGTGTCATCATGCTCCAGCTCTGATCGCATGTGCTAAATCGCAATACCCAGGAAGTTATTCAAGTTTTAATGTTGCAGGAATTGTTTGTGCGCTACTGCAACTGTGTTCCAAGAAAAAAGGTTCAGTGTCGAAAACCCTCTGTGTTTTCGACCCTTTCTGTGTTTCGGACTTCTTCTCTGGCGTCGTCATTTCCCTAAGTGCGCAACTCCAACCTGGTGGGGCCCAGTGGCTAGCTTTCCTCAAAATCTTGTGGTTGTCGCGTGTTCGCAAGGAATATTCCTTGCCCTTGCGATCATGCGACAGGATGACACCTGTCGGCGGGCCCGTTCTTCGTCTTCAAAGGTTAACACTCGGCAAGATCTTGTGGCTATCGCTACATTGCTAAGGAAAGTTGATGCCTTTTTAAGCTAGCGGTATAACGACAACCGTCCGATGTGATCTTAGTCTGCCATGGGTCCTGTTGTCAGAAGGGTCTGCAACGTATCTGTTTGGCAGCGTTTGATTGGCTGGTTGGTATGCTACGTGGCGGTTGTCAGTGGGTGTGTGGGGTTAGGGATTTCTAAAAAGCTTAACGTCCGGTTTGATCTGGCGGTTGTCGTTATACCGGGGATCTAAGATGCTCGACTTTTAGCATCACGGTATAGCGACAACCGTCCGATGCTCTTTTTGCAGGTGGGCCGATGTGTCAGTGGGGTCCTAGCTGAAAGGAGATCTGCACTTGGCGTAAAAGCGTAAGGTATATTCTTCGGCCATGCGATCTTACGCCCGCCATTAGATGGGAATCTGGAAGTTGCAGTGGGTTCGTTGTCAGAGGATTGCCGAGGTGTTGATGACCGAGCGACTAGGACGAATAACAGAATGCCAAGTGGCGTAAGTGGGCCCGGGGTTGGTAAAACAAGAGCACGGTTGCGCAATTAAGGATTTCGCGTAGTCGCCAGATGGAACCAGAGTTAAGGAAAAAGTTAAGCGACTTGGCGATTAAGAGGGAAATAAACCCAGGGTGAAGCTAGGGTTAAAATTGCAGTCAGATCTCGAGCGCGGGTTTTTTGCCAGCAGTTTGAATTTTTTTTTACAAGGCCAGGTGTCTTGCGCGGCAGCAGATGACAAGTTTTCAAAGGCTTGTCGCATGATCGCATGAAGGCTTTTGAGCTCATGCGATCATGCGACCAACGATATTTTTAAAGCGGTGCGGCCAATTTTGACGGGCTTTCTTCTGCAAATAGATGTTGTTTGCAAGTGTGGGTAGCTCGGAATTGATTTCTAAGGACAGTGGCAAGTTGCGAAGGGGATGAAGAGGATCTAGGTGGCCATCGCAGGTTGATTTCGTGTTCCTGAGGTACAGTGTCGATTTTCTTGCGCCAATGAAGCATTAATGAGTTCGCGCCACCTGTGACCGTTTCTATTTTAAATTCAAATTTTTGCGAAGATCAAATTTGGAGCCTTAATGACTTAGTGGGCTTGCAAGGGGTTGTCAAGTCGAGGTTTTTTTTGTCTGCAAGCAGGATCAGTACAGGAATGGACACGCAAAGGAAGATATATCTAATCTGTCGTGATATTTCTAGAACAGCATTTAGGATCAGACACGACTAGTTTAGGGTTTTTGATTATTCTATTGCAGATATTTGTGGCCCTAATTAGGTTTGATTCCTGCCTGCGTGCAGAGATGTATATAATTTGTTTTTTGGAGCTTTTGAAGGAGAGAGTTCACATTTTGTAAAAAGAAAGTTTCTTTCTTAGAAAGCTATCTGAGACACTTTCCTGTCCTCTGATTTTCTACTCTTTGTAATCTCCCATTGATAATTCAGATAATGCAAAGTATTTTGTGACATTCTTGTTGTCCTTATGCTTGTCTTGTGTGGATTATCTCTTACTGGATTAAAGTGTATGATGTTTTCAGTGATATCTTAGGTTTTCTGATACCTCTTGCTTTCTGCAATTTTGTGTGTTTTCCTGTGTTTGATCTAATTTAGATGTTTTGTGGGTATGCTATAACCCCTAGCAGTCTTGTCTCAATCCTACACCGAGTTGCAGAAGTGAATGTCTATTTGCAGGTCATAAGTGGTGTCTTTTGTTCAGGCCCTCTTATGAAACACTTATGCAAGCCTATTCAGTAAGTTGTGATCTCCTAGACCTGTTTCCCTCACTGGTTTCATCCCTCTATACTGAGATCCAAACCCTAGTTTCGGTGCATCACCTAGTAGATAGATTTTGCTTTCAGTCATTTCCATTTTATGCACTCCTTCTAACCCTTTCCCTCAAAAGTTTTACATTTTCATGTTAAGAAGCAAATCAGGGTGATTATCCAAGAGGAACTAGCCTAGAACCTGGAGGTTTCATCTCAGTTAGCAGAGGTCCCACAACCTAGAGATGATTCCCAAGTTATACTGAGTTATCAAGACTACGAGAGCTTGAGAGAGGCGCAAAACTTAGTGTATAACATTTCTGGCACGCTCGGTGGGACCAAGAAGTCATAGTTTTCATAGTTCTTGTTGGTTTTGATATGCATCCAGCAAGTTGCAGACCTTTGAGAGGTCATTGTTTTGCATATCTGGCGACTCCAAGTTCACATCTATTGGTTTCAAGGAGATTCAATACCTAGGATGGATTACCATCCTTCTTTTCATGAGGGTATCCCTTCATTTCATGGAGGCCAGCAACAGTCATCTCATGCTTGCCCCCCACCCACCCAACTTCCAGCATCATGGCAGCATCAATACACATACCAGCAACCTCAAGGGGAGATGCTTTCCCTAAAAGAGCATGTTCATCGTGCCCAGATCCAACAACAACAAGCTTTGGCTCAGCAAGATCAAGGTTATAGGAGGTATCTGGCAGAACAATACAAAAGAAATGAGGCCATGCTTGCTGAGGGGCTGGAAGCACAAAAGAAACACTATGAGGAGGTGCTGGAAACACAAAGGGGGCATATGCAGACACAAGCAAAGGAGCAGTTTGATGCTAGATGGAAGTAGTGTGAAGAAATCATTGCAGGACAGCAAAAAAGTCAAGCAACCCTTACAAGCAACCTGGCAACACTACACAAAGTTTACAAGGAAAACCTGATTAAGGTTAATGCTGCTATAGCTGAGAAAGAGGAAGATTTTCAAAGAACATTAGCAGCTCAGAGGATTGCTTATGAGGAGTTGGAAATTCATAAGAATAATTGTGAAAAGGTGGTCCAAGACCAAAAGGTTTTGATGGAGGCCATGTTTGATAGAGGCAACGAATTTCAAATTGAGAAAGAAAAGGAACTGAGAGCTCATGAGGAGTTTCATGAGAGAGAGCTGCAGGATCTCAAACAAAATATTGGATCCCTGGCTTCTACAACTGAAACATATAAAAGAGGCTATCAGATGCAGGTTGAGAAATGCTCTCAACTGGAGGAAGAAAAGGAGATCATTGAACAGAAGATTGCTGATCTAAGGGAGGCTCTCTCTGAACAGGTTAAGATAAATAAGTCCTCAACAAATCATGATTATGCTGACAGCAGTATACTTCTACAAAAGAGTCTAAAAGAAGAAAAGGAAGATCAATTATGGGACAAGATGGAGTACTTTTGCTTGCATCTTGATGACAAGCCCACACTTCCGGAGGACACCTACAATCTACAGGAGAGTCATTTCCGGTCAGCATAAGGAGATCAATCAGACTAAAGTAATCTCTCAGGGGCCTGAGTTTATCAAGGAGAGCTCTAGGTCCAGCATCTCTCATGGTTGCCCTATCAGATATTTGGCCAGGATGGAGGTTATCAAAGGAGTACAAGTTGTGCCAGCATCCCAATATGTTCTTCCATCAGAAGTTGAGGCTGTGAATGAACTAGATCAGCTTGTTGTCCCCATTGGCCAAGTAAGTAAAGTCTCATCGCTGCTTGCTGTTTCTCCTCAGAATGATGGTGCCTACGATCAGCTTGACCAAGTGAGCAAAATCTATATCAGCCAGATCTTTGTCAAGCAGGTGATTCTGCATGTCTACTGTATTTATCTTTTAATAGCTTTCTAGGAACATGTGGATTATTGTAAGCTGAGAAGGATGGGAAGCTATTTTTCACAACCAGTGAATGGTTTTGTTTAACCAAGTCTCTGCACTGGTTAGTTTAGGCTAGGTTAGCTTCCCTGCTTTCTAGATTAGCTTTTTTTTGGTTTTCCAAGAAGTGCTTGAGCACAGTTTTGTCTCTGTCAAGTTTTTGTGTTCAAGAAATGACCCCATGCCCAATGGATATGTCAAGGCCACTGGTCTAATGTCTAGCAGGCTGACATCCAGCAGAAGTCGCCAAAATGTTGCCCAAAATTTCTCATTTTGCAAATTTGGCCAGGTTTCCAAGGTCTCTGTTTTTATTCATCCCTGCTGCAACTTGTTTTCACTTGCAAAATAGATCCACTAGGTTTCATGCTTTGCGATCTGAACCCCATGTTCTTCAATGTGTCACCATGCTCCAACTCTGATCGCATGTGCTAAATCGCAATACCCAGGAAGTTATTCAAGTTTTAATGTTGCAGGAATTGTTTGTGCGCTACTGCGACTGTGTTCTAGGAAAAAAGGTTGTGTCGAAAACCCTCTGTGTTTTCGACCCTTTCTATGTTTCGGACTTCTTCTCTGGCGTCGTCATTTCCCTAAGTGCGCAACTCTGACCTGGTGGGGCCCGGTGGCTAGCTTTCCTCAAAATCTTGTGGTTGTCGCGTGTTCGCAAGGAATATTCCTTGCCCTTGCGATCATGCGACAGGATGACACTTGTCGGCGGGCCCATTCTTCGTCTTCAAAGGTTAACGCTCGGCAAGATCTTGTGGCTGTCGCTACACCGCTAAGGAAAGTTGATGCCTTTTTAAGCTAGCGATATAACAACAACCATCCGATGTGATCTTAATCTGTCGTGGGTCCTGTTGTCAGAAGGGTCTACAACGTATCCGTTTGGCAGCGTTTGATTGGCTGGTTGGTATGCTACGTGGCGATTGTCAATGGGTCTATGGGGTCAGGGATTTCTAAAAAGCTTAACGTCCAATTTGATCTGGCGGTTGTCGTTATACCGGGGATCTAAGATGCTCGACTTTTAGCATCATGGTATAGCGACAACCGTCCGATGCTCTTTTTGCAGGTGGGCCGATGTGTCAGTGGGGTCCTAGTTGAAAGGAGATCTGCGGTTGGCGTAAAAGCGTAAGGTATATTCTTCGACCATGCGATCTTACGCCCGCCGTTAGATGGGAATCTGGAAGTTGCAATGGGTCCGTTGTCAAAGGGCTGCCGAGGTGTTGATGACTGAGCGACTGGGATGAATAACAGAATGCCAAGTGGCGTAAGTGGGCCCGGGGTTGGTAAAACGAGAGTGCGGTTGTGCGGTTAAGGATTTCGCGTAGTCGCCAGATGGAACCAGAGTTAAGGAAAAAGTTAAGCGACTTGGTGACTAAGAGGGAAATAAACCCAGTGTGAAGCTGGGGTTAAAATTGCAGTCGGATCTCGAGCGCGGGTTTTTGCCAGCAGTTTGAATTTTTTTTTATGGGGCCAGGTGTCTTGCGCGGCAGCAAATGACAAGTTTTCAAAGGCTTGTCGCATGATCACATGAAGGCTTTTGAGCTCATGCGATCATGCGACCAGCGATATTTTTAAAGCGGTGCGGCCAGTTTTGACAGGCTTTCTTCTGCAGATGGATGTTGTTTGCAAGTGTGGGTAGCTCGGAATTGATTTCTGAGGACAGTGGCAAGTTGCGAAGGGGATGAAGAGGATCTAGGTGGCCGTCGTAGGTTGATTTCGTGTCCCTGAGGTACAGTATCGATTTTCTTGCGCCAATGAAGCATTAATGAGTTCGCGCCACCTGTGACCATTTCTATTTTAAATTCAAATTTTTGCGAAGATCAAATTTGGAGCCTTAATGACTTAGTGGGCTTGCAGGGGGTTGTCAGGTCGAGGTTTTTTTTGTCTGCAAGCAGGATCAGTACAGGAATGGACACGCAAAGGAAGATATATCTGATCTGTCGTGATATTTCCAGAACAGCATTTAGGATCAGACACGACTAGTTTAGGGTTTTTGATTATTCTATTGCAGATATTTGTGGCCCTAATTAGGTTTGATTCCTGCCTGCGTGCAAAGATGTATATAATTTGTTTTTTGAAGCTTTTGAAGGAGAGAGTTCACATTTTGTAAAAAGAAAGTTTCTTTCTTAGAAAGCTATCTGAGACACTTTCCTGTCCTCTGGTTTTCTACTCTTTGTAATCTCCCATTGATAATTCAGATAATGCAAAGTATTTTGTGACATTCTTTTTGTCCTTATGCTTGTCTTGTGTGGATTATCTCTTACTGGATTAAAGTGTATGATGTTTTTAGTGATATCTTAGGTTTTCTGATACCTCTTGCTTTCTGCAATTTTGTGTGTTTTCCTCTGTTTGATCTAATTTAGATGTTTTGTGGGTATGCTATAACCCCTAGCAATCTTGTCTCAATCCTACACCGAGTTGCAAAAGTGAATGTCTATTTGCAGGTCATAAGTGGTGTCTTCTGTTTAGGCCCTCTTATGAAACACTTATGCAAGCTTATTCAGTAAGTTGTGATCTCCTAGACCTGTTTCCCTCACTGGTTTCATCCCTCTATACTGAGATCCAAACCCTAGTTTCGGTGCATCACCTAGTAGATAGATTTTGCTTTCAGTCATTTCCATTTTATGCACTCCTAACCCTTTCCCTCAAAAGTTTTACATTTTCATGTTAAGAAGCAAATCAGGGTGATTATCCAAGAGGAACCAGCCTAGAACCTGGAGGTTTCATCTCAGTTAACAAAGGTCCCACAACCTAGAGATGATTCCCAAGTTATACTGAGTTATCAAGACTACGAGAGCTTGAGACAGAGGCGCAAAACTTAGTGTTTAACAAGGATAAGATACCTTAGTATTTTATTTTGTGTTGGTGTGGTCACAAAACACCTAAGTTACCACATTCGCCTCTAGAACCCCAAAGTCGAGATGTGATTCGCTGCAAATTCGTCTACGGAGCAAATTCGCCCTAAATTCATTGTTTGACTGAGAAATTTGCATGAAATTCGTCGAACGGGACCCTATAGGAATTGCCAACGAATTTGGCTGACTTTCCGAATGCCCGCGCGAGCCTGGAGAGAATTTGCAATAAATTTGGGCGAATTTGGTAAACGTTGGTCAAGTGTTTACTTTTTAATAAAGTTTTTTAACATTTTTCTTTTTGCAAAATCAAAACCAAAAGGCTAAAAGTGATGGCATAAAACATAAACACCTTGGCCCTTAGTAATACACAGCACAGCATTAGTAATACATGGCACGACACGACATTTTTTTTTATTGCAGCAAGGCATTCTGAGTTCTCACGTGGCATTTTGTCTTCTCATTCTGGCAGTGAGAGTGTTAATATTGTAATACCAATCTACAGGTAGGCCTTCTCATATTCTAATAACAATCTATAGGGTCTTCTCATTCTCTCATGGCAGGGTCTTCTAGCAGCGAGTGTCTGATCTTCTATCAGCGAGTTACAGTCTTGTGGTCTTTTGCAGAGCCCGTTTGTAGTGACAGGTAGGTTTTGTAGCTTGTTTATTTAATATTTTGTTTGTTTTTAAAAGTTTTTTTTACAAAATGAAATGATGAAGATGCATATGCAATTCATCTACTGACTGAAGTTTTTTTACATTTTTTTTACTATTTAGTTTTACAAAATGAAATGTGCTCTTTAGTTTAATTTTATTTTTTCGTTTTTGTTTTTTTTCTATGTGTTGTTTGTAGATTCAAAGAATCGTTGCAAGTGTTTCTAGCACCAGAAACTCCCACTTCAAAATAGACAGATGCTCTCCACTATGGAAATATGTGGAAATGGTTCAACCAATGTCAGGTGGAGGAGGTTTTTTGTGGATTTGCAGCCATTGCAAAAAGGACTATAGTAACTTTTATAGTAGAGTGAAAGCACATGTGTTCTTTATTCCTCAAAAAGGCATTAAATTTTGTACAAGGAAGCCAAGAGTTAATGGGGTGCTACCTAAAACCCTTCTTCCAAACCACATTGTGAACAAATATATTCAAGAACAAAAACAAGCAGACGAAGCAGCTGGGAGGGCACATTCTCATCCTTTGCAAAATGCTAGAAAAAAAACAAAAACATCATCTATGCCTTTAGTTTCCACTCCCAATGAACCACCCGCAGAGGGTCATCCATTCTTGCGTACTCCTCAAGAACCGGTTGCAAATAAGAGAGCAAAGGGGCCCTTGGAAATATTATTTCAAAATGAAGCTAGAGACATTGCCGAAGAAAACATAGCGAGATGCATCTATGCAATTGGATTGTCATTTAATGTTGTTCACTCACAATATTGGCAAAAAATGGTGAGATCAATTAATGAGGCTCCAAAGGGGTTCAAGGGCCCAGGTTATGAGAAGGTGCGCACCACTTTATTGGATAGAGAGGTGATCAATGTAGAGACTTCCATGCAGCCCATCAAGGATTCTTGGATCGAAATAGGTGTGACTATAGTATCTGATGGATGGAAAGATGCGAGAAATCGTCCTTTGGTCAATGTTATTGCAGTGTCCACAAGAGGAGCAATGTTTCTGAAAGTTGTGCATTGTGAAGGGGAGGTGAAGGACAGTCCTTTCATTGCAAACATTCTCATCCAAGCCATTGAGCAAGTTGGCCCCCAAAATGTTGTTCAGGTAATAACTGACAATGCCAAGAATTGTAGGTCTGCCAGGTTATTGGTTGAGCACTTTGAACACATTTTTTGGACACCATGTGTTGTGCACTCACTCAACCTAATGCTGCAAAAAATTGGCACTAAGATTGAGTGGATTAAAAAAAAGTATGAAGATGCACAGGGGATCCAAATGTTCGTCACAAACCATCATATGACACAAGCCATATTTAGATAATTCTCGAAATTGGAGCTCTTGAAGGTAAGTTAAATTATTTAAAATTTAAATATGTTTTAGAAATTTAGTCAGTTTAGTTTAGTAAACTTTCTATGTTTTTAAATTTAAATTTTAATCTTGATTTTTATTTTTTATTTTTTTTATTTTAAAATAGGTTGTCGAGACCCGCTTTGCCTCCAACACTATTGTTTTGAGATGCCTTGTCAAGGTTAAAGAGGCATTGTCTAAAATGGTAATCAGTGCTGGAGGCAATCTAATAGTGTCAGGGAAGCTGCCATTAAGGCAATGATGCTAGATAACTCTTGGTGGGATCGTGTTGAGTACCTCTTGAGGTTCACTGAGCCTATATTGAGTATGATCTAATGCACTGACATGGAAAGGCCTTGCTTGGGTGAGGTATATGATGGCATAGACTCCATGATTGAGGTTATTAGAAATATAATAAATGAGAGAGAGCAAGATCCTGAAGAAAAGTTCTTCAAGGAACTACAAATAATCATGGTAGAGAGATGGAACAAAATGACTACCCCTTTCAATCCAGTTGCCTTTGCATTGAGCCCCAAGTTCTATAGTCAAACGGTCCTCAGGGGGAGTACCACTAGAGTTGCCCCATACATAGATCCTGAAGTTGCTCAAGGGTACAAGGCAGCCCTTCGAAGACTTTCCCAAGCACATATGACCCACAGTGAGGTCTGAATTCATGAGTTTCGCAAGCACCGATGAGTGTGGTCTTGACACTCTTGAAGACAAGAACAATGTTGATGCTCATAAATGATGGTACTTCCGGGGACAAATGTACCAGCACTTGCAACCCATTGCCATCAAAATTTTATCACAAGTTCTTAACTCTTAAGATTCTAATTTCTAAATTCTTGTTGATGAATATTGAATTTATATTTTTTTTTAAAATATTCAAAACTCTTAACTCTCTAATTTCAAAATTGTAAATCTTGATAGATTGCTAGTTCATTATCATCTGAGAGGAACTCGAGCACATACCCCTTCATCCACTCAATAAAATGCAATAGACTAAATTCCAAGAAGGCAAATAACTTGGTCTTTGTGCATTCAAACTTGAGGCTCACAATATACAAAGACAATGCTTACAAAAAAGGGAAGGCAAAGCATTGGGATGTTGAACCAGAGAATGCGGAGTTGGAATCCCACTTTGATGCACTAGCAATTGATGATGATGATCACGAGCTACTTAGTGATGTTGAGGCTGACCCTGAGGCTGGGCTTGAGGCTGCTAGTACTGATGCTAGTGGCACTTTTTGTGCTTCTAATTTGCAACATCAGAATGATGATGATTTGTTTGATGGTTTTTTATGATATTTGATCACTGGTGACTGATTATAAATGTTGACATTATTGTTTTTGAACCCAAACATTGATATGGTGGTGTATTTTGCTAAGTTGCTTTAATATTAGCATAGTGGTGTATGAACTTATTTTCTGCAGCAAATATATATATATATATATATATATATATATATATATATATATATATATATATATATATATATATATATATATATATCTTGTATGGACAAACCCAAAACGAATCCAAACCCAACCCAAAAAAAATTTGGACGAATTTGAACCCGCATCCCTACCAGAATCCGAACCGGCAACTTAGAAAAACACCCATCAACAGTACCCAAGGGAAAAAAATTTGCTGCTTCAACTGGTTCTTCTGTTTCAGTCTTGTCTTGTATTTACCCTCAAGAAACTTCTGCTGTGGCTGTATTATTGGTTGTAACATTTGCTGGCATGTTTTGTACAGCATTTTCTTGCAGATTTTAACTACAATATTTTCTGTAAATGCATTTTTTTCAATACAAAAAGATATGTTAACCCACATAATTGTTGTATTGGAAAATATTCAACTTTTTCCAAGAAAGTAAACCTTGTAGCTCTACCTTATTCTATTTTCTTGGAATTACTTTGTAAGTGTAATATTGGGTTCTGCAACTACAGCTTTAAGAATGGACTTGGCAAGCTACAATGGACACTTGGAACATTACAACTAGAGCATTCCAGTTCAATAACCACACATGTCTAAACAAGGGCAGCCGGCCTGATTTGAACTTGGAAATCAAAATAACAAGTATTTGTTTTACCTCAGCTCCATGCATATTAATAATAGATACTTGATGATCTCCACCATCAGCATTATATGCTGCAAACAACTTTTCTCCATCAGGATGCCATGTGATGTCCTCGGGCCATCTCCTTTGCCCCGGTGATACAGATTCTATCGTACTAAGCAATTTCAAGGACGTCCTGTAAAGACAAATAATATTGTCAATAGTTAAAATAGAGTTAATAAAATAAATAAAGCTCAAAGGAATTGTGCCGAATGTTTGCGCACCAAAAATTACAGGATTTCATATAAGAAATTTAGTAAAGATTTGTATCGGTTCCTTGACCATTCATGTTGGTGTTGCACAACTTCATTTTATTTTTCGTGCTTTCGTTCCTTTATTTTGCTTTCATAGAACACTCTCTTTCCTAGAATACTGTACTGTAAACTGATATATTATCCGGTCCCACTGACCTACTTTTGGTCATTCATAGACATTAATATAATTACCCTGTAAGGCTAATCAATATGATCAACTGTAAAAAGATAATGGGGCAATTGGTGGAAGATGCATGAATCAAGACTATGGAGCCTATTCAACTCTATGTTTACTTACCCTAATCAATCTTTGTTTTTAGTGTGTAATTGTAGGATTTGTTTTAAATCAAGAAGCACAAAATCAGCATCTTAGCTTTTACACTAGGCAAAACCAAAAGGATACACATTTGCATTTTGTTTTAAATAAATGTGAACCACCCCAAAACCAATTGTAAAGAGTGTAAACTGAGAGAAAATATTGTCTAGTTTTAGGTTAGTTTTTATTTTATGAGGAGTTTTGCCTTCTGTTTCTAAGGGTGGTTCTATGCACATTTGTTCGATTTTGAATCGCAATAAAAAATTGGCAAACTATATTATGATATTCCATTTGTATAGAATTATGTCTCATTTCCTTCCCACCAAATTCTCAAAACTGTTATTCATCAAAAACAAGAATCTAAATAAATGATACTTGGAAATCATGTATAAACAATATAGTAAAAATACTACAACTGCTAACCGATCAAAAAAAAAATACTACAACTGCTCTGCTCTTACAATGCATTATATGCAAAGCATTTAGTTGCATGAATAAATGAATACAAGGAATATCATGCAACCTAGAATCATTGAGAAAAATAAATAAATAAAAGAATTTTGTCTCAAAGAAATAGAAAACATTATTTCAAAGAAAAGTACATACCCATTTTCTAGAATTTCCCAAAAGTTTATAGCCCCGTCAAGAGCACTGTAACAAGAAAATTCAAAACACAAAATTAAAATATTGATTAAGATTTGAATCGTTTGAGTCATTCCTTTATAAGAAGTTGTAAGAAAAACAAAACCTGCTACAATTGAACATTAAAACCGATCCCTGAAAGTTTCTCATAGAAACGCAAACTTAGTTGTTTATTATATATCTGAACATATATGATAATGATTGCTGCTACTTTTTTCATTGCATACCTTTTTAGGCGGCTAATATGTTTTATGTGCATACATGTTTATAACATAAAGTACTATTAATCAATAAACCTATAGACTACCAATCAAATGAAACTTCCATTTTTCATTACAGCCAAACCATCCTTTCAAACTTCCTTCTTAAAAGTTGGAAATCTCACCCTCAAACATCTACAAGCACAATTTTTATTTAAAACTCGAAAAGGAAGTAATTGAGTTAAGAGCTCTTTCTTTAATTCCTGTTCTTAAGTGCTTCTAAAATGATGCTGATGATGAAAATGATAGTGAATTCCTCCGTTTTTCAACGTATAACACCAGAAGCCAATGAACCTTATTATAGACCAAATGAATGGGTTCTTGTAGACAGGAGGCCAAGTTTTGCAACTTAACCACAGGGACGCAAATGCAATTACCATCTCTAATTTACAACTTAAAAGTAATCAGATCACAATATGACAGATAGATTTGGACAAGTATTTTACTTTGCACTCAATGATGATGCCCTTGATACTCTTCAAATAATGGCAAAGAAACCTTCCCCGATGTCTGTCTGCAAGCATTGTTTTCATTTAAAAGTAAAACAATAAAATAATTGATTTAAGGGCTCTTTCTTTAATTCTCATTCTCAAATACTTCTAAATTAACAATGCTGAAAATAATAAAGAATATCTTAATTTTTAAACATGTAAGACCATAAATCAATAAGTCTTCTTATAGACAAAATCAGAGGGTTCTCCTAGACAGAAGCAAAGCTCGGCAACTTAACAATAGGGACTCAAATGCAATGATCACCTTTATCTTATGACCTACTAGTAATCAGATCATGATATGATTTGGATGAATATTGAATCTTATGCTGTCAATACTGATGCCCTTTACATTGCTAAAATCACAGCAAAGAAATATTGAAACAAATCACCAAATGTTTACAATAGAAATAAAAATTTAGTTGTTCATTGTATGCCTAGGCATATACATTTACAATAACTGCCACGTTTTTTATTGCATGCCCCTTTAAGTGCCACTCATAATGGCTAATATGGTTTCCATGCATATATGTTGACAACAACATGAAGTACTACTAATCACTAACCCTATAAACAATATTAATCATATGAAACTTCCGCTGTCATGACAGCCAAACTGTCCTTTCAAACTTCATTCTTTAAAAAAGGAAAACCCACCCTCATATATCTGTAAGAACAGTTTTCATTTAAAAGAAGAACAAGATATAATTGATTGAAGGGCTCCTTTACTTCCCATTCTCAAGTACTTCTAGAATGATCCTGCTGAAAATGATAATGAATTCCTTGATTTTAAAACACATAACACCACAAATCAGTAAACAGTATTATAGTCCAAATGAGAGGATTCTCCTAGACATGAGGCCAAGTTCTGCAACTTGACAACAGGGACTCAAATGTGATTTCCATCTCTGTTTTACGACCAACTAGCAATCAGATCATGATATGAATGAGAGAGATTTTCACATATATTTGATATTATGACCTTGACATTGCAAGAAATCTTCCCTAATGTTACTCTAATATTTCCTAAAGTAACTAGAACAATTCTTGTTACCATTTTGACCCTTTCATTCCAATTCAAAATATCATTTTTCAAAATTATGCCCTTTTTGGCTGAAAAGCATAATGTCATATGTTGGAATTCCAAATCTCACCCTGCAATTCTAGAGGACAAGCACTAAAAGCATAAAGATGTCCAAAAAACACTATCACTAAATATAACTTGTATTACCTTACTAGACTGTTAAACTAATGATCTCAAAACAATTGATTAATAGCCAGTCTCAATGCAAAGCCAAATTGGTTTTAAATATGATGTCATTTACAATTCCTTCTTCATGTGAAAAAACCAAGACATGCATAAATGTTTCTAAGCACGTGGCAAATCTAAATCTCTAAGATTGGGTACAATGAAATGTCCCCTTTTTCAAATAGGATTTAATAATAAATAAATAATAAAATTAAAAAATAAAATAATAAAAATAAATTAAAAATTAAAAGTATAAAATATAAAATAATAAAATTAAAATATAACATAATTAAAAATATAAAATAAAAATATAACAATTAAATTTAGTTAAGTTCAATGAATGGTGAAAAGGCATGAAATGAAAATTTGTGACTTCCACAAACATGGGATATAAACGGAAAAGAGAACTTCATTTGAAAAGGGGGAGAGAGGAAGGAAGAGAAAAGGGAAGTTGTGAATCAAGTAAAAATCAATGGAAGAGAAAAAAAAATAGAAAAAAAATAAGGAGTGACCCCTTCAAAGCGTGAAAGTTATGAAGGGTTGTGACTCTTTCAAAGAGTGACAATTATGAAGGGTTGTGATTCTTTCAAAGGGTAGAAATAATGAAGAGTTGTGACTCTTCCAAAGGGTGGTAATTGTTAAAGGGTTGTGACCATTGTAAAAGGCAGCCATGATGAAGAGGTGTGACTCTCCCCGACATTGGAAGATATAAAGGGAAGAAGGTTTCATTTGAGGACATCCAAGAGACATCAATTTGGCAAATAATATATTATTGTCAAAGGCAACAATGAAAGTGGTAACTCAATTCTTATGAAAGGTGGTGGCCCTTTCACCAATAAAGTATAAAGGAGATTTTGTTCCAAGCATTGAAGGACTTATCAATCATCCCTCAAGAAATCGAGCAAACAATCAAACAGCAAGGTCAAGCAAACAATCACTAAATCCACATCAATCATCAATTCATCTTGGGATCAAGAAAACACACAATTCGGCAATCAAGCATCACTCTATCAAATCAACATTCATTCAATCACCACCACTATATCAAATCAGCATTCATAATGTCGTCACTTTTCAATCATCTAATCAACAATCACTTAATCACAACTCACCAATACCTCAAATCATCAAATCAAAAGAATCTGTTTAATCAATAAATCATTCAACAATATTCTAATAAGGCTATTCATAAGCAAGAAATCATAAATAAGCCCATAATAGCCTTATTAGAATATTTAGAAGTTTCCTTTTTAATGCTCTCAATAGCTTCCTGATAGTTTCCTATTTTATAGCAGTTCTTTTTTGGATTCTTGCTATTTTGTAAATATCGTTGTTGTATATATGAGCATGTTGCTCATTGTAACTCATTCATTCAATATAAAATAATCTGTTCATAATTATTTTATGGTATCAGAGCTAAGTTAAAACTTTCTTCGAAAATATTATAATTTCTTTCTTGAAATTATCTGTGCAATATTTTCGAGTTTGCTGCCTCTGGTCGACTCTGCAATTTTTTCGGATTTCTCTTTGCTCGTGGTGTTCATCTATGACCTATGGTGCTTCATCCGCAACCTGTGCTTCGTTCGCAACCTGTTCGTCCGCGAACTGTGGTGCGACCTATGGTGTTCATCTGCGACCTGTGGTGAGAAAGGCTCGAACACGCGGCACTGTGCTTGTGGTTAGAAGATTGCCGTGTTTGTTTTAGGACACGATATGGTTTCCTTCCGGCACGACCTTCATTGTTTTCATGCTTCCTGTTTGTCGAATCTCCACTGCACTGCATTTTTTTTGGCTCCTATTTGTGGTCTTTCAAAACCAGAGCCATTTTTTTGCTAAAACCCTAATTTTTGGGATCCAAAAAAAAATTTAATACATTTTCGTGGTGGGTTTTTCGAGATCCTATCTGGGTCTTCGTCAAAAAGTTTTGGGTACCTCATTTTTCGTGCCTCGATTTTTGAGCCAACAAATTTGAATTTTGATTTTAGATTCTTTCTACATTTTCCGTTTGCTTTTCTGAGTTCTTGTTAGATTTTTCTAGGTCTGTCCAAAAATTGTCTCGAAATCCGTGCAATTTACATAGACAACTATAAGCAATATAGCGTCACCTACATGTTTGATATACAAATTGGAATCCGATGGACTCCGCTGAAAGCCCTGATCGGTTAAGTATCTATCAATCTTCATGTACCAGGCCCGAGAGGCTTGTTTCAGACCATAGAGAGCTTTGACAAGTTTACAAACTTTGTGTTCCTGGCCAGCAACCTTAAATCCAGGAGGTTGTGTCATGTATACCTCTTCCTGCAAGTCACCATTCCGAAAGGCACTACTAACGTCCATCTGATGAACTTTCCAACCAAACTGAGCTGCTAAGGCAAGAACAAGCCGTACTGTACTCATTTTGGTTGTAGGAGCAAAGGTCTCTTCATAGTCAATGCCTTCTTTCTGTGAGAACCCACAAGCAACAAGACGAGCTTTATACTTGTCTAAGGTTCCATCAGCTTTGTATTTCACCTTGTACACCCATTTGCAACTAATGGGCTTCTTCCCTGAAGGAAGATCAGAAAGAGCCCAAGTGTGATTTTTCAGAAGACTTTGGAACTCTGTTTCCATAGCCTGTTCCCACTCAGAAATACCGTTAGCCTTAGAATAGGCCTGGGGCTCATAAACACTATGAATGTTAGCCATAAGAGCAAAATTGACTGTAGGATGTTGTTTGCTCTTATTTTTGGAAGCTCTGCCCTCAATGAGCTCATCATCCCTGAGATCACTAATAGTTTTAACCCACCATTTAGGCCGGAGAGAGGAGGAACCAATATCTGGAGGGGCTGGAAGAGGCTCAGGAGCAGAAGCAGGAGCAGGAGGAGGATTATGTTCTGGGGCCTCAATAGGATCGACTCCCCTATTCTGTGATAATCAGGGCGTGCTCAAACTGGCAAAGAATCTGGTCTTCCATGAAAGAACCAAGCATGTTGAAACTCATTGTCATTACATTCGTCAGCTGGTTGAAGACAAATCCATCCAGTTGTTGTAAGTTCCTACATTGGAGCAGCCTGCGGACATCTTCACCAAGTCTCTTGGTTCTAATAAATTTGTAAAATTCAGGGAATCTATTGGTGTTGTAGATAGATTGAGCATTATGGGGGGTATTAGAATATTTAAAAGTTTCCTTTTTAATGCTCTTGATAGCTTCCTGATAGTTTCCTGTTTTATAGCAGTTCTTTTTTTTGGATGCTTGCTATTTTGTAAATATTGTTGTTGTATATATGAGCGTGTTGCTCATTGTAACTCATTCATTCAATATAAAATAATCTATTCATATTTATTTTAGTCCTATCTATGATTTCTTGCTTATCAATAATGAATGAATATGATATTAGATAAGATAAGATAAATTTATTAATGTCCAACAAAAGACCACAAAGAGGGTCAAAGGGACTGTCGAATACAAAACAAAAGGCCAGCCCACAGTAAGGACACCAAACAGTGACTGAAGGCAAAACAGAAATGACAACAACAAGAACCAACAAGCAACAGCAAAAGGGCAAGGGGAGCATCAGAAAACACCGCTACAAAACCGGAATAGCAGAGAAAAACCCCAAGACAAAGGGGTAAGCCGAAGAAGTAGTAGTGCCCACAAAACGCCTCTAAGACTTACTAGAAGAGGAAGAAAGTTGCTGCTAGAAAGAGCTCCTCCAGGGTCTCACGGATTTGGGATGACTAGAAGGGGGACCAAACTAACACTTGGTACCACATGTTGATTGAAGCCCAAAGCAAGAGGTGATAAGTTGACAAGATTGCGTGCTACCAAGCTGCTGAATTTGGAGTGAGCAATCCCGAAGCCTCATGGCCTCCTAAAGATAAAGTGCAAGACATCTCTAATTTGTGAGCCTAAAAAAGGTGGAAAGACACTGAACCCCCCTGAAAAGGCGGTAGAACAACCCTCTGATCTCATAGTACATAGAACACTGGAATATGAAGTGCTCCTTCGTCTTGCCTCTCCGATGAAGCATAACCGGCAATCTTGTTCTCCCTATCCAGCTAATGATCTATCTCAACATGGAGTCGATGAGAGCCCACTCTGAAATGCAACCTGTGGTGGAATAAGTAAGAAGGGCAGGCAATGAATTTATCCTTCAGCTCTAACAAGTACTCAACATAAAACGTCATCTTAGGGCGAAGAACCCTATGAGGATTAACCCAAGCAATGTGGATGAGCTATTTGTAAATGTATGTTTTGATACACTTGTTCAACTCCTACCTAGACAGTTTGAGGTGATGAGGGGCATCAAGAAAATACTGGACGGGAGGGAGACAATCCATCTCAATCCTATGGACCCAAGAAGGGTAGAGGCCTTAGTGTACCAACCACGGGCCCAACCTGAAGAAACAGAGGCAACAATAGACTCAGAGTAGCAGTAGGCAAGGTAGGAGTCCCTATGGCACCCCTCGTGAGAGTTAACAAAACCATGAAGGCGGTGCAAGAACCAAACAAGATCAAAGATAGCCCCAAGCCTAAAGGGGTGAGCCCCAAACTCTGCAAGAATAATTTTATGGGAAGTGGACTGCTTGCACCTGATGATGTGCCGAAGAAGAAGAATCTAAACCTGCTCACTGGAAGCCCAATCAGTGTAATGTCCCCACTTTAGCAGTTGACCAAGCGTGTGTGCGTTAGCCTTGTTATACATGGTCCCGAGGGCTAACGAAGGGTTTAAGGGGATCCTGGAGTGTTTTGGCCTAGTCATTTCCAGTTTGGGCCAAAATGAAGTTGATTTACTCAGTTTCAGGCATACTTACTATTTTTAGTAAGTCAACAGGACACAGTGGAGGCCAGTTTTGGTGATTGGATTTGATACTCTTCAGTGAGAGCTTTCCGACGAGCTATCACTTGCATTATTCGAAGTCCGATTGCTAATACATTTTAATGCCTGAAGTTTTATTAAAGTAACATTTAATTTAATTGTAAAGTATTAAAGTGTTACTTTAATATTTATTTTATGGGGATGTGTACCCAAGGGAGACATAAGGGGATATTTTAATATATGTTTTATATTGCTCATCTTTTATCCCACATTGCCCATGAGAGTTGAACCGACCCTTGGAAATAGAATAAAAGGAAGCATTTGTGGCTTCATTAGATAGGTTGAATATGAGAAGAAATTGGTGTGTGAGTTGCAGATCCGTTCTTGGCATTTGAGGACGTTTATCCTCTCTTGTGACATTCCAGACGTCATTCCCTTGGGGTTTGGCCTTTGGAATCCATTGTTATCAGTTTCATTATCAGGCAGTTTAGTTGCATTTCCAGCTACAGGCAGATTTGGTATTTTGCTCATATCTTCTTCACTACTTGTCCAATGCTTATGCCGCTTTGAGGGAATGATTTTATGAAGGTAGTGGAATGATTGAAGGACAAAGTACTGTAGCGGCACTGTTCATGCGGCACTATTCACGTGGCACTATTCACGTCACTGTTCACGTCACTGTAGCAGCAAGTTTGAAAGCATGGGCTGGAGTATTATTTCATTAATGCTGGAGTAATTAGTGAGTTGATAAATCTGCCATGTATTTGATTTTATTAATTCTGAAAATAACATTTTATCGGCAGCAGTTCATTGTCCACTTTGCATATTATTGTAGTTTATTTCTTGTTTATGTTGTATGATTCCTATTCCATGCACAAAACACAACAAACAAATAGATGTTTGATTTCCAGTGTTATAAGGGTTTTAAAACATTAAATGGAGAAATAAGAAGTTGAATGCAAACTGTTTGACATAATTCCTTTCAGCAGTGGGTTTAGTTTTTTGGGGCATTCAGGGGTGTCCATTACAATCAGGCTCCAATAAGGAAGGCCCCCAAACCACAGAGCCATAAAGAACAGTAGGTCTATCAAAGAGTCCATGAGAGTCAACTTGGACGTGGTATGTTGGAAGTGATGTTGAAAGCACCGTCTCTCAAGAATGGACAAAAACCCATACCCCTTGTTGATGCGCGACTGGAGAGCGAACCTCAAGTTGAAACAAGGACCAGAGAACTTAACCCCCAGATGTGTAAGAAGAAGAAATCTCAACCTTCACCCCTCTAAGGAAAAATGCATGTGAGAAGTCTTGAGAAAGTTGAAAACCATCACCTTAATTTTCCCTAAATTAATCGTCAACTACTGCAAATCACAAAAGGTCACAAGACCACCAAGCTATCTCTATAAACCCTCAGGAGAGGAGACCAAAGGAACAACATCATCAACAAAAACCAGAATAGAAATCAAAACCTAGTGAAGTAGGCAACCGTCCTTAGCAGGGGAGTGCTCCCAAAGTAACCCCTCAAGCTCGTCAATGTAGATACCAAATAAAGTAGGGGACAAGGGGCAGCCCTGCTTAACACCAATGGTGCTACTGATGAAATCAGAAAATCCCGCGGGGGTCCTAAGATGAACCAGAACTCTCTCGTAAAGTCTCATGATAGCTTTAAGGAGAATCTCGAAAATACCAATGTCATCAAGTCTCTGAAACAAGATCGTCTTCGAAACAAAGTCAAATGCTTTTATGTAACCTTTTATGTGAAGAATACATGCAATAATGTGTAACTCTTATATGTTTGTTGTATCAATCATAGTAGGGATAATAAGGGAATATTGGGGGAAGAAGTTGTTATGAGGTCCTCTTCTAAGCACGCCACCTCATGGTGGTGATAGATTGTCCCATGATGCCAAGGGGGTGCACAGAATGCCTCGCCCTTGGGCTTAGAAGGGAAGGACGCTCCGAACACCCTATTGTAGTTTCCTTAAACCCATACCTTGGTTGACCATTATGGTAAGGAACTCTTATCATACGGAGGATAAGAGTGGCAATGGAAGAGGGGAACGGTTGTGGGTTTCCTCACTAGGTACACCCCCTCATATGGATTCCAAAGAGCCACATGATGTCCAAGAGGGATGACATCCGCTCTTGGGCCTAGGGTAGAGGATTTTTTAGGCACCCTAATATGCCTCTTACCCTAGTTGTACTATGGTTGAACTCCATCAATAAACTATATCAATCTTATGATTAAATTAATGTCCCTAACCCTAGTAGGAAAGATCTATGCTTTTAATGTCTCTAATAAGGAAGATCTATTTTGTTGATTATGTTTCAATGGTTTCCTAACATGTTGTAGGATCTCAACTAGGTACATGGATGTTTACTAATTCTATTATATTTCTTGTTCTATTTGGAATTTGTGATTTAGGGCCAAAACTAGGGCATTTACAAAAGGGAACATTACATTCAATCAGCATCATTAGACTTTTGTACACTGGTAAAATCATCAGTTATGATAAATTAACAACTAAAGCATGAGGCCTATTTTGTAATAAAAAAACATAACATAGAGTCATCAATACCTATAACAAGAAAAGGAAACAAATACATGAGAGGGGGCATAGTTAAGCATATCAATGAGATCTAGAAATGTTTAATGCAGTTTACTCATAGGCTACAAGAATTCCACCTGGTTGCACAAAGATGACCAATGGAAGGATTTATCACAAGGCTTCTTAGCTTTCGCTTGTGTTGACTAGAAACATAGCTTGGGTGAAATAATTGCATGGTAGATGCAGATTTACTACTGCATACTTCTGAAATCAAATCAACACACTCTCTATCATCTGCACAATCAAAGAACAATATTTGTAGATTAAAATGAAAACTCCAACAAAATTGACTTGTAATCTCTTTAAGTTGCCTTATCATAATTTTATAGAAATATAAAACAGGGTTCCATACTCATTGTGAATCAAAACATTTTAATACACACACTAACCAAGTATTTATTATCGAAAGACAAGTCAAAAATGTTAAAACAAATAAGGAGATGGTTTTAAAAAAAATAAAAAGAGCTTATCAGAATAATCTTGTCACAATAATTGATAAGGAAAGAAAATTTACAAGAGCTATTGCAAGTAAAATACAAAAAAATTGTCATGACCATGAGATTCCAAATGCCAAGGAACTAATATTCCAATTGGTCTAGTAACAAAGCATTTCGTAAACAGAAACAACAATTACAAAATCTAGTAGCATGTAGCATGTCATTATAGACAGAACAAATATTGAGGATAAATACCTACTTTGAGTAAAGAATTCTAGGAGCAATAATTGAACACATAATTGCATCTTTGCTAGAATTGTTTGTTGGTCAATTGCAACTAAACTTGATGAAAATAACCTAGGACATTGGGTCTTGTTGTTGTGAGTTTAGTGACCACTCCTACATGCAGAATGAAACACTTAGTATTCCATGAGGAAACACCAAATGTTAAATCCTCTCTTGAACAAGGAAACCTTAGATGCTAAACAATGTGGAATATTGTGTGATCAACTAAGATGACCCCAAGGTTTAGACTGCATACTTGCGACTTTAGTGTGGGCACAACTCAATTTAACGTTGTGGTTTGTTGGCAACCATACGGGAACTTACAATATTCATTCAAAGGAATATCAACTTTCTAAATGCGAATGTTCTAGTAATTTGACCTCTTCAACTATTTCTAATAAAATGTAGTGCAAAAAGAATTTGTGTTTAGGAATCTAAGCTAACTCTAACAATGCAACAGACTATTGATGGTGAGGTGGAACTAAACTAGTCCTTGCTTCACCAAATCAACTACACAAAGGAGGGTTCAATCTTCTAAGGGTGCATAGCTGATTTTCATATTGCTAGCATTCATTCAAATACCCAATTATGGCACAATCCAAATGAACATTCCCAATTGAAGTTAAGTGCTTGCAATGAGTTCAAACAAACCTTACATTGTACTTGCAATCAACAAGTACCAAAAGGTATAAACATAAGTCTCACCATAATTCACCAATCAACAATATCTTCCATTCATCTACTTAACTACTTCTCAACATAAACAAATCCTATTCTAAGTGAGGAAATGTGAAACCGTGCAACACTCCAAAACTTCATAAGTATTCACCGTGATAACAACAATGAATTAAGAATGATTTTGGCAGTATTTTGGCAACAACTTCATCAAGCCTCCCTTTACAAATGAGAGGGGCAAGGTTTTATATAGGAGTCTTTCATATAATGGACGACCTAGATTGATTTGGAATCAATGGCCAAGATTATCTCATAAAACCCAAATGTAACTACCACCCACAAGCATTTAATGCCAACCAATGAAAATAAGGCACCAATCTATGGGCCAATGAGAAAATTACATTACTTTGAAATACATATCCACTTGAGGATGCATTCCACATGTCCACTTGGAATAACTTGATTGGATGAGGATGAATGGATGCCACCTCAGCATGCTTGTCTTGCAATCCTTGTTTCAACTCTATTTTTCCATCCTCTCTATTGTCGAAATCTTATCCTTGAGTTGTTCTTGAAATGGTTCTTATCTTGGTATATTGGTCTTCTTGTAGTGACCAGGTCCTTCATATTGTAATTTCCTTCATGAAGATCTTTGATTTTTGAAGAAAATCCAAGATTGTGACAATCTTATCTTATCTTATCTTCATAAAGCAATTCACTTTCTTTGTACAACTTATTTGCTGGTTTCCTTCTCAACATGGGAGTCTTGTTTCGAGTTTGAACTTGTCTTCCACCTACTCTTGTCCAAGCTTCCTTGTCATCTTAAAGTGTTCTCCTCCTTTGAATTTCATCTCTTTGAGCTAGTCCTCCGTCCTTTTGACCATCATCACATACATCATCCTTGAGCAGGAAACAAAACACTTTGGATCAAGATTACGAACAAAAATGGATGCATGTTAATCTTGAATAACTGAAAATGATTTTCAACATACACAATCCTTCATTTAGTATTGGAATTGAATGAAGGGGTTTGATTTTGCTTGGGAATCTCAGACTTTTAGCTTTCTGAAATCAGGACATTAAATTTGCAAACAAACTTAGAAGTGAAATTTCGAAATTGAAAGATCTGAAAATAATAAGATATCGCCTCTAAAATCTGATTTTCAAACCTGAAACCAATCTGATTCTGAGAATAAATCTGATTAATTTCAATCTAGACGACTTCTTTCTTCAATTTTTCTCTGATTTTTTTGCCAAGAAAATCGTCTATCTCTATGCCCTAGTACACAATAGGTGGAGGCATCTTTGATTCCACCTCTGATTTCTCACATTCACAGCCTCTGTGATGAGGAATTAATCAGACTTTGGGCCCTCTCATGAAGTTTGTACTATTCCTAAAGCAGATAGGGACAAGTGGAAAATTCATGTCCATAGGGACTTTCCCTTTCAACGGCAATTGCTCTAACCATGAGTGGAAATTTGATCTCCATGGGGACTTCTCATCAGGACACAATAGAAATTCGATTTCTATAGGGACTTTTCCTCTAGACATGGTGGAAAATCAATCCCTATAAGGCTATGTGCTGAAAGTACAATTTTTGCTCACGATGAATACAAACTTGATAGCAGCACTGTAAAGTACCAAAAAAATCATGGACTTCAAAAAAATTGCACCTGAACAGGAATCTATATGAGCTCGAAAGGAGCCTTGGATTTTCTAAGAACTAGGATTACTCAGCAGCACTTATGACAAATTGAATTTTCTGGAAAATCCATGCATCAAAATCAATATCTGATCACACCACTGCATAGAGCATGAAAAATTAGCCCATACCAAAAAGATGCTCAGAATAGGGAGCTCGGATGACTGAGAAATGGCTTCTTGAAGTTGAGCTTCAAATCTGAAAGCTTCATTGGAGAGGGGTCAAAAAGACCAAAGCATGTGCTGATGCCAGCAATGCATCATTCCTGAATTTGGCAAGATTTTCACCAACTCTGGAGATGCTTCTGAAAACGGAATCCTGTCAGCTAAATCTGAAGCACTATCAAATTTGCCATCTCTACTAAATTTAGCAGACTACCAAAAAACTGCTAGATTGAAGTACAACAAAAAAACCTTCAAATTTGGCGGATCTGCTGAGAATTTCTGGAAATTTTAATTTTTTTAATTTACTTTCAGAAATTTAAATTTCTGAAAAAAAAAAGATTTTTTATGCAAAATTTTATGTTAAAAAAACTTTTAAAGACATATAAGTCGAGGGCAGGTGGGCAGGTGGGCAGGTGGGGCCTCCCACCACACGCCTTTTAAGGGGGCTTCCTTAAGAGGTACACAGACCTCTTTAAGCCAACCTCATTATAAAGAACATTTTCCTTTTCATACGGGTCTGACAGGTACAGGGTGCTTGTCAGTACCCTCTTAAATTTTGACTTTTTAAAAAACAACTTATTACAGCAAAAAAACTGCAAAATGTTTTTTAATATTCGTAGAAAAATAACTATTTTTTTTATTTAAAATTTTTAATAAAAAATCATACCGTGTTTGCAGTAATAATGGCGTTCATATGGTAGGGAAGTGGAAAAAAATTCTGAAGACAAGATCAATTGCTCCGATTTGGACAATTTGACAGTCAATATTATAGCTGGTTTGGGCCTTCTAAGCTCAATGGCAGGGTCTGTTTTAACCCAAAATGCTCAGAAGTGGCACATGCATTCCAAATCTGGTAACCACCTCCCACCTTCATAGATATGGCCTCTGGTGTCTGAATTGGATGAAATAAAAGGCAAACCTGTTTTTCTCAAACCTTTTGAATCCAATGGTGAACTCAGATTTGACCCAACAAGCTCTAATTATGACCTGAAATACAAAGCCATGAAGAGGACCCCCCAAATCCACCAAAAATTGCAACCAAGATCTCTCAAAAAGACTATCCAAGGAGAAATATGTATCTAATTTTTGTAACCAAGCCCTTGCTGAGGAGCTACCAAATTTGTCAAAAGTAGGAGTGGTGATCTTTCCCAAATGGAGTTGAACATCTTTCCTCTATCCATACCATCTACTCCTACACCCATTCCGTGTCTTCATCTCATTAAATTTTGTGAAGGTCATGTCCCTGCATATGGTGATGCTTAGGGCATTATATTAATAATGAAGCCTTGTCATTTCATCTTCTTGATCAGGTTGCAAATCATCTTTGGTTGTCGCTCCTTTCCCCGAAGATTTAGCCCTTTAAGTTTTCATATTTACTGAAGCCTTCTCGCCGCCAAAGTTGCTCCCTTCTCTCCATTCTGTATAGATCTCCCAGTACTCAGTTGTTGGTTCAATTGTCTTAAACGTTGGACCATTTCAATCATGGTATCCCTCATGCTGATCTAGAATTCTTTCGTCTCCTTAATGAATTCTCAAGGATTTGCTTCTTCTCTGTCACCCATGGAAGCCTCCTTTTCTCTCTGTTGATACCTCAGATCTCTATCACTCATGAAGCAAACAGAGGCGGGCAAGATGCAAAGCTCTGATACCACTGTAAGAAGCCTGAGTTTTAGATTTTGCAAAACCTTATCCCTATCTGAAACTGATGAAATAATTAATTCAATAATAACTTGTTGCAGAGTTGTAGATGTAGTAACAATAGCCAAACAACAATGATTTTAAATGTAGACTGATGATAGATCCTCAACTAAACAATGCTGAATTCATAACCCCAAAATAGGTGCTCAGATTTAACATTAACATAAGTAAATACATCAACAGAAAACACAAATGACAGTCCAACTATTGCACCTCTAATGTCTCTCATTAAACAAATCGCCAATGACGACTTCTAACCTGAGACTATATGTTGGTGGCCTCTGAGCTGGAGGTTTGCTTCTGCTACCGATTGCCAGGCCTGAGATAATGTGCCACTGGGCTGATTGATATGGCTCATATTTGGCACCTTTAAGTGGTGCCCTTATCTCCTTCCTGCACCTTCTACTTCATCTAAATCCTTAATCCTGTAGGTCTACAATATTGCAATAGAGAGTTTATAGGTAGGGGTTTCATCTCACCTGCAAATGCTTTTGAGATTGGCATCCTAGAGAGCAGTCATGCTTGGACAGCAAATTCTCCAAATTCGTCCTGCTAATACTTTGGCTCCGTCTCCTTTGAATGGGTGTAATCAGTATAAAATGCATTTTGTCATGTTGATAATATTGGTTATCCGTCAAGGTATTAGTTGCCTGTATTAAGTTTGTTATCACTCTCGGGTAGTTGTTGTGTCGGTTGGTTGACGGTTGTGTTCCTCTTGGCAACCGTCAGGTCCTTTAAATATGTCATATACTGCCAAGGGAGAGGGTATGGTATCATCAGGTAAATTGTAATCCTTGGTGGACCATCTCTGCTCTTTTTCACTATAATGTATTCATGAGCTAATAAAGATATATTTTACTCCTATATCTGGTATGGACTGCCATCTGTATTATTATTCCATGTATGTAAATTACTAGATATGGCAGTAAACAATGGGCACTAGCCACACTAATCCTCCAAGTCAGCCCAAGTCAGCCAAAAGAAAGAAAAAGATTAAATTATATCATCCAGGTCAGCCACAAAACAGAAATGATTCATTATTATCATTAATATATTTAATACAAGTCTTGACTTATTTAATATTATTTATTAATAAATAATGTTTTAAATAAATGCTTTAGCCTTTATTTATTGCTGCGAATCGAAAAACTGGTCCTTATATTGGGGACATGACATTTGCTGAGCAGCACTAGTCAAGGTCAGTGATTAATATTTATTTATATGTCAGTGATCTATTGACTGCAAATTTCTGTATTTGCTTTCTTGAACTACTATTTTGTAAAACAAATATAAGGAGTTCTAAAGAGTTTTCTGTTGAATATATATTGCAACAAATTTGGTGTTGTAATATCAATATTTGGAGAACGGAATTCAATATTATGATTCTTATTCTTAATGTTCCTGAGGCAAAACACATAATTCCTGCCCACTATAACTTGTGAAATTGCATTATTTTCGTAAAATATTTGGAAAGTATAGTACAGGATATGACTACAAACAACATATATTTCACAAAATATTTTTGAAGAGTAAGAATAGAAAGACATAAGATGTACACAAAATGCTCTCAGAATGGAGTTTGATAACGATATACGTCTATAGCACAAGATTAAAATACTCTATGCTTCCATAGAAGCTAAAACAGCCTGTCAACAGGAAAGAATAAGGTTTTCTTTTACCCAAGCACTGGGTAAATTGGGAAAGGAAACCCATTTGCTTCGTATCACTGAGAGAAATAATGGTACTTACGGAAATATTTTAAGAAATGTCCAGCTTAAGTCCAACATTGAAAATAGAGAATACCTGACTTCTGCTTTGGTATCTGCTCTTCTGAGTTTTCGTTGTCTGAAAGATTCACAAGTTCAACTTCGGGTGCAGATATATATCCCCTTGACTTAGATTTAATTCCAGAAGATTCAAATTGTCTGTCCCTTGAAATAAGTTTTATTCCACCTGGTGTTGATCTTATCTTGGTGATATATGTAGACCTGATTGATTCTTCTTTTTTCATTGCTGTCGGGATAACTAGCTTAGGCTTAGACTGCCATTCCTTTCCATCACTATCCTGTTCAGATCGAAGGCTTTTCAAATTGCCCTCTATTTTAACTTTAGATTTGTCATAGTCAGTAATTAATACATCCTGGATTGTTGCTTGATGTTTATGTTGTATCTGTGATAGAATTACTTCAGCATCAGATAGCCTCTTTTGAGCCTCCTGCAGCTGCAACATCCTTGCAAACAAGAAAACAAGTAAAAAACTAAATTTATAACTCTATATGCAAATTCATCAAGTTTAAAAGACAATTAACTACTCCTGGAGAAAATTTTTTACATCATGATCCTAGAAAATTTTCATGGGTACTGAAGATAAAAACGATTGGCTAACCAAAATTCTGTTTGCATCCAACACTGATGGCAAAAACCATAGTGTAGTAAGAATGCATCCAACTTTGAATCTCTACCATGTTGAAGAAAATAAAAGGAGAATCCAAAACACTTCTTTGCACGGTAGCATACGGCACAAACTATTTATTACATTACACAGTTGGAAGATTACCAATGATCCTGTCCTCTACGCTGTTGAAACTACATGAAACCATGAAAAATCTTCATTAATATTCAACTCTCAAATTATTTTGTTTTGAATCTTTCAAACTACCAAGACTAGCAATGGCAACTAAGAAAACTACCCTGGAAAGCCATAGGAAATGTGATCAAAACATCCCAACCACAAACTATGCATTCAAACCAAACATATATTTTAACTAGTTTCCATGATTTCAAAGGAGATAGCTTATCTCTGAACTCGTCTGATAGCATATTATCCACCTACCTTTTTGTCTTGTCCAAATGATAGACCATGGAGTGTGATCCGAAACATTGATGCAAACCAAACACTTTTTTTGCTAGAAGCGTGAAACTCATTTTCATTGACTGTGAAAGCCTCATGTCTACGATTGACTTTTACGTAATCACGGAAGAGACAACCTATAAACAAAGAAAACTGGAAAAGTGGTTCCAGCAGTAATGTGGAAACTTGCCACTAAAGCATGTCTCTAAAGCTATCCACATTTAGTTTTTGGTTATAATAAGACAAGCATATTAATGCCCATGAGTGATCAAAAAAGTGACTCAATTGGGCTCTAGAATACATCAGTTTACAGTAGAAAGTTCTATGAAGAGAGCATCTAGGAAAGAAAAATAAAGGAACAAAAGCACAAAAAGCAAAATTGAGCAGTGCAATACCAACACATGTGGTCAAGAAGGGAAACAATATCCATGAAAAGAAAGGGCTGATAAGAACTGAAAGGATAGGATACAAATTTAATCATATCTTTAACAAAGCCTAAAAGGAGGAAATCGTCAATCACTGTGAAACGGATGATACATGATCTAGTAATGCTCATTGGAGCATCCCAAAGGCCTAGGAAGAGCAGACATGGCAGTTTAAATATGAATCAAGATTCAAAACACTCCCATTAAGTCTCTTCTAACATCCAAGGCCAATGTAACTCCCATAGTAGTGAAGAAACTCATAACACATGTTTGTCCTTACAGCCCGATGAGCAGTTGAAAGGGAGCAGATCCATGTTGTCAAGGAGAAAAGCTATGACATAGAGAAGGCGTAAAACCATGTTGTTGAAGGCGAACATGCAAAGGTATCTCAATAATAGTGGTGTGCTGGGAGAAACATCATCTCACAAGTCTATCCGCTTCTATGCAAAGTAGTATCCAAAGGGCATTTAGTGTCACCAATGTTTTGAATTGACTAGAAGCAAGAGGTGATCAACAAGGAGACTCTAGGGCATGAAGGGACTCCTGCAGCAATTTGTGTTGAAGGTTGATGACTCCTGAAGATAAAGTACCAAGGATCATTGGTCTGCACATTTAAAGAAGGTGATGCAATGTTCCCTAAGTTGTAGAGTTATTGGGATCTCCCTTGGATCTCAGAGTAATCTAAAATGAAACATTCCTTAGTCTCTACCTCCTAGAAAGAGAAAAGATGGCATATTCGATCTTGGCAACGGATGTGATGACCAATCTCAACTCGTAGTTAACAAGTGCACACCCTTAGTTGGCCAAGGGGAGATCTCCTCCCATGAATAAATGGCATTGAAGATAGAAAGGATGACAAACAACAAATTCCACCATTTGTAGGAAATATCCTACACAAAAAGAAAGCTTGGATCTGTACAAGTCAGGGGGCAGATCCAGGTGAATTGGGTGTAAAATTTGTATATCATCTCTAACAACTTTAGTTATGACCGAGCATCCACAAAGTACATGAAAGGAGGTACTCTATTAATAGAGATGAAGTAAGTTTGTAATATCCCTTACTAATTCTGATTTTTTATCTTGTCAAACACTTTGAACACAAAGGGATATCTTGTAGATTGCTTCTAATATGCTTAGCTTCAATTGGTATCAATAGAAATACTTGCAAAAGTCTTCAAAAAGATCTAAAAATTATATTAGAATGAAAATGCAATTGACTGATTACAAACATTGAGTGATGGCCAAGACTCTTGGCTTACTAAGGGAATGTTCTTTAGAAGCTCTCTAAAAATCATTGCCAAAATTCCCTCAATAGAGCGATTGAACTTCTTGGTGAAATTGATGCCCAAATGGATGTCACCAATCAACAATCTGCATACCTCATACCAAGTTGACCTCCAAGAAATCTGAACACAATGATACTAATGTGAAAGACTGAATATCTCTCACCCAAACAGCTGCAACCCTTCGGAGGATCTTTCACCACCTCAATTATGCTCATCAATGGGAGTGATCGTTCCCAATGACCAATGGAATAACTTTGCAGAAACCCTTGGCTCCACAAATGAACATATCAAAGCAATTGTCAAGAACTAGATGATTAGAAGCTTAACTGACCCCCTATTTATACTTTTCTCCAATAGGAGGTGGATCCTTCAAGAAGCTTCTAGGGACTTGAGGAGGTGGATCATGATGAGGTGGGTCCTTCAAGAAGCTTCTAGAGACATGAGGAGATCGGTCCTTCAAGAAGCTTCTAGAAACATGAGGAGGTGGTTTCTTCAAGAAACTTCTAGAAACATGAGGAGGTGGATCCTTCAAGAAGCTTCTAGAAACATATTATTTTATTTTGTTGCCTTATTACATTAAATATAAGGTCACATTTTAATATTCATTTAATTGATAACCTTACAAATAATTAATTAATTTCTCCCTTGTTTCTCCACTTAGCCTTCGGGAGCATAAAGGCTAAGATGATAACTGAGATGGCTACAAGGAAGGGGACATTACAAAGTTAGTCTCAAAATAATGTCAACATATAGTGGGGTCCAATGATGCAAACCTCTCTTAGAAAAAAGAGCTAAGTCTGGGTACCTCTCACAACCTAAAGTAGAATCTCCCATGGATATAAATATGTGGATTAAGAGAGTAAGCTTGGATAATGTCTCAAGGCATAGAGGTTCGGCCGCAAACTTGGCTTGGACAAACATTAAGGAACAGTACATTTGCAAAAGATCATGAGATGCAACATGAGAGTTTGGACCATCTTAGTATGAGCCCAATCGATGGACATCAAACCAAGTCCCAAAACCTCAAACCCATACAAAATTGAGTTATGATTAAAAAAAAGTATCTTTGAAAGGTATCTTGGAAGTGGATGTGGAAATATTCGGCCGCAAACTTGGCTTGGACAAACATTAAGGAACAGTACATTTGCAAAAGATCATGAGATGCAACATGAGAGTTTGGACCATCTTAGTATGAGCCCAATCGATGGACATCAAACCAAGTCCCAAAACCGCAAACCCATACAAAATTGAGTTATGATTAAAAAAAAGTATCTTTGAAAGGTATCTTGGAAGTGGATGTGGAAATATTGACACGATACCATAAAAAGAGAGGCATATCCCTTGCAAGAGGTAGGCTTTACGTGAAAGTATGAGCTAGAAAATGGGGACCTCAAGTAGGTGTATAAAACAATCCCATTGTGTGCATCAGTTGTGATAGATCAACCTAATAACATGAAGAAAAGGTCATTTGCGGTTTAATAATCCACCTCCAAAGGTAAACAAGGACAAATAGAAAAGGTCATTCTCTCAAAGACAGCTACCATGCACAACCAGGTTTCAAAATTCTTCCCATGGTTATTGCTTCTCAATAAAGATAAAAGAAGAAACATGTGGAAGACTGGAATCTGAAATTGCTTCTCTAAGGAAGGAGTTAGAGATGACAACTACATAATTGAACACCAAGTCTCAAATTTGAAAAGAGCACCAAAATCCAAGATAATATCATAAGTGAACAAAGATCACCATCTATAAAAACTGGTCTTGGTTATGAAGAAAACAAAGAGAAGATGCTAGTAGAATAAAACAAAGAAAAGTCAAAATGTTATATTGATGCACTTAGGACTCCTATCAAAGGAGACTGTAGAAAATAAAATAAAAAATCATGTTGCACCAAAACCAGGCACATATCAAAAGAATAAGAACACTTTCAAGAAATTCTTGCCACAAAGGCAAGCACAGATGACTAAGCTCCATCATCCTTTGATTGGTTATTGCTTCACATGCAAACATTTTGGTCATAAAGCAATAAACTGTAAGACTCGTACAAGAAATTCTGGTTGGAATGACAATAAGAACACCTCGAGAGTTGATAAAAGGAATTACAATTCTTTTGCTCCTCTACTTTACAATGTTCAATGTTATAAATGCAATAACTATGGGCACAACACAATTTTGTATTACTATTTTTGTAAATCCCCCAAAGCAAGATAAAAGGAAAGACATCCTTGTGGAACAAAATAAAAAAAGAATTCAGAAGTATCGAAAAAGAAGAAAGAAGATAGAAAAGAGAGATACATGTTAATATAAACTGCCTTACATGCTCAAGATGATGGAGAACTATGGTATGTAGATAGTGATTATTCATGTCACATGACTGGTGACTAGTGTAAATTTCTCAAATTGAAGAAAATAGATGGAGGAACTATCAGTTTTGGAGATAATACTATAACCAATATTGTCAGAAAAGGAACTATGAATCTAGACAATGGAAGAACAGAGATAAACAATGTTTAGCATGTCAAAGGATTGAAGCACAATCTTCAACGCGTAAGCCAGTTATGTGATCAATGTCATACTCCCTTATTTCATGCAAAGGGATGCAAAATCAAGAAAGAATGGAGATTAATAGCAGAGCCATATAAGACACCTGATAATCTCTACATCATCAATGAAAATAGAGGCAAGAAATGTTTTATGGCAAAAGAAGATGAAAGTTGGCTTTGGCATAGAAGGTTGGGAGACAACAAAATTGAAAATCTTGTCAAAATCAGCAATATACAGGCGGTAAGAGATACATCAAAAATCTCAAAACCTTCAAACACTATTTGCAATCATTGCCAACTAGGGAAGCAAACAAGGGTTAGCTTCAAAACAAGGGAGTATTCAGCATCTAAACCATTGGAGCTCATCCATACAGACCTTTGTGGACCAACTCAAACAAAAAGATTGCAAGGTGAAAGTTACTTTATGTTGTTAATTGGCGATTACTCTAGATTTACTTGGGTCATTTTTTTTAAGAAATCTGAAGCACTGCAGAAGTTCAATGTAATATCCCTAAATTTAAGCCCTATAAGTATATGTATGTTAAAAATTCTTATAAACAAAGGATTGCTAAAATTGACACCATCATATCATTATTAAACAGAACTATTATCATTACTAAATTATGACATCAAAAGATATGATTAAAATATAATTGATAACAATCATATATTTATATATATAATATATACTATTAAATATTATGATAATCATTTAATAATATATATAATTAAATGATGACCATTTAATAAAATATATATTATAATAATCATTTAAATAATCATTTAATAACATAATATAATATTATAATATATATTATATTATATTATAATATAATTGAGAAATTATAATATAAATATTATTAAAAGAAAGCATTTAATAATATAATATATATTATAATATATACTATATATATTATAATATATAATATATATTATATTATATAAACCCTCGGCCTGCATAATGGTCGGTTAAGCCGCACCTTAGGAGGTGCGACTGAGCCACAGCCTTAGGGGTGCGACTAAGGCTGCGGCTCAATCGCACCCCTAAGGGGGAGCCGACAGGTGTGGGGGGGACGTGACTCCCCCTCCCACACTCGTATATATATGCGGCCAGTGGGGTAAGGAAAGGGGAGCAGAAAAAAAAGAAAAGATACGGAGGGAATATAAAAAAGAAAAGATACAGAGGGAATATAATAATAATAAGCACAATATATATATTGATATTTTCTTATAATAATTATTTTATCTAAATGACGCTATAAACATCAACACTCCCTCTTAGCTAGAGAAGATAAAGTGCATATCACAATAAGTTCATAAATTGTGAAAGTTAGTTCCCGGGTGGATTGCCTCCATCGGCAATTCTATCCACAGTTCTCAAGTGGATTGCCTCCATCGGCGATTCTATCCACAATACTCAAGTGGATTGCCTCCATCGGCGATTCTATCCACAAACTCACGAGCCTTGGTGTGGATTGCCCCCATCGGCGATTCTATCCACAAGCTCTTGTGTGGATTGCCTCCATCGGCGATTCTATCTACAAACTCACGAGCTTTGGTGTGGATTGCCTCCATCGGCGATTCTATCCACAAGCTCTCGTGTGAATTGCCTCCATCAGCGATTCTATTCACAAACTCACGAGCTTCAATGTGGATTGCCTCCATCGGCGATTCTATCCACAAGTTAAGATTTGTTTAAATCATTACAAAATATCTATCACAATAGAAATTTATTGTAAGATCATCACGTTCCAATAACTTTAACAAATACAAGTGATAATCATTTGGAAGTCGTCACTTCCTTATGATTTACACAGGGCCCATATAATTATAAAATAACATTAATATAATAATCAATAATCATGTCAAGTTTACCTCAGAAGTGTTCTTATTTTTATCAGTGAACTCCCTCTCAATCATAAGGTATCTTGAACTTCTTTTAGAATACATATTTCTCTGAACATACATTTGGGTTATTTACTTCAGCAAGGGAAGCTTGCATTCTAAGTCTGTCAGGACACTTTCTTGCAGTGTGACCATATTTGTCGCATCTAAAACATTGCATTGAAGAGAGGTCTCTTGGTTTCTTGAACGGTTGTTGATCATATGACTTCATGCCCTTTTTCCTTTTTGAACTAATGACGAGAACCTGAACATCTTCTTTTGTGGATTCCATGATTCCTCTGGATTTCAAGTTATACTCTTCTTGAATGCAGACAGATTTTAATCGATCAAATTTGGGGAGTTTGGTGCGAGCACTTACTCTTTGTCTAAAGTTTTCCCAAGAGATAGGGAGCCCATTTAGAGTTATCATAGTTAACTCCTTATTATCATAAATGTGACCAATAGAAGAGAGTTGATTCCTTAATTCTGTTATACTCATAAAATATGAGGTGATAGTCTCTCCTTTACTCATTTTAATATTAGAGAGTTGATTTTTAAGAGTAAGAATTCTGCTGGTGTTGTTGATCTCAAACATGTTTTCCAGGGCTTTGAACATGTCATAAGTAGAGTCTAACTTTGTGATGACAGGTAGTAGATGATTTTTCACTCCATCCACTAATAATTCCATTGCTCTAGTATTGTCTTTTTCTCATTTATTCTGCTCATCATTTCCATTACGTTTAAGAGGATTTTCTATTATTGTCTTTAGCTCATTCTTCCTTAATACTAACATCATTTGACGTTTCCATGATTCAAAATCGGTGGCACCTTCAAGTTTGTCTTCGAGTCTCATTCCATTTGCCATTTTGCAGGTACTAGATTTCCAAAGAATCTAATCTTGATCTTCCTTCAATCCAATCGGATCTTCCTTCAAGCGATTCGGCTTTAACAAAGGAACCTGGCTCTGTACCATGTTAAAAAAAAATTTTAAGATCAAGAATATATGGCTTTTAAATTTTCTTATATAACCTCAATATGTGTAATATATATAATCACAAAATATATATATATATATATATATATATATATATATATATATATATATATATATATATATATATATATATATATATATATTACTGCTATAGTAACAAATATATATAAATATGTTAATATCAATATTCTGCAGATAGAGAGGTGAGACTTGTATTGTTCGAATTATATACTTGTCATCATTCAATCACGAAAGGTCTATATATAAGTGAAGGCATGTTGATGAAGAGACATGTGTCCACACGTGGAGACATGTCTCTTCATCAACATGTCTTTTCACAATATTAATCGGTGTTGATTCATAACTAACCAGTATTAATCTGCGATGACAATACTCGATGTTCACATGCCAACCGATATCCATCGGTATCACTGTTAAGTTAAACCGATACTAATCCGTATCTCTGCCAACTGCCAAGTCACGCGATACCATAAATGGACTACTCGATAATATTCGACACTTGATCATGTACACAACAATCATAGTGTATCACCCGATTATTAGTCGCATCTTTTAAAGACCGATCAGTGAGTAAACACAGTCATAGATTTTATATTAACTAATACACATCAGTGATGTGTATAACCAATATAAATTGGTATTAATCTGCATCGATATGAATAGCCGATACAAATTGGTATTTGTATGATTATAAAACGATAGTAATGAAAATCAATACAAACTGAAAATACCAAATATATTTTATGATGCTTATTCGATACATAGTATAGTTATTATAAAAAATATATCAAATCTAATTATATATATATATATATATATATATTATAAGCATAATATATATATTGATATTTTCTTATAATAATTATTTTAACTGAATGAAGCTATAAACATCAACAACACCTATAGTGAATTCACTCAAAAACTCATTAGTCGGTTTGACCAAAAGGAACTAGAATGGTACTTCCAAGAGTTAACTCACCTCAAACAAACAAGAACTATTGAAAAATTTGCCAATAAGTTTCAGAGTCTATCAGTCATGGTCCCCGATATATCTCAAAAAAGAAGGGTCTATATGTTCATCGAAGGACTCAAAGAACATATCAAAATAAGGATGAAACCTTTCGAACTCCAAACCCTTGAAGATGCTATTAGGAAATCAAAAATGACAGAATATGATACAACTAAAGAAAAACAAAAGGACATTTCCTTCAAAAAACCCCATCGGAATGAAGGACCCCAGGAGGACCGCGGAGGAAAATCATGCTACCTATGCAAAGAGCCATGGAGCAAGGATCACCGATGCCAAAAAATGGAACTGATTGATAAAAAACTTTGCTTTAGATGTAAAGCACCATGGAGCCGTGATCACTGATGTAAGAGAGGACAAATGAATAACATGGAGGAAGCACTAAATGAAGGTCCCACAAAAAAGGTTAGACTGGAAGACTCTGAACGTGGAACACTCATCCACCACTCTTAGCAAAGAGGGGGATACCCCCTCAGGAAATGAGAGGAAGCAAACAATCACCGAACTCCGGGTAACACAGGAAGGGGAGGAGAACCTCAAAATTGCTTGAGGACAAGCAAATTGAAGATGGGGGAACTGTAATATCCCGAAATTTAAGTCCTATAAGTATATGTATGTTAAAAATTCTTATAAGCAAAGGATTGCTAAAATTGACACCATCGTACCATTATTAAACAGAACTATTATCATTGCTAAATTATGACATCAAAAGATATGATTAAAATATAATTGATAACAATCATATATTTATATATATATATATATATATATAATATATACTATTAAATATTATGATAATCATTTAATAATATATATAATTAAATAATGACCACTTAATAAAATATATATATTATAATAATCATTTAATAGCATAATATAATATTATATTATAATATAATTGAGAAATTATAATATAAATATTATTAAAAGAAAGCATTTAATAATATAATATATATTATAATATATACTATATATATTATAATATATATTATATAAACCCCCGACATGCATAATGGTCAGCTGAGCCGCACCTTAGGAGGTGCGACTAAGCTGCAGCCTTAGGGCTGCGACCAATCGCACCCCTAAGGAGGGAGCCAACAGGTGTGGGAGGGACGTGACTCCCCCTCCCACACTCATATATATATGTGACCAGCGGGGTAAGGAAAGGGGAGCAGAAAAAAAAGAAAAGATACAGAGGGAATATAAAAATAAAGGAGTGCACAGTCAGCAACAGAAAAGGTACCCGTCAGCAACGGTAATAATTAATAAACAAATATATATATATAAGGAAATAGTATTAAATAAAAATGAAAGAAATTAATGTCAATTAAATTATTTATTTATAAAGGAATTAATTCTAAATAAATATATATATATATTTGGCAACATTTATGATTGATATCAATAAATATATTACTTTGACAGTCCTTATATAGATAATAAAATTGACATTATGTTTACTATTGTTGATAATTAACTTTATTCATATTCCCTCTAGTAGTCGGACATATGAATCCTATATTCGTCCCGAGCTACATAGAGGTCAAAGTAATGGCAATTCGAGGTTGATATAACCCCATTGCCCATTTGTGATTAATGGCAATTCGAGGTTGGTATAGCCCCGTTGCCCATTTGTGATTAATGGCAATTTGAGGTTGATATAACCCCGTTGCCCATTTGAGATGGATGGCAATTCGAGGTTGATATAACCCCGTTACCAAATTATAATTGATGGCAATTCGAGATTGGTATAGTCTCATTGCCAAAGTGAGATTGTTATAATCTCAGAGGCAATATATATATATATATATATATATATATATATATATGTTAGTCATATGCATATGCATAGGCTTGGGTAGCATTTATTGCTTCCAAGAGATTCTTATGGGCAGTGCTCCATGGGATGACATGTCGATAGCCCGGTTGCTTAGAGTAGATCTTATATCCCTCAAGCCGAGAATTGGGAATTCTATGAAACCCGACCTAGAGGCAGTTTTAAGAATCAAATCCCCCCTTACTAACTTAAAGTAGAGTATGAGTCTTGTAAATATTGTGTAATATGTTGTACTAATGTCGATTTTGCAAGAAATTATAAAAGGAGAATAAGAAGGGACATTACATTCAAGATATTTAAGCCTAAGCAGAAAATGAAACTAGATTAAAAATTAAATGCCTAAGATCATATAGAGGTGGTGCGTTTACCTCAAATGAATTTGAGGAATTTTGTGAAAGGCATGGGATTAGAAGACACTTCTCAACTACACATACACCACAACAAAATGGAGTTGTCGAGAGGAAAAACAGGACGGTGCAAGAAATGTTAAGAGCTATTAATGTGAGTTTTGTTCCACTACAACATACAGAATCAAATACCCAATGTTTCGGAGTGAAACACCAAATATTCAACCCTCTCTTGATATAAGGTCATCTCTCATGTTAAGCTTGCAAAGTAAGATCATGAAATGACTTCAAGGTTCCATTAACTGTGGATACTCGCTTAGTGAAATGATGTGATTTGCTGGTAATCACTTAGGGGACTTGCACTATTCATACTTGAAACCATAGGAGCATCAAAGAAGGAGAATTAAGAAATTGTAACTGCAGCAATGTTGGAGAAAGAAATGTATTATGAAGAAGGAGAAGATGTTCAAGCCATGGGAGCACTGCAGCAGGAGAAGTGAGAGATTGTTATTGCAATGTATCCCCCACTCATAGAGAGTTAGATATCCCAGCATCCTGCAAAATGAATTGTACTGGAGTGTCTTTTGAACAAACCCTCACAATTCATGGCAGAACAATTAAAAACCCCACTAGTTATTCTAAAAAATATAATTCTATTAAATTATTTATTAATATAATGTTTTTGATTAAGAGTAAAACAAGTTTTGAAGGGGCCCCGAAACCTCGTACAAGCAGATTTTACCGAGATCTGAAACCAAAAATAAGAAGCTGCAAAGAATAAAACAAATACCAACAGCAACCCAACAATCAGCTAAACAACAACAGCCTAAAGTAAGCTAAACAAGAAAGCACAAGCTCCAACAACACTAGGCTGGGGCCACTAAAAAGGGTTTTGACAGGCTCCCATAGCTTTCTTACGAAACAACCAAATGTTCCCTTCTCTGTCCAACAACTCCACCTCAATAAGAGTAAGAGTAAACAAAATAGGAACAAGACCAGCATCAGCCACCATACGGCCAATACTCAAAGAAAGTGAAGCAAAAGCCCCCTTACTGCAGCACGCTACCTCACCCACACGAAACTTCTCCACCTCAGTAGGAGCAGCCACCGCCTCAATAGGATGGATAGGGAAGGAAGCCAACACCTGAAACAACAAACCCTCAGTCCATCTCACAAGGAAAATCTCCACCTCTATAGGAGACTCGTGAAAAGAGGACAAGGTCGAAGCAAAGTAGGCTCTCAGCATAAAATCAGAAAAGTCAGGAACCTAAGCCCTCTCAACAAACACCATGAAAAACTTCTCTTCCAAAACAGCAAAAGAGACCCTTAACCAAAAACAAAAATCTAAAACTGGCTTAGACAAAATCGAGGCAAACAGTTTTAGACCAAAGCCAAAAAACAAACCCAACATAGGTATGATAGAAAAAACACAAAAGACTATCATACCCATCACTGCCAAGCAACTAAAAAGCGTCAAGTTCTCAAGCAGAGCAAGATCCAGGCTACCAAAAGCCTCCGCAAAAAACGCACCTTCCCAAAACCAGAGGAGCCAAGGGAACCTACAAAACCAAAGAACTCCAATAGGAAACCACAAAGATCTCCACCCTCCCGCAGTGGCACCAACCATGGCCCACAAAAACCTCCACACATCAACAAAGATGGCATCCATGGCCAAAGGCAGAGCAAAAAACAAAACCTCAATGGCCCACTTCAGGGCCATATCCAACAGCAACACCACCATAGCAAACACTGCTCCAAAGGAAGCAGCCACCACATCATAGGCTAAGAGCCCCAGAACAACAGAACTATCCAAGGGCACCAAAAACAAAGAAGCCCCAACAGAAAGCTTCAGCTTAGTAGAAAAACCAGAGAGCACCATAAGCAATGGAACCCCAAAGATAGACAAGGGTTCTAGGGCCATCAGAAATGGTGACCAAGAAGCCAAAAACAGGCTCGCAGTGAGAACCGCCTTATCCAAAAAACAAGCCAAGAGGAAGACCCCTCTTCCACAATCTCCACCATACTCAGCCCAAGCAAAACACTTCTTGGGCACAAAAGCCAGGCAGAGAAGCCCAAAGGAAACAGCTGAAACTCCAACATCCACTACAGTCAAAAACAAGTGGGCCTAGACAGGAGGCAAAAAGGTTGAAGAGGATCCAGCAACAGCAACACAATCTGCAGCAGCCAAAAAATACTACTGCAAAATAGGGGCACCAACATGACCCACAACCCGCTGCTGCAAAATAGGGGCTCCAACATGACCCACAACCCGCAGCTGCAAAATGCCATCCTCGGGAACCCCCACAACCCACCAATATACCTGCTTGAGCAGATAGAGATGGCAGAAAGAAGAGCCTTCATCCTCCACGTCCACTTCACCCTCCCCATTACCATAACTCCTCCCCTCAAAACCTTGGCACCCACTCCACTCCCACTCCCGTGCTGCTCCATTAGAGATTCAATATTAAAATAAAGTTATAAATTGATAATTAATTTTTAAATATATATAATATTATATTATCTATAATTAATTATATTGACTTAGCATGTTGAAAGTAATTCCTATTTTCATTTCCAAAGTCAACACCTATTTGAGTACATTCTTTCTAAAGGATTTAAGCCTCCCAACTCCAGTAAACATTTAAGAGCACGAGTTGCCCAGCATTGGATTCAATTGTGAGACAACATATTGGAAATAATTAATAAATAGTAGGCCACATACTTTTAAAATGATTAGGGTTTTTACTAAAGGAATAGGAATTTTTTGTGCAATAACATTGCAGGGGCCACACAACAGCAGACAACAGCCACAAAATGGAGCCCTTTCTGGTGGGCGGCCTCTCCTGATACTATTTTTGCCTAAAAACAGATTTCCTATCAGCATCGGCCGTTCACTGTTCCAGGTAGGTTGCAGATTTTTAAAAATGTGAAACACCACATATAGGTGTTGTTTCTTGCTACTAAAACCCATATACAGTCCAGCGCCAAAAGGCACTAACCAAACATATAACCCAGAGCACACAAAATTAGAATTCTCGGAGTTATAACCATGGCATGCATAGTTGATAGTATAGTCCTACTATCAGACAAAAAGCAGGTTTAAGCGAGTGGTTTCAGGGTTTCATATTCAACCTCAAATTCTATGAGGCACTTAAAAGGTCACAAACAACAGAGAACTCATCACTGTCGTTGATTTGAGTACACTTATGGATAATTCGATGTGCATTTTCTGAATGTGTTTACAAAAATGAAGATACTGCATTTATTAGATACATCAAGATATGGTAACAAAACGTGATGAAATCGATCGAAGGAAGGTCCTTGATCCTTGATAGACTTTCCGTGGGCAATTTGACATTACAAACTCACGCCCCCAGCAATCAAATGCATACTTTCTAATTCTTATACCAGCTAATTAGAGTAAATTCACCGATAACAAAGACAGGCTCAGATCCTAACCCACTCTTTAAAACGAGAATAATTCAATTTCGACACCCCACTAACACATGGAACATAAACCCTGACCCCATCAAACCCATAGACCTAATATGGTGGCTATAATGTGTCACATGCCATTTTGCTTGTCGCCATGATTTCTATCTATCCCAACAGCGAACCTAAAATCATAGTCATAGCACCTTAAGCTTAGAAGCTGTCAACAAAAACTAAATACATATATGCTTAGCCTCGTGGGACGTTGAAATTGTCTTCTTCTTCATACCCTAAAATCATCTTGTAGTACACTTTCAGGCAAATAGGTTGATTTGAGTAGCTCCAACTTAGAGAGGGTTCAATACCATTGCACAAACAGGAACGCAGACTGCATCATTCCTATATGTTAATCCAAACCTACCTACTTGAATGCAATCCCATTAAACCAAATGCATGAACCCAGCATCATTTTACTACGGCAACCTACATTTACTTCACTCTTTCTTCTAACTGCCTACATTTTGCTCCAACCACATTTGATCACAAAACCAAACCATCGTGTAGCAGGCAACCTTTTTTATGTAGAATTTGTAGGAGACAACTTGAGAACACGATGAGAATTACCTCTTTGGTCAATTTTAGAACCTCTAAGCGCCTCTTATTGACCAGAGCTTCTATTTCATGCTCTTTGCACGCAACCATTTTCACGGCATCCTTATTGCCTGCTTCCTCAATATTTGGTTTACTTCGCTTCGTAGCTGGCTCCATTGTTTGCGACCCGCCTCAGAATGCTAAATGATCGACTCCCGCAAGTATGAGAACAAAAAAAGCTGTTGCAGGTTGTTGCTCATTCCGGTTAGAGCCTTAGAAAGGCGCGTAGGACGAAAATTTGACGTGTTTATAGGCCTTGAATTTGACGGTCAACCCTTCCCGTCATATGAAGATGTGAAAGAAATGTAATGTAATGAAGTAATTTTAATGACGGCCAGAGATCAAGCCGTCTAAGGATAGAAGTCACGAAATTAATGTATTTTCCTATTATTTTCTATGTCTATTATAAATTTTGATCAAGAAGTCTACTAACTTGTGAAGTCTTGTGTTCTCAAAAAGCTAGTTTAAATTAATCATCTTTAGTATTTTCAAATTGCTTATAAATATTTCCATATGCCACATACTCTATGAAAAAATGTCACTCGGTTTAACCTACATCTTTTCTACAAAAGATACAAGTTTTTTCCTCCCACTTTCTTTGAGGATTGTTTATCTATCCTTTTCAAATCTAAGGTGATAAGAGTTGGTTCTTAGTTGCACTATTAAAATCTTAGCCTTCTCATTATTGGAGCCCTCAAATAGCCTTTTTCATCATGCTTCCATGTTGGGTTGAATTCTTTAACATAATGTGCATTTTTCATGTCATTTTGTTTTGTCCACATGACAATTATGAACTTTTCTAAAAGTGTCTTTTTTATTTCAATATTAGTGTTAAGACATTCATGTCACTTAATGTCTACTTGTTCATCCACTTCTTCTTTTTTCCTTGCCAATTTTCTTCATACAGTTTAGTTCCTTTCTAACAACCATTTTGGGTGTGTAATGATTATCCATGTTTTCAACCTTTTTTAAGTAACTTGGTAAACAAATTATTGTTGGTGCTTCCATAAAGAACATACCAGCCTCAACAAAAACTATCTCATATGGAAGCATTGAGTTGGCTTTGATATTGTTGGTGATCAATTATTTTTGAATTCTTTCTAATTGCCTCTACTTTTGGCCTACATGTCTCCCAACAGAGCCTATTGTGAAAATCAAATCCTAGGTACTCATATTCTTCCACTATCTCCAAAAACTTCCCTTGAAGATAAATTTACTCTGCTGGTTTTTCTTTTTTCAAGGAAGTGGTCATGACTTTGGTTTTGTCGGTGTATATATGCATCCCAAACTTTTGACAAAAGAGATCTAAAGTTTTCAAATGCTCTTTCAATCCCTATATCTATTTTGAAATTAGACTAGGATCATCCGCATATAACAACTTCACCATGTATCCCACTAGCTAGATACTTGATCCACTATTGTTGTTTAACCATTTTTCTAGTTCGTCAATACAAAAACAAAACAATATTGGGGAAAGAGGACACCCGTGTTTGACTCTAATGTTGTCACCAAAGCACTCAGATATACCCTTTCTAGTTTTGTTCAAGCTATAACTTTCTAATAAATCCTATGGCTAACCACTCTAGACGCATTTGGAACCTCAAGCTCTTCCATTCTACTCCATAGCTTGTCCCTATAGACAATGTCAAAAGCTTTCTTGAAATCCACAAAGCAACAAAAGGCCTCCCCACCTTTGATGTACCAGACATTTTCAAAGAAGTGTGTTAGAGTAAAGTATTAATTATGTTAATTAATTTTTACTCGATTCTTAAGATGTCAACTCTTTTGTTTTAGTTGTTTATATTTAAACACACATCCACTAGTTGTTCTAAACTCATGCACTAGTTGTTTTAAATATAAACCTGCATGCATTAGTCACGTAATAATTTAACTAATTATTACATGCACTTCTTCTTTTTAGGGTTTGCCTTTCAAGGCTTTCAATCTCCTTTATAAGGTTGATCCATTGTATATTTTATTCATTCATTATTTGAGGATATTTTCTTCTTCATTTTTTGAGTCAAATCCTTGCCCTCTTCTTGTCTCTACTTCATTGTAACAGGTTTTTGTATGCAGGTGATCTTCAGGTTTTGTGGATTTGTATTGCTCAAATCCTACATGGTATCAGAGCCTACTATAACTTGTTCGCATTTGAAGGATTCAAAGATTAAAAATTCATCTGTTTCAGATTAAGATTTTTTTTATCTTTTATTGAAATTAGGGGGTCTCTAAATTTTGGTGCACTTTGAGCTCAAATGAACCTCGCCATTGAGCTCGCAATGCCCAAAAACCCCTATTTCGATATAAAATACATCAAATTTGGAGAACTTTGCATTTGGGGCATTTTTGGGTACCAGCCAGCTTAGCACGATTCCCGATGCAAATTTTGTACTGACTTGCACACTTCCCGAGGTAAAATTCTCTATTTTTGGCACGTAAATTAAGGCAAAAAATTTGCTATTTGGCATGCAAATTAAGACCAAAATTAGCACGCAAATCAAGGCAAAAAAATTTGAAAGGCTTGGCATGAATCCCGAGGCGCGCATGCAATTTTGCAAAAACAAAAATTAAATTTTTATCGGCGACAACCAATTGGCTATCAAATTTAAGCCAGGCGAATGCAGGTTTAGCCCCTGGTCGTATGGCGACCAGGGGCCCAAAATTTTAGCCCCAAGGGGCTTGTATGTTGCAACGGTCATTTGGCCATCAATTTTAAGCCCATGAAGTGCTGACATCAACACATCTAGACACCATTTTGGGCCCTCTGAAGCACTCGGTGATTTTTTACTCATAACTTGAGCATATAGTGTCAAAATTGGGCAAACAAGATATCGTCAAAAAGCTAGTTTCGAGCTCTATCCAGATCTGGAAGTTTGAATTTCTAATTTTGCTTTTTTTATGGTTTTGTTTACTGTCAAAGCCAGATGTTTAGTTTTGCAATCTGGAAGCTCTATTTTACGCATCTGGACTCTGTTTTGGGAAAGAGAGATATCATTGGAAAGCTTGTTCTGAGAGCTTTCTAGTTCTGTGAGTCATTTTTCCAAATTCTACTCCAAGTATATTTTATTCAATTTTTTGCATTTATGCACTCTGGTAGATATCTTGGATGTTACAGGTCCTGGGATCTCTTCCCTTTAGGGGATGGCTCTTCTTAGGTTGTTCTTTTGTTTCAGCAACCTTCGTTCTTCTTTGAGCAGTGTATATTTCACTTTTGTAGCATTCTTTTATGCACATGCATTGAGATAAAGTGTCATTTTATTGCATGCTTGAAATCTTGAACATGTTTTTGTTATTTGTATTTGCACTCCATTATAAAGTATCATGGAGGGGTTTGATGTTTGCCCTTATTTGCCATCTACCTTGTCAAGTGAGTGTTCCTTCCATGACATTAGCCTTAGGGTATCTTTATTTGTGTTTGTACTTTCACTAGACCTTCGATGTTCTTGGCTCTTCACGATGCAATTTTTATTGGCACTATTTTTAGTGTCCCTGTCACCTCTCCCTTGTTAGCATTATGGGGAGGTTTCTATTGATCGTTCTTCTGCTTCCTTGGTTCGATAGTGTGAGCTATGTATTCAGCATTTGTTCCTATGTACTAGGCGAATCTAGTGGCTGGGTACCTATGCATTTCGGTGAGATGGATCATTTACAATATAGACACTCTTTCTTTCCTATTTTTAGAGGCACTCTTCCATCTTTGATTGATCAGCTCTTCAGGCTTTGGTGTTTTATGCCATCTATATCTTTGAGTTCAGTTGTTTGCCTTTGTTTGCCTCCTAATTTGAGTAGTGTCATTTGAGAGCACTCATACAAATTACAGTCTTCTCTACCTGGTCATGCTCTATTTCAGTGGAGGATCTTCAGATCAGCAGTTACTTCTTGACATATTTTGCATCTTCTTGCTTCGGTGACGTTCTACATGTTCATTTTTGTTCCTATTTTCTGAAACATTCCTAGTTTTGGAGGCTTCTTCAGTCCTTCAGATTAGTCTTTGTCTCTTTTTGGAGTAAAGTTTTTTCCATGTGGTTTTCTCTATTTCTCCGCTTTATAGAGACTCTCTTTTGTACTTGGGTACCTCATCAGGCCATGTTGTCGGGACCCATTTTATGCTTTCAGCACCGTAGTTTCCTTTGCTTTCTTCTTGCATTGTTTGTAGCTACATTGTTGTCATCTTAAGGGTGGGTGTTAGAGTAAAGTATTAATTATGTTAATTAATCTTTACTCCCTTCTTAAGATGTCAACTCTTTTGCTTTAGTTGTTTATATTTAAACACACATGCACTAGTTGTTCTAAACTCATGCACTAGTTGTTTTAAATATAAACCTACATGCATTAGTCATGTAATAATTTAACTAATTATTACATGCACTTCTGCTTTTTAGGGTTTGCCTTTCAAGGCTTTCGATCTCCTTTATAAGGTTGATCCATTGTATATTTTATTCATTCATTATTTGAGGATATTTTCTTCTTCTTTTTTTAGTCAAACCCTTGCCCTGTTCTTGTCTCTACTTTCGTGTAACAGGTTTTTGTATGCAGGTGATCTTCGGGTTTTGTGGATTTGTATTGCTCAAATCCTACAAAGTATCTAAGAGTTATGCAATGATCAATGGTAGAGTCTTTTGGTTTGAAACCAACCTGTCATTTTTCCCTTTCACCTTCTTTTATGCTTAATTATTGATTCAGTGTTTATCATGCTCCCAAAAAGTTTTCCAAGAAGATTATTTGGTTATTTGAATGCTTTTTTATTGATGTTTTAAGAAAAATATAAATTGCCTTTCACTTATGAAATTCAAAGCATTGATCTAGATTTTAATCTTAGAGATGATGTTTAATGGACCCCTCCAAATCACAGTTGGGTTAAAATCAATTTTGATATGCTTCTCATTGTAATATAGCACTAGCAAGAGCAGTGTGTAGAAATATATCAAGAGGGCAAATTTTTGTTGGTAGCTACCAAAAAGGTTGCTAGAAAGTGTTGGAGGCTCCACCTAAGTGCCCAAGAACTCCTATGAGTTAGCCATAACCAATCTATGGAATCTTGGATTAGTGAGAAATGGATAAGAATAAATCAAGTGATTGACATCTTCTACACTTTTGTCTCTACAAGACCAAGGCGGGTTCCCTTTATAATATCCTAAGAAGACTACTGTAAATTGTGAGAAGATATTATACTATACCATATGGTTCTCAATGAAAATATACCAAGGAAAGCTTATTAACCTTGACTTTAGCTCTATTCTTGGTTTCTAAGCATTAACCATTAATTGAGAATATAATTCTTGTTGAATAGTCTAAAAAACTAGGAGGGGGACAGGGGTGAATCAATTATTCACAAACACTTTCTATAACTTTTACGCTATTAGTAAATTGACAAATCATACAAATGATAATGATTTTTATATCAATATTAACTTTTGTTCTACCAATAACCACATCAAGCGATTATAACAAATGTAAATATGAAAGCACAAAAACACCAACACAAAGAACACCATAATTTACCTAGAAACTCAAACTGGAAAAAACCATAGAGAAGTTAATTCTCATGAAATGAAACACTAATTAAGGTAATTTTTACAATGGATCACTATTGGTCAGGCTACCTGCCCTTAAGTATGAATATGGCTAACTGTTAATACAAATAGGCTTACTGCCAAAATATAGGTAATGAGATTGAATCCATCGTTGAGAATACTATCATTGATACTCTACAATACATAAATGATATATCAATCTTCTATTGATTGCTCCACACACATGATCATCAACACACAGATATCCTCTTGTTTGATTCACATTCACTTTGCATACGAGCACCACACAAGACACAAACAATTAAAAACATCACTCTTCTTATATTGCTTGATACCATCAACCAAGTCATCCTAAATCGATTTAAAATAGTTCACGTAGAGATATTCTTGTGGTAGTAAGGAAGGAAACATGGACAACCTTATTCAATAGGACATGGATTGAGCATATCAGTATGCTACACCATCTCTAAGACTTTTGGCACCAACAGATATGATCAACACATTACATGGTAGTTGTTAAGACCAAAGCATAACGAACACTCTCCAAATAGAACCAAACCCAAATAATCAATCCAACATCTATTGCATACAAAATAGAACCACCACCGAAATGGATAGGAGTAATCATTTAAAGAACATCCTTTAGTGAACACCTTTACCGATATGCTAAGGATATCAGTACACATCAACCAATATAACAAAATAATAAAACCATAAATAAATATCCTTTATGCACCATATATGTTGACATTAATGACAACAACATGAATAGCATCAACTTCACATTCTCACAATCTCCCCATTTTTCATTGATGGCAACATTCATCAATAACAAAGCAATCAACTTACTGTCAAAAGATATCAACATCTAAATTCTCTAATCTTCTCCCCCTTTGACAATAATGACAAAGGGCTAAAAACTCCCCCTTAATAACTCACTTTGCTCCCCATGAGAGGAAGCTAACAAGCATTAATCTAGAAAGGAATAAGCATGCAATTCATTGGACCAATGCATGCATTGGTACATCTAGTGAACACTAGGAAGGGGCAGAATGCCCAACTTCCCCCCAAGATACTCATATTATCCTTGCGCAAAGGTTTTGTAAATATATCTTCCATTTGCTCCTTTGTAGGAACATATACTCAAGCTTCATTTTACCTTCCAACACCTTCTCTCTCAAAAAGTGATATCTGATAGATATATGCTTCATTCTAGAATGTTACACTGGATTCTTCAAAATATTTATAGTATTGATGTTATCACACATAATTGAAATAGGCTCATCAAAAGTCACACCTATATCCTTCAAGGTATGTTTCATACATAATACTTGAGTAAAACATGAAGAAGTTGTAATGTATATTGATTCAACAGTTGATAAAGTTATAGAATTTTTCTTCTTGTTTAACCAAGCAACTAATAGGGAGCCAAGAAAGTAAGCTCCACCACTGGTACTTCTTCGGTTATCCAAACAACCTCCCCAATATGCATCAGTATAAGCGGTCAATATGAAATCTGAACCTTTTAGATACCATAAACCAAGCTCTTTTGTTCCCTTCAAATATCTAAAAATCCTTTTTATTATAATTGTGGTGTTTTAATTGTGGTAGTTGTTATCCTGCAACACAACACTTCAATGAGACATTATATTGTTAGTTTCAAAATTAAATTTGAATCAAGTAAACTAAGCAAAATCATCTTATTGCTCTCTAACTAGCAAGAGTGTATTTAAAGCCTATTTTTCTCTCGGGATTATACTCTAAACAATGACATTGCACTGCTAGAATGAGAGATTCAATGCAATTTAACTAGGAAATTGAGAAATCAAACAATGTCATTAATTCATTACCAAATTTAAGAAAAATAAGCTATGAATTGTAATATGATTTAAGATATGAATTTAAAATAATAGCATGTAAGTATGAATGCAATTAACTAGGTGATTTGTGACTTTTGAAATTACTCTTTTATAGAAACATTAGTGAATTCGACAGTTGAGATTTAATTTGAGAGGAGTGATTGAGATTCATCCTCCTTTGATCCATGTGCTTAGCCTCTGATTGGTTTCATTTATCCTTGGTGTACCTTGAGAGGTGACATGTATTTTAGACCTTTTTATTAATTGATTTTAATTAATTACCTTAGCCATGTATTTAAATGGGATTGATTTAATTAATTGGGCTAGAGGTAATTAATAAGATTTTTTATCAATTGATGATAATTAAATGCTTGATTAAAAAATTTCATTGGTTTTAATGAATTATGCTAATAATCAGGTGATCGAATTAATATAATTAGGAGATTGTCTTGAATTAGGGCAAATAGGGCCTTTGGTTTTATTAGCCCAATTTAGGGTGATTACATTGGCCCCTCTTTGAATTTCTATGTGAGCAACACAATGATTCAAAGAAAATAGATGTTGATTTAGAGAGCATCTTGATATGGAGTGATAAAACCATTCTGGATTCAAGGAGATTTAAAGAGCAGTTGGAACTAATCTAAATTTTGAGAAGATTTAGAGAGCAGTAGAAACCACTCTAAATTCTAGGAGATTTAGAGAGAAGCAGAAACTACTCTGAATTTGAGAATTCTAAGCTTGATCGAATGAAACTCAACATGATTGAAAAGTTTTAAGCTATCAAATTTGAACGTGATTGAACATGAATCGACCATACCGACTCCGAGCTTAATTGAACGAAGATCGATAGAAGTTAATTGGAATATCCAATTTGATTTGGTGCGATGAAACTGAATATCTAAAAAACTATGATGATAACAAATAATCAATTTGATTTGAAGTGATGAAATTGACCAATGCCAAAAAGACTTAATTTAGGCACAGATAATAAACTTGATATGGTTCTTGATGAAGTTAATTACCCAACAGTCTCAACTTGACTAAAGAAAATTGTCATGCCCCTGGTGTTGAACATTTGATCGAATTGAATTGATTGATTTTAGATATGATTATGCCCCCTTGGGACCAAAATTGGAATATAAATTTTATGAAATTATGTTTTCAAGCTTTGATGAAGATGTTCAATTGATAAAAAATTAGTTTGGATCAAGTGTGAAATGTTTAGAATCTGTCAAAATTTGATTAGGATCAATTTTAATGTTAAAGGAACACTATTTTGACAAATTAAAAGATGAGGCTTGACCAAGTTTGATTGATGTTTGACCAATATCCTAAAGTGCAAACTTGTTGTGCTAGTTGAAAAATAACTTTGTGCAGCTTCTGATAAGATTTTGTTCATTATTTAAGCTATTTTTAGTATTTTTACCCCCTATTTGACTGAAGTTTCTCCCTATTTTCACTTTTGTTGACTGTCCATTTGAGTAATAAACATTACAGAATGCTTTTTCCATGTTTTTGCTTCAATCTTTATTCATTTTGCCCCTGGTCAACTATATTTTGATGCTAATTGACTTAATTTCTGCAAGGTTGACCTGGCTTGGTAACATTATTTTTACTACTTTGAAGTGTTATACATCACCTATTGCAATTTCGGTTTCGATATGGATCTCTTGCGACATTCTTCTATGAAAACACCTTAGGTTATTAGGGTCCCTAGGGGGTTTAAATAGGCCCAAAAAGGTCATTTTACTATTCATTTTCACTTTTCACCTTGGTATATTTAGAACTCTAAGAGAGAAGATGGTGGTCCCAGTTGAGAGGCATAGATTTGAGTTTGATTGGCATCATCAACGACCCTCTCATTATGCATCTCTGATAAGTACTCGATAATGTACCTTGTGAATACTTCCATTTAATTTTTCACTTTATTTTATGGATTTTATAGCCTTTTAGTTTAGGATCGTACCCAAAAACCAAGGTCGCAAGCAGTTAATCGCATGTCACATTTGATTTTTAATGAAATTCCAGATCGCATCCCTTAAATTTAGGATCACAATCTGTTGCATGACATTTAATCAAATTTTGCATCTTTTTATGCTAGTTCATTAATCAGTTGCACCCTATCCAAACAGAGTCACATCCCATTTTGGGATCGCATCTGATAAATCCTACATCACATCTTGTTTGTGAAGGATTACATCCTATTAAAGGATCACATCATGTAAATCTTGAATTGCATCTGGGTTTCAAGATCATTTTTTGTTTTTTACTTAGAATTTTCCAATTTAGGCTTTTTGTCTGACCTGTTTAGCCAATTTGCCTTCAATTTTTCCTACTTGATGTTGACATAGTGTAAATTTCTTATTTACAGACCCAATTCAGCGTTGTGTCATTCTGGAGTCTGAGGCCTACCCAAATCTTGGATCTTTATGAACAGCTTACCGCAACAGAGCAGTGCACTATTGTGTGATGCAGTCTTTGGTATCTTGTGGATTTACTCAACATTTGGGTAAATCAAAGGTTGTTGACTGCTCTAGCTGAGAGATGGAACTCAAAGCACAACATCTTCCACTAACCTACTAGAGAGATGATTATGACTCCCAAGGATATATGGCGCATTCTGCGAGTTCTAGTTATGGGATCTCGAGTTGAGTATGAGTCTGGTGCTATTGTTGCAATGATTGATGCACGATGATTATTCCAGGATCTGACTATTGCTAGGCATTACCTTTCTTGGGACCACATGGTGTCCCATTATGAGCGCCTCCCTATTTACCTTGCTAGGTTGATTAGTGGCATCATGTGCCATATAGGGGACAACATTGCTTGATGTGTGGTTGGTCCCATATTATTGAGAACATGATCTGATCTCCTCATTAGTTTGTATGGGGAGCTGCATTTTAGCTCACATTTATCGTGAGTTCCATGAGATGGTGTACCAACACTCAAAGAGTATGATCGTTGGGATTCTAGTACTGCAAATTTGGGTGTAGGAGCATATCTTAGTGACATGTCCTATTGTTGACCGACAGAGAAACCCCAAGATGCCTTATATATATGTATGTCGGCCTTATCTAGCAGCCTGACCTGGGCAAGATGGAGTATTAGCATCACATTTTAGATGATGTTATATATGTCATATGGGGGCCATATTTTGAGTATGAGGAGTGGCGTATAGATGCCCAATAGATGTCATACTTCTTTTAGAGTCACTTCCTGATTGGTCATACCCATTATATTGTTGAGTGCTTTATTGTCACACAGGTACTCAAATAGTATGGTCGAGTGTAGGGCAAGCCCTAGGAATTAGTAGTGTATGTCTGGGTTCATGATGAGGAGAGCTAGTGGGGCACAAGACTTCTATATGAGACTTTCATACATGAGATCTCATAGATGGTACTAGTTGCATAGGACTATGTGCCAGAGGTAGATGATGGAGGCATTATTGATGTTTTTCATACACATTACTCTTAGCATCCATTCGCCAAATTTACAACACCTGATAAGATTGCTCCTCGAATGGAGGATGTGTTGGATTATAATCCTAGAGAGGATGGTCTTGGCAGAGCACATTCTAGCTGGGGGATATACAAGGGGAGAGGCAGAGATAGGGGCAGAGGCCAAGGAGGTGATGACGGAGGTGATGGGGGTGATGGAGGGGGTGGTGGAGGGGGTGGTGGAGATAGAGGAGGAGGAGATGAAGGTGGATATGGAGGAGGAGATGGAGATGGAGATGGAGGTGGAGATGGACGAGGAGGTGGAGAAGGGGCCAAACAAAGAGGATCTGGAGGAGATGGGGACCAGCAGTGTCACTAGTGTAGATTGATAGTTGTGCCACCACGCAAGGATCCTAGCTCTTTATTACCTTGTCAGTAGCAGTAACAACAACAAAGAGCTCCTTGAGAGAGTAGTGGTGGAGGTGGAGGGCAGTCACCTCGAGGTCCTCCTTCAGATAGAGACCGACACCCATTGTATGATTATGAGAAGGAAAGTATCCTTGAGGACACATGTTGGTACACTACAAGCTTAAATTTTTGATAGGAATACACAACTAGCTGATTTGAGAGCTGTCGGGGATCAACAACTTGCCATTTTGAGAGAAGAGAGAGATATATAGGTTCACACGATAACTCACCAGGGACAGAGTGTTGCCTAATATTTTGCACTATATTGTTCAGTTATTCCAGTGGCTTAGAGAGCACCTCTATATTCCACCATAGTCCAACAATCTGAGGGTCCAATGCCACCACCTGTACTTGCCAAAGATGATGTTCCACCTCCCGCCCCTCCTTGACCTAATGAGGGAAGGAATCAGACATGATTTATGTTGATACATGTATCACTTTTGATGTACCATTTTTTATCAATACACTTATACTCTTTGGACTGTGATATATATACTCTCTTTTGATTCATGTTATTTTGTTGATACTGATGTTATCTTATTTCTACACATGTATTGATCTTGATATATTGATATGTGTATCTACTTTTGATATTCATCTTATCTTGTTTATACTTGGTCATGTGATTAGATAGATGATTGATTTGTCGACTTCATTGTATTATGTCACTAATATATGAAGATATTTTTGTACTTTTTAGTTTATGGATGTATGGATGTAGATGTCATGTGAATGCATTTCTTTTTATGTACTTTCATGTTATGCATATATATGAGATGTTTTATTGAGATGTAATGCGATGTGATATATGGAAATCTCTCTTTTATTTATGTATGCTAATAGATGCATTAGTGAAGACGTATTTATGATACTGACATTATCATGTAGATGCATGGATATCAGTGTTTAGATACTCAATCATTGATTTGATCTTGATGATTATTTGATTTACATGGTCAAACTTGTAAATGTTGATATTTAGAATTTTCACTCATGTTGATGTTAATTAATCACATTCATACTGTCATATTGATGCAGCTTTAAAAATGAATGCAACTACGTTAAAATGAATGCAATTAAAATGTATGCATCTAGATTTAAGGCAACTAAATTTAATTAAATTAACTTAATGCAACTATATGAAATGCACCTTAAATGAACTTGATGCCCTTTGCAAGTAAATGCAATTAAAATGAAATGCTTCTTAAATGAACTTGATGCCCTTTGCAAGTAAATTCAATTAAAATGAAATGCAACGAAATGCAAATGAAATGCACCTAGATCAAGACCTCTAGGACTGTCATTGTTTAGGTATTTTATCATCATAGAGCATTTTAGTTCGAACCTGACAGGTTAGTATAATTTTGAATAATAGATTTAGCAATCATGAAAATATGAATTCTTCCCATTTTATATGTCATGTCAAAAGTGAACCTAAACATCAAGGCATATAGGCCAAAATGTTTTGTCAGTTAATTCCTCTTAATAAAACTTTTTATGTTCTTGTGAAACACACACACACACACACACACACACACATATATCCACAATGACCTTTTATTATTCATATTCTTAGCTATAGTTTCATCTTGTGCACTTTAGTAGGAAATAGTTTCTTTTAGATTAAAACGGATAAGGAAATAAATCCAACCTTGCCAAAGCTTTCATAAGAAACAGGTCGAGGTATATGCGGTGTTCCAATTGTGATGGAGGCTCTTACCATAGACACCCATTCCATGCGATCACATTATATCACTAGATTTATTACAACAAGTAGAAGATGAAGAAAATTTTATGCCCACAGTCCTTGTTTCTCTAATCCTTTTTAGACATCTTCAAGTTACTCATGGAACACAACAATCATAAATTGATAATAAGTCATAGAAAACTAAGAAAAATTCATGATTTCCACATTTTGTTTCTCTAGTCCATGGACATCTTAGAGACAACATGGAAATACATGATCAACATAAATCTCAAAGCATTTGATTGTTATTATGTAGTGTTTAAGGAACACATTTGTTTAGTTTTCAATCACTTGTAGAAAACTTTATCAATCATAGATTATTTTTCAATTATAGTTTGTGTCCAGTGTAGTAAATGTATTGTCTATGTTGTGTTAGTCTTTAGGAACACTTTTATCTCCACGACTAGTGTTTAGGAACACTTTTTAGATCCAAGTATTAAGAAATGCTATTGTTGTTTTAGGTTGGGGGCATTAAGAAATAACTTTTTTTGTATAGCTTAATGTCAATTGCAAACTAGGGATGATCGACACCCTAGCAGAGAGTCCTAATGATGACCAGGTGACCTTGCGGCTCGCATGACCATGACCACTGCCCCATAGAGAATACAACTTTCCTAAGACTTTGGTATAGACAGATTATATTCTAGGAGAATAGGATAGTTCTAATAACATGGCTCAAGATTTGATTGTCACGAAAGTGACTAAAAGATATGTACAAACTGAACTTTAGATTGGCCAAGTGTTGCATTGATAGATAGAGCATTCATTACAACTAGTGCATGTTTGCCAAGTTTTCACCACTTGGACAATTTTTTAATTTTATTTGCTACCAAGGTGCATATTTACCAGGTTTTCACTGAGATACTCTTTTCTCTTTTTCAATTTTTTATACTTTTTCTTCTTCTTTTTTCTTTTGATTCACCAAGGCGCCTGTTTTCCAAGTTTTCACCAAGATGGTCATTTTTTAGGACATTTTCTACTATTTTTGAATTTATGCTTTCCATTTTTTTTTCAAAATCAATACTTATTATTTTTGAATTTCTTCAGGATCAATATTTACTTTTTTTATATTTCTTTGGGATCAATATTTGTTGCATATGTGCTTCCTTAAGAATGTTAGGCGTAAAACCATTTCACATGGAGAGTATTTATTGGATCCAGTAGGACATCTCCCTTAGGTGTAGCCAATTGAAAGGCTCCTCATCCAAATGTCATTGTGATGACAAAGGGACCCAACCACTTGGGTTCAAATGTTCCCTTTTTCTCTCAATGTTGTTGATTCTTTGGATTTTCTGTTAAGACTAGGTCTCCCATGTGAAATGTTCTTGGCTTTACTTTCTCGTTGTAACCTCTAGACATTCTCTTCTAGTAGACTTTGAGATGATCAAATGGTTGTTGTCTATGCTCATCTAACAATTCTAACTCTTGTAGTCATGAGATTTTGTAGTCCTCATCAGTGACTAGTTTTTTCAATGACACCCTCAATGATGGAATCTCTACTTCAATTGGAAATACTGCTTCGAACCCATATACTAGTGCAAAAGGAGTTGCTCCAATTGATGTTCTAATGCTAGTGCGATACCTCCATAATATTGGATTAATTTGCAAGTGCCAGTCTCTTCTTGATTTGTTGACCATTCTATGTGAGATCTTTAAAATTGTCTTGTTTAATGCCTCAACCTATCCGTTATCTTAAGGGTAATAGATCAAGGAACAATGCTGAGTGATTTTGAATTGTATACATAAGTGATTCATGTCCTTATTTTTTAATTTCCCTCTATTGTTAGTTACAATTGATGAGGGTACCCTATACCTACTGTAGACACCTAAAAAATCCTTTAGAAAATAAAGTATTTTTATTTTCTGAAAAAATCTCTGATGACATCATCATTTATTAATTAATTAATTATTTATTTTATTTATTTATCTTTATGTCATTAAATCCCTTTATCTTAATTAAAAATATTTAATTAAGAAATCCCTCCCAAAAATGTTTAAATCTTATTTAAACATTATCTCCTTATTTATTAATTATTTAATTAATAAATTGACCAAAAAATCCCAAAATAAATTATTTATTTATTTTTTGCCCAAAACTTGGCCAATTTCCTTAAGACCACTAACCTCTTCCAGAACCTTCTAATACTTCTTTAATTTCTATTAAAGACTAATCCCATCATTTCCTAACCCTAATCCCAACTCAAAATAATAATTAAGATTAAATATTTAATCCTCATGTTTATTAAATTCATTTTAATAAATATTCTCAAACCTAAACCATGGAAATAAATAAATCTTTATTTATTTTTTAAAAATCCATGTTTATCCTAAGGAAATTCTAGACTCTTCTAGAAAGTCCTAATCCTAATCCCCCCCTAATCCTGTCACATTCCCTAACCAAGGTTAACCAACTCCTAAGTTTAACCCAAAGTCAACAAACTTCTAGAAATTTCTCTTACATGCATTAAGTGCATTTAAGGCCTCCTTATCCCTCTTACATGCATTTATCATGCATTTAAGAAGCCCCTCACCCCTTTCTTACATTCTTTGACCTTAGGCACATTTCTCAAATTGTGCACATTCTTCCCCCCTTTCAACCCAATGCCCTTATGACACTTGTCACAAGGAGGTGGCCCTAAACTAGCACAATCCATGTGCTCCCCTTTGAATGAATCTTGGCCTCTCTTAAGTATTTTGATCCTGGCCACTCATTTGTCCTTCCCAAATCCTATAAATGCTCCTCATTTCCAAGAGCAAAAACCCAATTCACCCTTCATTTTAAGCATTGTTATCATGCCCTTTTAGCTTTAGACTTAGCATAATCATCTTAATCTAGCTTACTTTCAAACATTTTAGCTCATCTTAATATAGCAATAATGGATTAACATAGTTTATTTCATTGTTTTGCATAAGCATAGCATCATATCACATCTCTATTTGGTTTAAATCAATCTTAGCATAAACATCATGTAGCTTAATCTTCATTTCAGCATCATTTGGATCCTTGAGGCCTTAGGGGCAAATCATGTGTTCTATACCTATTTTGTGCCATTTATGGGGTTTTCATTGATCTCAATCCGTCCTAAAATGCATAAGGAACATGCTCCAAGTGCTTAGAGAGCACACCCACATCCCCTTAAGCAAGAGCAAATCAAATAGTGCTTGGGTGCACCTGTTTTAGCTCAATCTAAGGTGGCTTAGTTTAGAGTTTTATTTGTTTTGGATTGATTTCATGCTTAGGCTAACATCTAATCTTTGTTTGGCTTGAAGTTTTCCAAAACCAGGTACCCTCAAAAGCCTTGTCCACATTCTGGCACGCCCGGTGGGACCCAAACCCACAATCACTTGATTATATCATGCTTTGTATTCTCGTATTTGCAGGAAACAGATGAAATGTCACCTACACAAAGTTCAGTCACGCCTACACGCAATACAGTCATGCCTACAAACAGTTTGATTATGCCTACAAGCTCTGTATTGACGCCTATGTTCTGAAGATTTCTGTGCTCGACAACTTCTATTCTGTCTAATCTTCTTTCCTGTCACCCTCAACGGAAGTAATCACGCCTGTAAAATAAACATTCACACCTTCGCGTACAGCAGTCTCGCGTATAACCATTCCATTATCGCCTATCAGCATTTCATTTATCGCCGAGAAATATTTTGTTATCGCGTGTGCATGTTTAAGTGTCGCTTATGCACGTTTTATTATCACTTGTGCATGTTTAGGTGTCGCCTATGCGCATTTCATTGTCACCTAGGCAATTTTTACTGTCACCTGGGTAAATTTTACCATCATATTGAAGTATCACCTGTGCAATTTTTACTGTTGCCTGGGTAAATTTTACTGTCATATTGAAGTGTCGCCTGTGCATGTTTAGGTGTCGCCTATGCACATTCAAGTGTCGCTTAGCTGATTTTTTACTGTCGCCTGTGAGTAATTTTATTGTCGCCTATGGATTTTTAAGTGTCACCTGTGCCTGATTTAGTGTCGCTTGTGCTTGATTTGGGTGTCGCCTAGGAATTTTTCATTGTCGCTCGTAATTAGTCCACTGCTACGTGGGGATTTTTTGGTGTCGCCTCTGCAGATTTCTCTATCGGCTAGTAATCATCCTTTGTCACCTGGAAAACATTTCTCTGCCGCGTGGAAGCATTTCTCTATCGCGTGGACATTTTTCTCTATCACGTGTAAGAATTTAAATGTCGCCTACGGGTTCTTTTGTGTTGCCTGTGCATTTTCCAGTGTCGCGTGTCAGCTGGACAATGTCGCTGTCGACTATTTTTTGCTTTAAATTTTTCTCAAATTCATAAAAAGAAAAGGTCAAACAAATCTTGAATGAAATAAGGGAAATGAACTTAGGTCCTAAGAGTCATTATCATTTTGAAAATCAAACACAATCTTGAATGATCTAAATTGGAAAGAACAAGCATCTCTATTCCCTCCTTTTCAATTCAAGCAAAGCACAAACTCAATCTTGAATGATCTAAGGATAAAACAAAGCTCTTTTCAAAGTTCTAAATCAACACGCACATCTCAATCTTGAATGCCCAAAGGAAAGAAATTGCAATCGCTCAAATCATTTACATTTTGGGAAAGAACAAATCAAATCTTAAACACTTGTGTCTTCAGTTATTCAAATTCAAACACACTTAATCAATTTGGGAAAAAGAACAAACTTGCTTGATGTGCATTTAGGAGTTTTTCAATTCTTGCAAAATCCTTGTTAAAGTAAGCAACGTAGAACATTTGAACTTGGACAAGTTCACTTGTTCTACTTTTAGCGAGGCCTGTCCAGGGAGAAAAAGTGCTTCCTCCTCGGAGAATGACCTCAAACCGGTATCCCCCCTCGGCTGGTATATAAATAAAGTGAAGGCAAAAAGTACTCACTTATATCTCCTAATCCACAGACGTTTTGTGCCAAATGCAAATGTCTGGGGACAGGTAAATATTCCTCCCCCAGCGTTGTTGGCTAGGCTCTTAAGTGAGTCACTGGCGGTTAGCATAACCGGGTATGGAGACTCCACGGGACTATTAAAAACTTGATAAAATAGAGGCTACCCTATCTACATCTGAAAGTATCAAAATCCTTGTGCAAGGACTGATTCCAAGGGGTTTACCGGGTCGCCTCAAGATTACTCACCATTTGTATTCCCTTCTAGGGGGTACCAAGCTATGGGCAAGCGATTTTGATACTCACCTTCCTTAGGTAGATCTGTTTGAAGTGCTTGACAGTCATTACTCCGTGAAAACATTGTTGGAACATACACTTTCAAAGCTTTATCAGAGTCAGTTATCTTGTTTGTATCCCACAAGGTTGCTTTGTCCCTTATGGAGATTGCTTTTCCGAAAGTCTTTTTTTGAAATCTATCCTTTGCCATTGGGAAACATCAAACTAATCAAACAAACCCGGTTCGAGATACTCAGAACATTTTTTAGAGAAACCCTTGGAATCAGATATCCAAAGAACCTTTTTGTCTCAAACCAACTTATCAGAATTTTCCCAAGTTATGCCAAATTTGATCAAACGTCCGAAAGCTAAGTTTCCCAAATCCAAAGCTTATCAAGAGAAGAAAGTTGCAGAAAGAAACCTTAAGAGCCATCAATCCTCTATCCAAGCAACCCAAGCATAAGAAAAATATCAAGAAAAGCTTGATAATATTGGCTATAACGCAAGAGTCAAAAAGTTTGCCTACCGATTCCGAGTGAACCATCGCTACATCAGTCTTGAAAGAGAAGATTAGATAGGATCCATCACATGTCCATTCTACCTTCAGATCTCAAAATCCTATCTCGGCAGTCTTTCATCCTAGTCTCATCCTTAGCTGCATTCACCATCATCTTCCTAGCAGCATCATAGATCATCCATCTTGGTTGCATTTACACCATCCTTTTAGAAAGAGCATTGTTCCATCATCCTTCACCATCTTTCCATCAACAATCCATAATCAAAGTCCCAAATCCAACATCCAAATCCCGCATCAAATATCCAAATCAGAACTCACCATCCTTTTGCGCCAAATCCAGAGATCCAAATCCATAAGTACTTAGTGATCAAAACCTTTGAGTTGTTTCCATCCCTTATCCCAAATCAAAAATCATCCCCTTTTTGACAGAGCATTGTCTAAAGAAAATCCAACTTGTCCTTGCATAGCCTCATCGTCTCGAGCAAGAGATTGGCTTGTATTGATAAGAATCCAATTGACCGAAGATCATTAGTCGATCTTAGGTTGGCCAAATCCTACCACTGATCCTCCATCGGGAAACACAACAGCTCATTTTTGACACTTAGTAATCTTCCACCAGCATCCCACCAATCCTCCACCCAATCTTGACCCAATCAGAGCATCCCATCAAGCCTCCATCATCACCAAGATTTTTTACCAATCTGCCACCATCTCCCATCAATCTTCCACCATCCTTGATCCAAATCCAAGCATTTCACCAATCCTTGCATTGCATTCTAGAAATTCATCATCCTTAGAAGTTCCTTAAGCTTGCATCCATCATCCTTTAGAGTCTTTTAGGAAACATCTTGCATCCATCTAAGCATCTGCATCTCCATGCCTGTCGAGACAAGATCCGGATCTAGAAAAAGAAGGAACATGAATCCTTATCCAATCACCAGTTCATCTGATCCCAACATTTTTACCAGTGTAATGATAGCCTATGATCCCCAAATACAAACTGGAAATGCATGGGATGATCCCAATATCCCCTCAGCTCCTCTGGCAATAGAGACATTTGTGAATCATCTAGAGAATCCACCACTAGTCAATGCACTCATGGCCCAAAGCCAGCAAAGCATGTTCACTAACTTTGCACATGCGTAGACTTCCATTCTGCCATATCTCCATCCTCACATTCCCATAAGCATTATCCAAATCCCAGCACAAGTATACTCTCCATTCATCCAGCCATTCCTTGATCCAACCTTGCAGACATCTCAAGCAACCTCCACCATTCCTCTTCTTTTGCAAGGAAGCTTCACCAGTCCTGTAACACAAGCTATAACACCATCTGCTCCATTCCCTATCACAGATACTTCATCATCCGCCATGGCTGCTTAAGCTCTTGCACAAAACCAACGCTTGTCCTAGAATCAACTCCCACCTCTTACACAAACCTTTGCACAAGAAGTCCCGCCATCTTCCATAGGCCAAACAACACCTTTCACTCTGGGAGGGATGCAATCATCCTTCCCCTTCACTTCACAAGCTTCCACATCCACACCTTTTGTACCAGGAGGGATGCAATCATCTTTCCCTTTCACTCCCCAAGCTTCCGCATCCATACCATCTTTTCCAGGGTCAACACAATTGTTTCCCTCTTTCTCCCAACAAGCCTCCACATCAGCGTCATCTATTCCGGGGGCAACGCAACCACTCCCCTTTCATACCCAGCAAGCTTCCGCATCAACATCACCCTTTTCATGGGGAACGCAAGCGTTCTCTTCATTTCCCCCCAACAAACATCTACCCAGGCACAAGCCCAGCAAAATGCCTTCACCACAGGAATGCCTTCCATGGGTTTTTCAAAACCACCATTCATGTCCCAAACTCCCATCACATCTACCTTCCCAGCATCCGCTACAACACAATTCCCACCTCACACTGGTCCTCATTGGGGTCTCACTCAAGAAGACATGAAAGCCTTTGGAATACCAACTCACTCTCCTACATCCGTATTTGCAAACCAACAAGCCACCTTCTCACAAGCAGCACAACAGCAACCATCTCAACCTCCACCAACTTCATCCTTCACGAGCTATCCATTCCCAACACCCAGTGCTTTTCAGCAAGTTCCTCCATCTCAGCAACAAAGTTCATCCCATTTCGCAAGTTATCTTGCCCAGTCACCCTTTGCTTCGGGCTTCCCTACATCAGTTCCACCCTTAAGCAATATGGGAATGCACCTGACTTATATCGGTCAGCCACAGAGCCAAGTTCAGGAAGGACCATCTTACCAACAAGCTGCATCATTCCACCAGCCACCACCATAGCAACCATACTTCCAGTCACAGCAACAAACCCCCATCATTCCCCAACAACAACAAGTTTCCTCCTATCAGTTACAACAGCAAGACCCCGTCATCCCACAACACCAGCAAGCAGTCTCGTATCTTCCAATACAATATCCCCTATGCTACATCAACAATATCACCAGCAAACATCACTCCAAAATCCACTCCAATCTACCTATCCCGCTGGGCCATCTCCATATCCCACTCAACAGTACCCACCTCAAATGGGAGTACCCGCTCAAACACCAATCAATGCTAAATGGGAAGCCATGAGGAATGCTCTTAAAGAGCTTCAAACTGGTACTGAGAACAAAACTTACAAGTTTGAAGAGGTGTGTCCGTATTCGTTTGACTGATCCATTGCTGCTATACCTTTCCCTAAGCACTTTGAGACACCTAAGTTTGATAAATATCGGGGGAAAGGAGATCCAGTCAATCATATTAAAGAATTCTATATGGCGTGCCAAGAAGTGGCTTATAATGATAACTATCTCTTACGCCTATTCCCCAAAAGCTTGGGAGGAACTCTTGTTGAATGGTTCTTCAAAATACCATGTGGGACTATCACAACCTTTGCTGAACTTTCTGAGAAGTTCATTGCCCACTATGCCCACAATGTTGAGAATGAGTTGACCTTGTTAGATCTCTGCAACTCAAAACAAAAAGATGGAGAAAGCCTAGCAGAATACTTACAATGATGGTAGAACCTTACCACCAGGTTATCATACCAGCCACCTGAAAAACATTTGACCAAAATCTTTATTGATAATCTGCATCCTAAGCTATCCCACTTCATGAGGATGAATTGTCTCCAAACCTATCAAGATATCAAGAGCAAGGGGATGGGTATTGAAAAGGCCCTCCTAGATGAAGGCACAATCTGACACTTCAAAAATGATGCCCAAAAACCCAGCAATGATAAATCTCGTTACTCGAATCATAACAAGAACATTGTTACTAATGGAGCCACTAATACCAAGCATGTCCAATTTGTCATGGCTAGTCCTCCATCAACTCCTGCATACCAACAACAACAAGCTCCCATCCATCAGCAACCTCCTCAAGTCCATCAGCAACCCACGCAACAATATCATTCTTAGAATAATCAGTAGAATTATCAGCAACCAGCCCATCAAGCTTATCAAGGTAATCCAAACAATCAAGTCAATGTCGTCAATATTGCTCCCAAGCAGAACAAACCCAGAGCTCAAAATTATCCAAAGAAGACCTTCACACCACTGGGTGAACCTTTGGATGTTATATTTCATCGAATGGCCAAGGCCAACTTGATTACATATCCACCAATTCAACCAGTTGATGATACCACTCCCAAGCCTGATTGGTACAAAGATCACGAGTACTGTGATTATCATCGTGTCAAAGGACACACTACCCTAAAGTGTATGAGACTCAAAAACTATATCCAAGATCTCATTGATCAAAAAGAGATTCAAGTAGATACACCTGCTCAAGCCTCACCAAATGCCAATTTGCAAATTTATCAGAATGTGTTCCCACAACACAATGCTGGGAACAACCAAACCAAAGCCAATCATCCCCAGAACCATGGCAAAGGAAAGCAAGAAGATCACACCACTGCCTATATCAATTATGACAATATTGTTGGATGTATAACCCAAGTTGAGCCCATAGTCAATACCATCCATGTCAAAGGAGCAGACAATCAATGTGTTGTTACCACCCGCAGAGGTCGGGTAACTGTTGCTGGTGCCCGTCCAAGGCCAGTACACAATGCACACAATGCATAGTACAACCTCATAGAACATCTTGGGAACACACTAGCCCAAATATCCATCTTGGACCTTCTTCGCACTTCACCTCTCCATCAGGAGATCCTTAACCGAGCTCTCAAAGAAGGACATGTCCCCACAGACATTAACACCACCCAGTTTGAGACCCTTGTGGGACATCTATCTACAACTTGTGCTTTATCCTTCAAACCATTCGACATGCCAGACATTGGACTTGACCATACTCTCCCTCTCTGCATCGCCGTCATGGTTAGAGACTTTACCATCAAATGGGTCTTAATAGATAATGGCTCAGCCCTGAACTTGTGTACTTTGAAATTCATTTAGCAGATTGGGTTCACCCAGGCCAATATAACACATGAAGTAATCACTATCAAAGCCTATGACAATTTGGAGCGTACCTCTGAAGGTACCATTACTTTTCCCATTCAGCTGGGCCCAGCAACACAGGATACTATTTGCCATGTTGTTGATCTTGACCTACCATTTAATATCCTCCTAGGCCGACCATGGATTCATTCCATTAAGGAGATACCATCTACTTACCATCAGTGCATTAAATTTTTGCATCAAGGCACTGAGGTTACCATCCATGCTAACCCCCAACCCTTCACATACTGTCGTGCGATGGAAGCATCATTCCCTCACTCCACTCATTGTCCTGGAACTGACATTGGTACTTCTATTGCCAGCTCGTCCTGATCCCATTGCGATCTAGAAACCATCCTCGCCTCCACCCTTTCTTCCATCAAGATTGATAACCAGGGTTGTGGTGAATACAGCCTACATGATGCATTTGCCATAGGGGCCCTCCCACGTGATCCACATACCCAAGGGCGCCCGAGTCACCAAAGCAAGCCTATTAAAGAGCATCATGAAATCAAGAGAATGGGACCTATGACTTTTGAATCCCATGGCACATTAAATAGTCAAGAAATGGATCCTGACATTAATAGGTGGTTGTACAAAGATCCCCCACCGCCTGACAAACAACTTCTTGGCTACTTCAAAGATAAATACCCACAATCGCACAAGTACACTACTGAGCAATGGAACTACCAAGGTGGTGGTCTAGGACCACAAGAAGGTGGAAGCAAAGACCCAATTACAGCATCCAAGAACCCACAACATCAGGTTCTTGGCTTTAATACCCCTCGCCTGCATATACAAGGGCCCAATACTGCAACTGGGGGCACCAACATGACTAGCGTTCCCCTCTTAAAAAGCCAGGATGACCTCATAGAGATCGAAGACATCCCTGAAGAGAAATAAATCAGATCCTACGATGATATCTTTGATGATGACACCCTCCTGGGGACTTCTATCCTCCAACAACTTGCCACCAATCTCATAGAACTTACCCTCATTCATCCTCAACTCATAGACTGGGACCAACCAAGCATCACACACATCGATGAGTTCCAAAGCACAGATGCACTCCTAGAATTCATGGGGGCATCAGGCCCGCACTCACTTCAGGATTCAGAGTCAGCTCACATCTATAAGCTTGACCCAGAAGGATACTTCAGAGAGGAGGCAAGCTTTAGCTGCAAAAGAGAAATAGAAAGAGTAAAACATGAGTCCTTATGTGAAAACCCTTCTGGGGCACATTCTGATTCCAAAAAAGTAAAAATAAAGAGCGTATCTTCTAGTGAAAACTTGGCAATTCAAGCACTAGAAGATGAAGACTTGCCTCTTCCTCCCATCCAGGATTACAGACCTGAGCAGTCACCTATCATCATAGAAGAAACCAAGCCAGTCAACTTAGGTACAGAGGAATGTCCGAGGATCACCTACATTGCAGCCAACATGACAGAAGGTGAAGAAATGGCTTTCACTGCGCTACTTCAAGAAGCTACTATGAACTTTGCATGGTCATACACACACATGCCTGGACTTGATCCTAAACTTGTTGTTCATCATCTAGCTGTAGACCCCAATGTTAAGCCAGTAAAGTAGAAGCTACGCAAAATGCATCCCAAAGCAGCTCTATTGGTAAAATTAGAACTAGAAAAGCTCCTAGATGCAAAGATTATCAAAGCTATAGATTACTCAGATTGGATCTCCAACATGGTACCTGTCACAAAGCCTTTCGACGACATCTGAATTTGTACAGATTTCAGGGACCTAAACAAGGCATGTCCTAAAGATGATTTCCCGCTACCTAACATAGACATGATCGTAGATCTTACAATGGGCCATGAAATGTTGTCACTAATGGATGGTTTCTCTAGATACAATCAGATTCATATAGTAGCAGAAGACCAACACAAAACAACATTCACCACTCCATGGGGTACCTTTTGCTATAACATGATGCCCTTTGGTCTAAAGAATGCAGGAGCCACATATCAAAGAGCGATGACAGCAATCTTCCATGACATGATCCATAAGATCCTAGAGGACTATGTGGATGATATTCTTGCAAAATAACATTCTTGAGAGTGTGTTTGATCGCCTACAACACTATGGGTTACGGTTCAATCCAAATAAATGTGTCTTTGGTGTTACATCTGGAAAGCTCCTAGGTTTCATAGTATCACGAAGAGGCATAGAGATTGACCCTAAAAAGGTCAAAGCAATAACAGAAATGCCTCCCCCAAGAACACTCAGACAACTTAGAAGCCTACAAGGAAAGCTTCAATCAGTGCGTCGGTTCATTTCTCAACTAGCAGACAAGTGCCAACCTTTTACGCATCTTTTATGCAAAGACACAAGCTTCAAATGGGATCCCATATGTCAGAGAAGCTTTGATAAGCTCAAGGAGTATCTAGCCAATTATCCAATCCTAGTACCACCAATTCTAGGATGCCCTCTCATACTCTACATCTCAGCAACCACTACAACACTGGGGGCACTCCTAGCTCAGCATGATGACGAAAACAAAGAGAGAGCCATCTACTACATTAGTCGAACTCTTGTCGGCTATGAGCTTAATTACTCACCCATGGAAAAAGCATGCCTTGTAGTGGTGTTTGCCACTCAAAAGCTTAGACATTACATGCTCAGTCACATAATCAAGCTCATTTCAAAAGTGGACCCCCTCAAATATCTACTATCAAAGACAACTCTCACAGGCCATATGGCAAAATGGGTCATGATACTCAGCGAGTTTGACATCCAGTATGTAGATCGAAAAGCAATCAAAGGGCAAGTCATTGCCGATCAGTTAGCAAAGGCACCATTGGTGGATGCTTATCCACTAATCATGGAATTCCCTGATGAACACCTATGTATGATCGAAGAGCAACCCATGTGGAAACTATACTTCGATGGATCCTACACATCACATGGATCAGGGGTAGGAATCCTATTCGTCACACCTCAAGGTGACTACATTCCAAAATCATTCAAGTTGGGATTTTCATGTACCAACAACATTATAGAATATGAGGCACTCATCTTAGGTCTCAAAATAGCCATTCAATGGAATATCACAGAACTGCAAGTGTTCAGCAATTCACAGCTGATTATCAAGCAAGTCCTAGATGAATATCAAACAAAGGACGATAAGTTGTTACCTTACAAAGAACTCATGGATAGATTGAAAGAGCATTTCTTGAATCTACAATTCACACAGATACCCAGACTTCAGAACAAAGCAGCAGACGCAATGGCAACTATTGGGTCCTTATTAGAAATCCCACGCGACGCATCACAATATGAATTCCTAGTCGAGCAGCTACATACACCAGCTTATGAGACTGTCGATGCAGAAATGGTGTGTGTCTCGGTTGATCCCCAGTCCCCGTGGTACCATGACATCCATGCATATCTAAAGAATGGTATCATATCTCCCCATCTCACCAATAACCAATGCCAAAACCTTATTCGCAGAGCTTCCCGCTACACTCTTGTAGCCAACACCCTTTATCATCGAGGATATCACAACATCCTTTCTAGGTGTTTAGATTCAAGTGAGGCCATCCTGGCTTTACAAGAGGTCCACGATGGAATTTGCGGTGCCCATACGAGTGGCATGGTTCTAGCTAAGCAATTGCTTCGAGTTGGGTATTATTGGCCAACCATGGAACATGATGCTTGCGAGTTTGTTAGAAAATGTTTACCATGTTAGCAGCATGCAAATTTGATTCATGCACCAGCACAAGATTTGTAGCCCATTGCGCCACCTTAACCATTTTCATGTTGGGGCTTTGACCTTGTTGGATTAATCACTCCCCTTTCCTCGGATGGACACAAGTACATAATAACTGCCACAGAGTACTTCACCAAATGGGTTGAAGCAATCTCGCTCACCCTCACTACTGGCATCCAAATATCCAAGTTCATCCTTTACCACATCATTTGCCGCTTTGGCATACCATCTACCATCTTCACTGACCATGGCACATCTTTTGAAAACCAGCATGTGGATGATCTGTGTGCTAGACTCCACATCCATCACCGTTTCTCCAGTCCATATTTCCCTCAAGGAAATGGCCAAGCTGAGACAACCAATAAAACTATCTTGAAAATTATCAAGAAGGTTGTCAATGATTTTGGTCGTGACTGGCACCTCCAAATCAATCTTGCCCTTTGGGCCTACCGTACTTTTTTATCACACTCCCACAAGCACCACCCCATATTCCCTTATATATGGTGTCGAAGCCGTTCTGTCAATCAAGGTCGAGCTCCCATCATTGCAAATCTCCATGAAGAACTACACCACTGATGAAGACTATCATGTGGCCCGTCTCACACAGTTAGACTTGTTAGATGAAAAGAGACAATAAGCATATGATCACCTGGTTGCATACCAGAATCGACTCAAAAGGAGTTATAACAAGAAGGTCCATCCCAGACAATTCCAGGTCGGTGACATGGTCCTCAAAGAAAATTAGAAAGTCCAAGCATACAGAGAAAAGAAAGGCAAGTTTGAGCCTACTTGGTTGGGCCCCTATGTTGTCACAGCATGCTTCAGCTCCAGCGCCTATCAGCTATTTACACCAGAAGGTGAGCCTTTGAATGATCCAATCAACATCATACATTTGAAGAGGTTCTATGCCTGAACTAGATCTACATATTCAAAAAATCCATAAAATTTGAAAAAGCAGAAAAAATACAAAAAAAAGAAAAAAAGAGCAAAAGAAAAAGAAAAAGAAAAATAATCATCCAATGGTGAAAACTTGGCAATTCAAGCGCCTTGAACAAGTATGTTGGTGAAAACCTAGCAAATAGGCACCATACATAGTGGACCGAGTCATTATCTATCAAACTCCCATCCCCCCCATCCCACTATCTCAGGCTTTTTTTTTCTCCCATCCCCCTCCCCATCCACCATCCCCCAGCATTCCTCTTTTTCATAATCCTCCAGAAAATCCGCAATCCTACCTGCCCATATCTTGTACCATATCTTGTACCCTATCTTGCACATATTTTGTCACTAATACATTTGGGGTGAAATTGCGACGACAATTTGCGACGACAGGCAAATGTCATGCGGTTTTGGCTTCTTTTTTTTTTCAAATATAGCTCGACACCGTCGCAATTGCGATGACAATACATTTGGCAACGTCACAAATTGCAACGTTGTCAAGATATAAGGACAAAAAAAAAAAAGGAACGTTGTCATTTGTGTTTTCAACAGCGTCGTAACCCTCTGCGAAATCACATCAAGATATAAGGGCAAAAAAAACAAGAACATTGTCATTTGTGTTTTCAACAGCGCCGTAACCCTCCGCGAAATCACATCGGGATATAAGGGCAAAAAAAACAAGAACGTTGTCATTTGTGTTTTCAACAGCACCGTAACCCTCCGCGAAATCACAGCTACAATTTCTGAGTACGTTGGGTTTATTTTTCTTTTGTCATTATTATGTAATCTGGTATTCAGCTGTTAGAGAGCTAAAATACCCAGAAATGAGGACATATCTATGTTGAATTTATTGTTAGCGGCTTTGGTTATTTAGAAGTTTAATTTTATTTGTTCATCTTTCAAGCACAAACGTTTTGTGGACCGTAACGTCTTCATTGTTTCGGGTATGCAGTGAAACAACCCTAACTTGCAATTGCGATGTTGTCGGGATATAAGGGCAAAAAAAAAAAGGAACGTTGTCATTTGTGTTTTCAACAGCATCGTAACCCTCCACGAAATCACATCGGGATATAAGGGCAAAAAAAACAAGAACGTTGTCATTTGTGTTTTCAACAGCGCCGAGAGAGATTCCCTTCGCGAAATCACAGCTACAATTTCTAAGTACATTGGGTTTATTTTTCTTTTGTCATTATTATGTAATCTGGTATTCAACTGTTAGAGAGCTAAAATACCCAGAAATGAGGACATATCTGTGTTGAATTTATTGTTAGCGGCTTTGGTTATTTAGAAGTTTAATTTTATTTGTTCATCTTTCAAGCACAAACGTTTTGTGGACTGTAATGTCTTCATTGTTTCGGGTATGCAATGAAACAGCCCTAACTTGCGACTACCTTCACGGTACTTGTGTACATTATCATGTTGTCTTTACAGTGACTGTCCTCATTCAAGTGGCAATTACACAAGGGACAGTCACTGTGAGATGTCCTCATTTGTGACAAGGACAGTCACACTTAGGACATCTCATAGTGATATTCCCTTGTGTAATTTCCACTTGAATGTATTGCTATTGAACCACATTAATGCTTTTCTTCTTCAACAAATGAGGACAGTCACTGTAAAGACAACATGATAATGTACACAATTACCAAAAAATGATCTTGTTAATTGATGTAACACTTTGTCTTGCTCACTCCCTATCCTTCACTAGGGTCTCTTTAGGCCAATGTTTTGACTTGATAGGGTACTTAACTATCCCTACACTCTTTAGGTATCTCTACCCAAGATCCCACTCCTTCAACTAGTGCACACCAACAAGAAATACAACGAACTCTGCTCAATACCAATCTAGCTACTAGGACACTCCTAGTCTTGTCTTCACAAATTGAAACACATTCAACTAGAACTTTACTCCATGGAGAGGCTGGCCACTAGGACCTCTATTGGTTTCAATATTACTCCTTCACCTATACTTTTCATCAGTACTTCAATCCGGTTCATCAAACCATGCCAATTGCACCCAAAAATAGGCTGCTAGCAATTAGGCCTTTGTCAAGCCTTTTTGTTTAAATTAAGCCACCTAAATGGCTTAGGATTCAGATGCCCTTTATTGAGAACTCCAAGATATCTAAGGTCTTCTCCTCCTAGATTTTTTGTACACCAACTGCTACAGCCATGCCTGAAAACAAGTATTTTGACACAACTTGGACAGTCTGACTAAGAGTTTGTTTTCTTAGCAGCCAAAGAAACTCACCCAATCTTCTAATTTGACTTGGGGCTTCTTTAGATGTGTGTCTACCTCTCCATGAGATTTTAGTTGAAGCAACCAATGCATTCAACTTGTTGTAATCTTCTTGTAATGATTTGTCATCCCTAACTGTGCTCAACTGACTCACCTAGGACATCATTGCAAACATAGAAAATGAGCTTCCCAGGGCCCCTCCTTCCAAACATATAGTACATGGAGTCTCCTCACCCATTCCAAGAGCCTGTACAAAATTGACAATGGAATGATGAGCTAAGACTCCATTTGTTCAACCTGCCTGGTTCAAACCAATGATAGGGTACTTAACAAAAGAATTAACAAACTAGTTGGAATGCTTCAAAACTCAAAAAAAACACAACACAGAATAAAAAAACAACTTGTACTAACTTTTCCAATAGACACTGCGAGCTATCTAATCCATTAATCAACTGAAAACAAAGAAACAAAAAAACTCAAGAATTCACTAAAACCGTGTTACTCTACAAATCTTCTTAATTCCAAATGTTTTTCCCCCCAACCTTTTGCACAGATCGATGGAGGCCTCTTATAGTTGATCTGATGCCTAATTCAATGGTTTCATATAGTTACATAACCATCTTACTCGAAAATGCTCCCTTGCACAAATGTTGTCAATGTTGTGAATGACAACATTGACAACTTGTTACAACCTTTGGGATTTTGGTTCAAAACTTATTGTTCAAACACCATAAGACCCTAACCATGACTTAGTTAGGCTATTTAGACCTCACATAGGCCACTTCTACACTTCTTTGCCCAATTTGACCCCTAAATGCTTCATTCCCACTTTTGCCACAATATTGGTAACTTGGGTACAAATTGGCACTTGCCTTCACAAAGGTCACACATGAGGCCATCTCACAGTGATCGATTGTCCCTTGTGTAATTGCCACTTGAATGTATTGCTATTGAACCACATTAATGCTTTTCTTCTTCAACAAATGAGGACAGTCACTCTAAAGACAACATGATAATGTACACTCACTATAAGGACAGTCACAAATGAGGACATCTCACAGTGACTGTCCCTTGTGTAATTGCCGCTTGAATGTATTGCTATTGAACCACATTAATGCTTTTCTTCTTCAACAAATGAGGATAGTCACTCTAAAGACAACATGATAATGTACACTCACTGTAAGGATAGTCACAAATGAGGACATCTCATAGTGACTGTCCCTTGTGTAATTGCTGCTTGAATTACACAAGGGACAGTCATTGTGAGATGTCCTCATTTGTGACAAGGACAGTCACACATGAGAACATCTCACAGTGATTGTCCCTTGTGTAATTGCCACTTGAATGTATTGCTATTGAACCACAATAATGCTTTTCTTCTTCAACAAATGAGGATAGTCACTCTAAAGACAACATGATAATGTACACTCACTGTAAGGATAGTCACAAATGAGGACATCTCACAATGACTGTCCCTTGTGTAATTTCCACTTGAATTACATAAGGGAAAGTCATTGTGAGATGTCCTCATTTGTGACAAGGATAGTCACACATGAGGACATCTCACAGTGATTGTCCCTCGTGTAATTGTCACTTGAATGTATTGCTATTGAACCACATTAATGCTTTTCTTCTTCAACAAATGAGGACAGTCACTCTAAAGACAACATGATAATGTACACTCACTGTAAGGACAGTCACAAATGAGGACATCTCACAGTGACTGTCCCTTGTGTAATTGCCGCTTGAATTACACAAGGGACAGTCATTGTGAGATGTCCTCATTTGTGACAAGGACAGTCACACATGAGGACATCTCACAGTGATTGTCTGTAATGTCCTCTTTTTGGCTAACTTGGAAAAAAGGAACAATTACTCCACTTCTCAGACTTACTCTATCAGATACTTACAATTAAACTAAGTAATGGAGGTTACTTAAGATATCAACCGCTATTTCAGATTCAATCACAATATGTGTGCAAGATGATATTGATACCAATATGTTTAATAGCACTGTCGGATATAATGATATGAAATATGCTATGAATATGATGTTTCCTATCACTTATAGTGATAGTATAATGATGCTATGTCTGATATAAACAATATCGATATACAATCAATAAGTATTGCTTACAGCAATGTATTTGCTGTGTCTGATATGATGATGTAATTATGCAAATGTGTAATATCGCTATGAGTGATATGTTGCTATTTCAAATTCTGAATTATATGCTTGCAACTTCAAATATTGATGCTGTTTCTGACTATCCTTTCTATCTGTGCAATCATGGTGTTGTCTTTGATCTACAATGATAAACTTGAAACCAAACTGCCAAAGGCAGATGCTCTATTGAGTATATCCAAATATGGATAAGTAAATAAAGTTCTAATGATGCCTTGAGTGACTGACGAGAATGCATTCTTATATTGTCTTTAACAAATGAAGAGATGCTATGAATGAGACGTGTCTTGTTTCTTCCTCCATGTCCCTTTGTTAATCACACCTTTCCATAATCCGACAGTTCACATAATATTATTTCATTATTTTCTGATCATAGATAACTCCCAGATTGACTCAATATCAAATCTTTTTATGAAGGTAATCTTCCCTAATTGGTAGTGCAACCAGTAGTTAACATCCATTGTGTTTGTATTAGTTTGGTCTAACTATCATTAGTATTTAGTCAATCGATATTAACTCTTGCCTTATCCCATATTGTTATGATTATATCCAATCTTTCTACTCTGATATAAGTCGATATCATTTTCTGATAATTGTCCATTTATTGGTTGATTTTGCTGGTAATGGAGTTTGATCTTCAAATTGACTTCCATTCCTGTTAATACTTAAGGATACATTGTACTTATTATCCATGACTGATGCCTCATTCATCAATAGCTTGTGATATAATCATTGATGCTTTTGTGTTTCTACAAGATGTGGTTTATCTCAGACAATCGATAATCTTTCAATCCTTTAGTCGATATCCTCCTATGTGGTGTCTATTGATGTAGATAGTAGAATTCAATCTAGTTTATGTTATTGTCATGATAACATAGGAAGTGATGGTGCATATTTGCTAGCGGGTCTTCATGTTTGATATTGCTTTATCGGATATGTCATTGTCTAAACTTGTGCAATTAATGATTATTTATAATATATGAATGGTTATCCTTCTTGCTTATCAATACATCTTCTGAAACACATAGCGACCTATCCCTTATTCATATCATGTTGATCTTGACTTCATAGTATTTGGTTCATTAATCATCCTCTCATGGTATCGATGTGTAATGACTAGTGATTGTTGTATCACTTCTTCATTCCTCATCGTGATAGATAATGCAGATGTTTAATGTAGATGTATATCGATTACAGATATTCGATATTGCTTTAAACGTTATTATTATTATTATTATTATTATTATTATTAATGTTATTGTTATTATTAAATATTATAATTAATGATGTTAGTAATATTAATAATATTATAATAAATATTATTATAGTGATAACATATTGTTTTATATTGAGAGGTTTATTAATATTATTTATATATTAAAATTATTATATCAATAATTGATTTAATATTATTACTTAATATATTATTATAATATAATATATATAATTTATTAATAATTATTTATTATTAATTTATATTATAATTATAATCATAATTATATTATTTATTAATATTTTAATATTATTTAATTAACATATTACTTATTATGCTAACTATATATTATTATTATCTTTTGATAATAATTATATATTATTGTTATATACCATTAATAATAGATTATTATATATCATCTAATCATTTTATTATTATACTAAGTTCAATATGTCACGGCTCATGACATTGTCCCTTGTGTAATTACCACTTGAATGTATTGCTATTGAACCACATTAATGCTTTTCTTCTTCAACAAATGAGGACAGTCACTCTAAAGACAACATGATAATGTACACTCATTGTAAGGACAGTCACAAATGAGGACATCTGACAGTGACTGTCCCTTGTGTAATTGCCACTTGAATTACACAAGGGACAGTCATTGTGAGATGTCCTCATTTGTGACAAGGACAGTCACACATGAGGACATCTCACAGTGATTGTCCCTCATGTAATTGCCACTTGAATGTATTGCTATTGAACCACATTAATGCTTTTCTTCTTCAACAAATGAGGACAGTCACTCTAAAGACACCATGATAATGTACACTCACTGTAAGGACAGTCACAAATGAGGACATCTCATAGTGACTGTCCCTTGTGTAATTGCCACTTGAATGTATTGCTATTCAGCCACATTAATGCTTTTCTTCTTCAACAAATGAGGATAGTCACTCTAAGGACAACATGATAATGTACACTCACTGTAAGTGTACATTATCATGTTGTATTACAAATGGACCTTATGTTGGTCGGGATATAAGTGCAAAAAAAAAAAGTTGTCATTTGTATTCAAGTGGCAATTACACAAGGGACAGTCACTGTAAAGGCAACATGATAATGTAGAGAAACGTTGTCATTTGTATTTTCAACAGTGCCGAGAGAGATTCCCTCCACGAAATCACAGCTACAATTTCTAAGTACGTTGGGTTTATTTTTCTTTTGTCATTATTATGTAATCTGGTATTCAGCTGTTACAGAGCTAAAATACCCAAAAATGAGGACATATCTGTGTTGAATTTATTGTTAGCAGCTTTGGTTATTTAGAAGTTTAATTTTATTTGTTCATCTTTCAAGCACAAACATTTTGTGGACCGTAACATCTTCATTGTTTCGGGTATGCAATGAAACAGCCCTAACTTGCAACTACCTTCACGGTACTTGTGTACATTATCATGTTGTCTTTACAGTGACTGTCCTCATTCAAGTGGCAATTACACAAGGGACAGTCACTGTGAGATGTCCTCATTTGTGACAAGGACAGTCACACATGAGGACATCTCACAGTGACTGTCCCTTGTGTAATTTCCACTTGAATGTATTGCTATTCAACCACATTTATGGGCTCGTTTGGACCACAGCACACAGTAGCATCCACAGAGAAGAATATCCCAGGTGTAACAAGTTGTAAGAATATACCAACAGTTCTAAGAAGTTCCCTAGCACATAGTAGCATCTACAGAGAAGAATATACAGCATGAGGGCAGCCACTGTAAAGACAACATGATAATGTACACTCATTGTATGTGTACATTATCATGTTGTCTTTACAGTGACTGTCCTCATTCAAGTGGAAATTACACAAGGGACAGTCACTGTGAGATGTCCTCATTTGTGACAAGGACAGTCACACATGAGGACATCTCACAGTGACTGTCCCTTGTGTAATTGCCACTTGAATGTATTGCTATTCAACCACATTTATGGGCCCGTTTGGACCACGACACATAGTAGCATCTACAGAGAAGAATATCCCAGGTGTAACAAGTTGTAAGAATATACCAACAGTTTTAAGAAGTTCCCTAGCACGTAGTAGCATCTACAAAGAAGAATATACAACATGAGGGCAGCCACTGTAAAGACAACATGATAATGTACACTCATTGTATGTGTACATTATCATGTTGTCTTTACAGTGACTGACCTCATTCAAGTGGCAATTACACAAGGGACAGTCACTGAGAGATGTCCTCATTTGTGACAAGGACAGTCACACATGAGGATATCTCACAGTGACTGTCCCTTGTGTAATTGCCACTTGAATGTATTGCTATTCAACCACATTTATGGGCCCGTTTGGACCACGGCACACAGTAGCATCTACAGAGAAGAATATCCTAGGTGTAACAAGTTGTAAGAATATACCAACAGTTCTAAGAAGTTCCCTAGCACATAGTAGCATCTTCTAATTGTCTATACCACTTCACAAGGTATTGTTTGCACACATTGTTTTTGGTTCTTTTGATGACCCTTGTTTTGAAATTGCTATTAGGCCTTGTAGCTTATATGTTTTGATTGCTGGAGAGCTTCTAAAGCTAAGCAAGAAGACCATTGCACGAGTTATAGCCGCGTGCTCAGGTTTGAAAATTGTATATTTTTTAATCTAATGTATATTTTAACTAGACTTTTAGCTTATTTTTGCTGTATATTTTAATCTAAAGGGAATCATGGATGTGAACTTGAAAGAATTTTGTACTTAGTTCTTATGGAGAGAATAGTAGTAGTTTACGGTCTAATATCAAATAGAGTTTTCCAATTACAGAAAGTTAATGAATTCTAATAGCTTATATGTTTTGATTGCTGGAGAGCTTCTAGAGCTAAGCAAGAAGACCATTGCACGAGTTATAGCCGCGCGCTCAGGTTTGAAAATTGTATATATTTTAATCTAATGTATATTTTAATCCTTTTGCCATGTCATGTAATATGTCTTGCCTTGTAGCTTATATGTTTTGAAATTGCTGTTAGGCCTTGTAGCTTATATGTTTTGATTGCTAGAGAGCTTCTAGAGCTAAGCAAGAAGACCATTGCACTAGTCGTAGCCGCGCGCTCAGGCATGAAAATTGTATATTTTTTAATCTAATGTATATTTTAACTAGACTTTTAAAATATTAAAGGATTTAACTAGGTCTAAGAAGATTTGTGTACTTTTGACAATTTTGCTTAGTCACTGAAAGTTGTAGACCGAAGTTTTCATAGCCCAATTTTTGCTTCCTGCGAAGAACGATCATGTCAGATAATATAAGTGAAGAACAAAATAGGGAGACAATCGCTAGATTGTGGTCTAACTTGAAAAGAAAAGGTGATGGAAAATGTTATTGTCCCTGCAAAATTTGTAAGGGCTTAAACTGTAGAAGACTGCTAATCAAAATAGTTAAGAGACATTGTAGGGAGAATGGTCACATTGAAGGGGGGCATGACTATCATCCACCGGTAAGTTGTTCATTATATCATTTTAACAATTTATATACATATGAAATCACTTGATGATGAGTTGAAGATCATGGTTTATTTATGTTAATCAATTTTATATAGGTTGATCTCCCCAGGGAAGTACATGATATGGAGGAACATGGGGGTGCGAATATCCAAGGTGAAGATAATGATCCCATGGAAGATGACGATCATGCGCCAGAAAACACAATTGAAGATGATGGTATAAATACATTGATCCATGACACATTTAGTCCAAGCGGATCTGATCATGATGATGATGATAGCCTCGATGTACCTCTACTTGAGAAGGCATACGAGCCCCTATACAAAGACTCCCAAACAACTCTTCTCTCTGCTGTATTGTTGTTGTTGAACTTGAAGGTTATGAATGGTTTATCCAACATAACAATGTCACGTATGTTAAGGTATGTCATATATGTCTTTATAGTTAACAAAGGGTGAATAATGTACCACTAATATTGTTTATATTAACAACTTATATTTTTTGCTGTAGATTGATAGGCGAGTTTTTGTTACCACCATCAAATATTCTACCTCGCTCATATCGAGAATTATCTGCTATTATGAAAGATATTGGAATGGAGTATCAAGCAATACATGCTTGTCCCAATGATCATATTATATATTATAAAGAACATGAATTTGCAACACAATGCCCTGTATGTCATACGAGTAGATATCGAACAGATCAAATAACAAAAAAGGTGCCTCACAAGGTTCTTCGTTACATCCCCATTATTCCACGGATGCGACAATTATTCAAGTGTACTAGCTTGGCACAATTTATGGATTACCATGCACGCAATAGAAGTCGAGATGACATTATTCGAATCCCTGCGGATGGTTCGGCATTTATGCACATAGAGGAAAATTGGCAACACTTCAAAGAAGAACCTCGTAATCTCAAGCTTTCATTAGCAGCGGATGGTGTCAATCCATTTGGAGAGATGAGATGTGTTTGCTCGGTGTGGCCTGTTTTTGTTATCAACAATAACATTCCTTCGTGGATGTCAATAAAGAGGGAGCACATTATGTTGGCAATGATTGTTCCAGGTATTTTATCATTTGATAGTTATTAATTTACATGTACTTACAAATCTTACAGTAAAATGGTCACAATAAGTATGTAATGTTACTGTTCATTCAAGTAGGTAAATATCAAGTTAAAGATATGAATGTATATATTGAGCCTCTTATTGATGAGTTGGTGGAGTTATGGAACGGTGTCACTATGTATGACGTGTCTAGACCAATAGGACAAAGACAATTTCAATTCCATGCAATACTTGTATGGACAATACATGATGCCCCAGGGCTAACACATTTTTGTGGTATGTTATAGTGAATTCAAGTTGCGCATGATAATTCTAATTATAAAAATCAACATATTTAATAATCCAATTATATCATTATCTTGTAGGTCTTCAAACAAAGGGAAAATTTGCATGTCCAGTTTGTGGTCCAAAGATGAAATCTCGTCATTCAAAAATTTTAGGAAAGCATGTGTTTAATGAGTACAGACACTTCCTCCACAGGAATCATAAGTATCGAAGTATGGAAAAACATCTTTTCAATGGGAAAGAAGAGACTACATCAAAGCCACGAAGAATGACACCTCGCCTATGGAAGTTGGAATATAATAGAATTAATCATCGAGGTAATGTCGTTCCACTTAATGGTTTATGTTTGTAATTTATATATTTCTTTTGTGATTTTTGTTTACTAATTATGTAATTGATGATCGTGAAGGTCGTCAAGGCACTACTGACAACCTTCCAAAGGGACTAAAAAGCTATCCCAGATAATTTAGTAGGTTGCCCTACTACGAGGACTTACAAATTGTGCATTTGTTTGATCTTATGCATATTGGAAAGAATATAACAGAGACATTGTGGAAAATACTGGATGGAAGGCGTGACAAAGAAAAAATTGTCAAAATTTGTAATGACATTCATGAATCCAATCATGCACTGAAGAATTTCATTCACTCAAATAGCAATAGAGATCAGATTAATATAAGTGCCCTTCCTTGGTTATTAACGAAGCAGCAAAGTGATGCCATAAAAGAAGTCATACGAAAAATTCGATTTCCCACAGGATTTGCTGGGAACATAAGCAATCTCATATCAAAGAAAAGTGAATTTGGGCCAGGGCTCAAAATGCATGATTGGCATACTTTCATCAAGGTAAGTTATGTTCTTTTGTATTTACAATATATTCATAAACTACGTGTACTATTCATTATGTTATGTTAGAAAATAATGAAATGATTGGTTTATAATTACTGCAGTACGTGCTACCTCTATCTCTCCCAGAGCACTTCAACAATAACATCAAACAAGTGATATATGATCTTGGAAAATACATGAGGTAAGCAGTAATATCTGTTCAATTTGTTGTATATATTTATTATATTCACGATTTGTTTTTCTTGCTATGTAATCTATTGTATATTATTTTGTAAAGTCTCGTATTTATATATTTTTTGTGACTTGAATCTCTTAATGTAGGTGGTTGTCATCTAAAGAAATCCATAAAGAAGATATAAACTATTGGAAGAGAAGAATTCCTCATTTACTGTGTGAAATGCAAAAGTGTCTGCCTCCAACTTTTTTCAATGCACAAGAACACTACCTCATACACCAAGTTGAGGAGATTGAATTGTGTGGACCTGCACACACTAGGTCAATGTGGATGGTTGAGAGGCACTTGAAATCTTTGAAGGCTTTGGTTTGACAAAGAGCACATCCTGAGGGTTCTATGGTAGAGGGATACATGGTATACCAGACTATGGTGTACATTACTGAATATCTTCCTAAGTTTGCTTCAAATATCCATGTAGATCGCATTTGGGATCTCGACCCTTTTAAAAAATTCAAAGGGGAGTACTTGATGGGGAAAGGTAGATTGAGGAAAGTGACAGGTAATAAATTATAAGATGTTATTGTAATAAATTATTTCTTAATCTTCAAAATAAATCGGTTGTAAGTCGTCTATTTTTTTTTTGTACAGTTGCTCGAGAGTGGGATGCACTACATTTGTATATTGCAAACAATCTTGATTGGATGACGGTATGGATTGAACGATGTCAACATTCTGGTCACACATTAACATGGGAAGGTGTATCTTCATTGGTTAAAGAAGCTCATTGTAATGGAGATTCTAATGTTACGCAAAGGGAAATAGATTTAGCATATGGTTTAAGAGATTTCCAGGTACGTACAAAATTATTAATCACCCGTATGTTTATCAACTCACGATATAATAATTTTGACATATTTCACATATTATTGCAGGTTAAACACCACAAGGGTATGTTCTGTAATGGTCAAAAATTTCGCGTCAAAGTGTTGGATGACACGAAGAAAACTTGTGATTCTGGAATAACTGCAGTCTTTCAAGTGACTAATATTTCATCTAGAAATGACTTAGATCCTCAAGAGTCTAAAAATCAATACTATGGCATTTTGGATGATATACTTGAGTGTGACTTTAGTTCCTTCAAATTAGTACTCTTCGTTGTCAAATGGTATAGGCTACGACTTAATCCAAATGATCCTAATAGAACTGTTATTGAACATGATAATGGATTTACAATGGTTAATACAAGGTCGTTTGAGCCAGTTGGGGATGAGCCCTATGTTCTTCCAAGCCAATGTGAGCAGGTATTTTACTCAGAGGTTTCACATAAACCGGGTTGGTCATTTGTTGTTAGACATGAACCGAGAGGAAAGCCAATAAAGTATAATGCGATGGAAGAAGAAGATACCGAAGAAGTAGAAGATGATGTAGATGATGATCACGATCGACAATTATTGGATGATGTTCCTGAGACAAATTTTCATGAAGAAGAAGAAGAAGATGATGACGATGATGCTGCTACTGATGATGATGATGAAGATGATGTTGATGTTGATGATGATGATGTTGATGATGATGACAACAACGACAACGATGATGACGACGACGACGATGATGATGACGATGATGATGATGATGATGATGATGATGATGATGATGATGATGATGATGATGATGATGATGATGATGGTGAAATTTAAAGGTATGCCATCAATCCTTAATGTATTTAATATTTGTCTTAAATGGTTACATAGTTTATTCATTATCTATTTAAAAGCTACAAGTTTCAACTACAAATAGAATACTGCTAATATAAATTAAGTATTAATCTAAATTAATTAAATAAAACTATTTGAAACACATATTGATGCATGAATGTATTGAGCCTTATTTTCTTTCAGGTCAAAAGCATTTGTAAGTGTTCTCACAACACCAACCAAGCATCTTCATAAGATCACTCTCCTTGATCCAAGCCAACTCCATAACCTATCAGAGTGCACACCAAATCCTTATGCCACCTTAGCGTTCTACATCTTTGGAATAATCCCAATGTCCCTCAATCCATCCAATGGATTCATCCAAGCAATCTAATCAACAAACTATCAAATGCTCACAATGCCTCAATAGGCTCCAAACTTGACTTCACCTTAACTAGGTGTTTCCTCCACCTCCACCACACACATCAAACAACTTCAAATAGCATGTCCCCAAGGTTACTAAGCCCTCAACTCATCAGCTGATACAAAAACCCAGTTTTAGCCCTTCAGTAGGCCTACTTCCCTAGTAGGCTTATAATGTGAGCCTGATTTAAGTGTTATAATGTGTACATTTTAATGTTTTTAATTTTTATGTGATGCTTATGATGGATGTGATTATGATTATGATGTGATTATGCTCATGATAATTGAATTACATTTGCAGGAAATTGAACCCCTTTCAAGAGCATCCCGCACAGTCTCATGGATCGACAGGTATAAGTCAATACACCTTATAGAAAGTCTATTTAATACACTTATCAATAGTAAGATTGATGTCTTCTAAGATCTCTCCCATTTGCAGGTACCAGCAAATAGGTATTTGTCAGAAGTGTCTTCCTCGAGTGAGGGAAATATAGGAATAGAAGAGGAAAGTGAGACATGCAGTTTATCTAGAATAGGGAGATTAACTAGAGGTCAAAGGACTAGAAGGAAATTCAATAAACACATGAAATTTTTCCTTGCTCAAGGGGGGTCATGTTCTTATGATGATGAGACGAAAGGCGACATCGAGGTGCCCTTGAGGTACCAACATCTACAGAAACATTGGGTACCCAAGGAACTTCCTCCAATAAACACTGATTTTTGTGTTAATGAGAGGATATATCGCATAGCACCATCATCATTACATGGTTTGGGCCTATTTTCTATGGATGGCATAAAGGTGTCTTACAACAAAGTTTCTGAATTGATGGAGTATGTTGGACCATGTTACGATTACAAAAGTTGGATGCATATTGTTCAATATAAAAAAAGTATGCGTAGGTATGCACTCTCGGCAAATTATATACAACAGCAAGACAATAATCAAAGTAAAAGTGTGGCTATATACATTGATGGAAGGCCAAAAGCAACAGGGAATATTGCGGGTTTTATAAATAGTACACGACCTGGGTCAACTATAAAGCAACCCAATTGCATATTTGAGGCGCGCGAGGGAAATCGTGTGTTCATCTGTGCGATAAAATCAATACGTGCAGGGGAAGAGCTGCTTATTGATTACAATTTGAACCGCATAGATACAAACAAGGCTACTATCATGGGGGTGGTACATACTATTAAACCAACTTCTAATCAATGACTCCAACATACCATTTAGTTATTAAATTTTTGGCTAACATTTTTATACTTGATCTTTGACACAGGGGCACAATATGGAGCAATCACCCGAAGGTGATGGTGACGATATTCCTAGCTCATCTACACATGAGCAGGTAAAACTCATTGTAATTGTGCAAACTAGATAGAAGCAAAATGTTATTTTTTTTAATGTTATTTTCTTCATTGTTTTGGAGTAATTTTGATAATACTAATACTATTGTTGTCACAGAGGGCCGGTGGTCGGAGAGAGGGAAAGCAACCTGCAGTCCCTCAGGAGTCCCCCCTTGTGGACCCTTTTTTTATTGATTTAGCAGAGACCGATGACCCGATCGGTTCCATTAAAAAGCTGCTAAAGAAAATTGGGAAAGAACTTCTACGTTTGGTATCCATACATCCTCAGACTCAGGAAATAAAAGACAGGGCAGCTGAGTTGTTGCACACTTCTGAAAACTTCAAAGTAAGTATTAATGAAATTTTTAATTATTACAAGAGTTCAATAATGGTTTTTATGTTATGCTCTTTTATGACATTAATTAAAATATGGATGCATTGTCTTTACAGAGTTATTTGCGTAATTTTGAACCCCATTCCCATGATGAGGCCGGTACTGCAAGTGGTTTAGGTAGATCACATGTTCCATTCCCCACTTGTGTTTTCCACTGAATATATATAGGAATGATCATAATCATTGACAATACATGCTCGAACAATCTTTTTTTTTAATGCTCTAACAATCTTGTCCATGCTAGTCCACGCGTTCTATATTTATGCATGCTCTAACAATTTTATTCTTCAGCTCCTTTCCATGATGTTATGACAACGCCGCCTCCATCCAAGACAGCCACAAATGTCTTGCCGACTGCCATGTCAACAACACACAGCCTAAATGCACCAACTGTTGCACCATCTACTGGTACACAAATCCCTCTTTTTCTCTCTTTTGTTATGTGTTTAAGTGTTATGTGTTTACGATGTAGATCCCTTGATTGTGTTTGTGCCATGGGTGCTCTGCACCAATTTATTTCCCTTGAAGTATTATTTCTTGGAGGCATTTGATAATGGTTTTCATTTTTTGCAATAGGAGATGCAACAAGTCCCGATGCAACATCATTTCCTGGATGTTCCCATGTTCCTAGTACGGGAACGGTGAAGGATTGCGTATTGATCATCAGCGACGATGAAGGCATTCCCTTAAAAGTAGCCAAAGTTCCAGGTACTTTAAAGTTATTATTATTCTATAGTGATATAATAGTAATTTAGTTTTTTATCACTCTTCATCGACTAATGATCCCATGATTATTTTAAAGGGAATGATATTTTTTGGTGAAAACTTGGTGACGAGTGTTTGCGGATATTCGGGCCCACCCTACGTACATGGTGGAACATCATATCCTAACTAAAACCCCAAACCACTATTTTGATTTCATATCATTGCTAGAATAGTTTTCCTTTTCATCAATTTCTTGAACTATATTAAAGGTAGCTTCTCTTCATTTATGAGTCTAACATGTTTTTTTTTACTTAAAAGGTGGAATAACCAAGATAAAAAGTTGAAGGATGATCTTGTACATAGTATGACCCAACTTTTTGGACCTCGTGCATTCGAGAGAAACAAGCTCCTTGAAAGAGCTGGTTTATGTTTGAAGTATATTAGGGACCAGTACAGGAAATATTTAGAGGTTAACCCAAGGCATGAGCGTCCGCCCTGTGTTCTTGAGGCTGAGTGGCAGGCTTTGATTTTGGATGGAAAGTATAAAGCCGACATGACAAAAGGAATTACGCCAGTAGAGAGTAGAGCAAGGTATGTGATACTTTTGAGAATGTAATTATGTACTAATTAACCTCTAAATTTTTCCTGTAATTATGTACTAATTAACCTCTAAATTTTTCCTGTACTGGTCTCTAACATATTTCAAACTTTTCATAGATTGCCTGACACATCAAAGGAAACAAAGGCAAGATTAGAAAAGCACGGGACACACAAGCTCGGCTCTGGTGGTTTTTCCAAACTTCAAGCACGAGTTGTAAGTATTAGTAAATGAAAACTTGTATCAATTTTTTTATATATTGCAAGGAAATTTTTTTTGATCAAACAATGCAAGTAAAATTCACCATACCAAGCAAAAATGTAGGGGTCAGAGTTCAATAGATGCCTCATAGAAGAGGACAAGAGAATTGGCTTCCAACAAGGCTATAGAGCCGTGGCTGAACGGCTATGAGCTGAAATCAGTGTGCAAGGTTCAAATAATGATGCATCTGAGCCACAGGTAAATAAGCTAAATGAAATTTATTTAAAATTGAATACTTTACCAATTAGTCTATTTGATGTTAAGTTCTAATATAAAGTGAGTATATCTATTTTAAGAAAGCAATGATAACAATGTGTAGGATATTGGAATGCAGCCTGACAATCCTTCTACACAATCTATGCATAATGAAGGTTCGCATGATGTGCATCCTAGTGGTGGAGGTATACATTTGCTATTAAAATTTTTATATGTAATTACAATTGGTGTTTGGATTAATGTAACATTTTGTATAGCAACTGTAGAGGATTGAGGGGTCGGTGCTCATGAGCATGTTGAGGTTGAGTCTAGACAAAATGATGTGGCCAGATCAGGTAATTAAAGAGCGCCACAGTTATGTTCTTTAAAATAATTAAATACTTGTAACAATTATAATTAAATATTTTAAATTTAACTCTTTTATTTGTTATTGTAGAGGACCCCCCTTTGCAGCAGCATAGGAATTTGAGATCATCAAGAACAGAGAACAAAACAACTGATGAGGGGGGTATTGATGATAACACTGATGCTCCTCTTAGAGCTTACATAGAAAAAAAAATTAGAAAGAGAAAAAAGAAATGATTGTCATCTAAATACCTTAATTGATAATGACTGAATTTTATGTCTCAATGAATTTAATTATGTGCTAATGAATGTTCATGAATTATGTGTTTATTTTCATATTGATGAATGTTGCGTGTTAACGAATCTAATGTGTTAATGAATGTTATCATGTGATATTGATTGAATGTTACATTTTATTAATAATTGAAAGAATGAATGAATGTTAGATGTTAACGGGGAATGTAGAGTGATGTTAGGGGGAGGGGGGTGGGGCCAAATGAGCTTCCACCTTCACGTGGTTGGCCCTGTTTAGTAGAGAATATTAAACTATATTCTCGAAACAAAGTGAAGCTCAATAAGATACTAAATGAGTCAAAATGGTTATCAAGGTCCTCTATCCATAAGATACTTGTAGTCAAAATGGTTATTAATAAGATACTTGTAGTCAAAATGGTTATCTAGGTCCTCTATCCATTCCATAAGTTCTTCACCATTCAAACTTCCTCCATAACAAGGAATGTGCTCTAGGTTAGTCATGAAGCCTAGCATGGACTCTCTGTCAGATAGAGCCACTATTTCAAAGCCTTTTCTGTGCATTTCCTTCAAGTACTGTACAGTGTACGGATGTGAAAGGGAGGGCAGACCAGTGTGGAAGTTAGAGTATTTATATCTTATGCTTTGAGAGTTTATTTGGTAGATTCAAGACACCTTATATCAAAGTTATTCCTTTTTCTTATCTGTTGTTCTGTCAAACCCTCATTTTTTGGGTTATTGCATTCAAATGGCCTTAACTTGCAAATAAACCATAGGATATCCTCTGTTCTTTGTAAAATGCAAGTTAAGGGGGTTTATTTTCATATTTTAAAAGCTTTGGAACAGGATACTAAGCCAGAGAATTTCGAGAGCAAGCCCTAGGTCAAGAATCTCAATGTTCTTGACTAGGAGTTGATGGATTATGCAAGATCAGAGGGTAGCGGCAAGTAAAGGACCTCAAACCTTGTTGAATCTAGATCTTTAGAGCATGGTGGACATCTTCAAACTCTGATCTTGGTTTCATGCACCCATTTTCAATGCCTTGTTTTGGAACCCACACCCAAAGGCATGCATTAGGTCTGCGGACTCAATAAGGACATTGATATGCTGGAGTGGAGTCAGGGTCTGGGAGTTGGAGGATTGTTAGAACATCAAAAAGGGTACTCAAAAAACATATAAGTTCATAAGGTCCTTTGTCAAATTGAAGAGTTATTGCTGCAGAACAGGTTTTGGAGACCTACTAGAGTCACTAGGTCTATTTGTGATTTTGATGTCTTGGGTTGTTTGGAACACAACCAATGCATGATTCTGCATGTTTTAGGGAATCTTAAGAGTTTTCAAATGTTTGATTGGGTTGGCAAAGCCTAGGATCAATAAAGTCTCTTTTGGTAGAAAATCAGGGAACTTGTCCCTAAAAGGAAATTTGGTCTTGGTTGGGATTGAGTCAATAAGGTGTTAGAAGTATCTTGAAACCTTTGAAGTCCCTCTAGTACAGAGATTTTAAATTGGTCTGATAGAATCAGAGGCTAAATTGCTTAGGTGTAACATTTTGGTGTCTTGAAGTGGGTTGGGGCTTAAGACCAAGTTTCTTGCTGACCACTCTGCATCACATTGTCTTGCATGAAATTAGTCATTCTGTATACACTGGTCTAGTGTTGTCAATAGACCCAAATAGTTCAAAGATACTCGAACCAATCAGATGTTTTATGGGGTGCATTTTTGTGTTAGGTAGAAAGGATTCTTCATACAGGTGAAAGTCTCGAACCTTTCCCCACTCCCAAAAAAATATCACTTGTACTGTTATGAGCAGTCATGAGGACTAGACAGATACATTATAATATATGTAATTGCCACTTGAATGTATTGCTATTCAACCACATTTATGGGCCCGTTTGGACCACGGCACACAGTAGCATCTACAAAGAAGAATATCCCAGGTGTAACAAGCTCTAAGAATATACCAATAGTTCTAAGAAGTTCCCTAGCACACAGTAGCATCTACAGAGAAGAATATACAACATGAGGGCAGTCACTGTAAAGACAACATGATAATGTACACTCATTGTATGGGTACATTATCATGTTGTCTTTATAGTGACTGTCCTCATTCAAGTGGCAATTACACAAGGGACAGTCACTGTGAGATGTCCTCATTTGTGACAAGGACAGTCACACATGAGGACATCTCACAGTCACTATCCCTTATGTAATTTCCACTTGAATGTATTGTTATTCAACCACATTTATGGGCCCGTTTGGACCATGACACACAGTAGCATCTACAGAGAAGAAGTTTGGTATGCAATGGTCTTGAAACCTCCTAAGAAATTCTTGGTATGCATTTGTGTGGTGCAAAAGCTTCATTGAAAGAGAAAAAGAAGAAAAGAATAGAAATGATTTTTTTTCTTTTTATGTCATATACTATAACCAGCTACTTATAACTTGCAAAAATTATTATAACCATTTGAAATTGAAACTTAATTTAATGTGAAACTGAGAACTGCTTTATTAGAGCTTTCTGTGATTTAGATTCAGACATCAAGAACATTGTTTGCCTAATATTGTGATTAATGTTTATTTATTAATATCTCATACTGACAAACAATTGATAATTGTAGGGAAAACGTCATTGGGGGTCTTTGAGGATCCACCAGAAGCCAAGGAGAAAATGTATTCAAATGCTAAAGATGGTGTAACAGTCCTTACAGCTGTTGAACCTTGCTGTGTAGATCATCTCCGATTCTCCAAGTTCAACAGTACTGTGGTATTCCTTTGGATACTTCTAATGGTAAATTTCAGACATCAAGTTCTTTTCGTATGAAACTACTACATTTGTAATCTGTAGTTTTAAACTTTTAGTTTATAAATGTTCATCAGCTTTAGTTCGTATGCTTCCATTTCAAGTATGATTAATGAAGTTACCTTTATCATAGGATGAAAGTGAGCAGTCAGCATACTGGTACGGAGCTGGCAGCATTGATACGGTGACTAGGGCATCGTTTAATGGTGGTATTGTGTTTTCCCATGTTTAGGGCATCGACCTTTTGAAGCATTGCCTTCATCTTTCTTAAGTCTGAGTTTTAAGTTTGTTTATCTCTCTCAGCGCTGTTGAAAATACAAATGACAATGTTCTTGTTTGTTTTGCCCTTATATCCCGATGTGATTTCGCGGAGGGTTACGACGCTGTTGAAAACACAAATGAAAACACAAATCCCTTGTGTAATTGCCACTTGAAGGAGGATAGTCACTGTAAAGACAACATGATAATGTACACTTACAGTGAGTGTACATTATCATGTTGTCTTTAGAGTGACTATCCTCATTTGTTGAAGAAGAAAAGCATTAATGTGGCTGAATAGAAATACATTCAAGTGGCAATCACACAAGGGACAGTCACTATGAGATGTCCTCATTTGTGACTATCCTTACAGTGAGTGTACATTATCATGTTGTCTTTAGAGTGACTGTCCTCATTTGTTGAAGAAGAAAAGCATTAATGTGGTTCAATAGCAATACATTCAAGTGGCAATTACACAAGGGACAATCGATCACTGTGAGATGTCCTCATGTGTGACTATCCTTGTCACAAATGAGGACATCTCACAATGACTGTCCCTTCTGTAATTGCCACTTGAATGAGGACAGTCACTGTAAAGACAACATGATAATGTACACATACAATGAGTGTACATTATCATGTTGTCTTTACAGTGGCTGCCCTCATGTTGTATATTCTTCTCTGTAGATGCTACTATGTGCTAGGGAACTTCTTAGAACTGTTGGTATATTCTTACAACTTGTTACACCTAGGATATTCTTCTCTGTAGATGCTATTGTGTGCCATGGTCCAAACAGGCCCATAAATGTGGTTGAATAGCAATACATTCAAGTGGCAATTACACAAGGGACAGTCACTATGAGATGTCCTCATGTGTGACTGTCCTTGTCACAAATGAGGACATCTCACAGTGACTGTCCCTTGTGTAATTTCCACTTGAAGGAAAAAAGCATTAATGTGGTTCAATAGCAATGTATTCAAGCGGCAATTACACAAGGGATAATCACTCTAAGATTTCCTCATTTGTGACTATCCTTACAGTGAGTGTACATTATCATGTTGTCTTTACAGTGACTGTCCTCATTTGTTGAAGGAAAAAAGCATTAATGTGGTTCAATAGTGATGCAGAGTAGTCAGCAAGAAACTTGGATCTATGTCCCAACCTACTTCAAGACACCAAAATGACTCAACCAATCAATTAGGCTCTGATTTCTATAGGTTAATGTTTAAACTCTACAAAGTAATGAATTTGAAGGTTTCAAGGATCACACAACAACTTATGGACTCAATCCCATTCAATAACAAATTTCCTTTTAGGGACAAGTTCCCTGATTTTCTATCAAAAGAGACTTTTAAGGTTCTAGATCTTACTTCCCATTAAAGTGATTATCCAGCCCATTAAAGTTGGTGTTTTGTTATCCAGCATGACAATGGAGACAGCATACTCTGTGTCAATTTTACTGATCAAATTTCCCTCCGCCAGGCAAAGCAACAATCTAGGTATGATAAGGTGAAATTTTGTAGTCCTTTTGGGTATGATAACAGTTCCAGTTTCCAATAAGATGGTTCATTTTTATAATCTAGCTTCAATTTCTCTTGTGAAAATCTTTTTTTCATTTTATGGGTGGTAAAATATAATTATTATGCTAGAGGTGTGTACTTATGGATGATAATGAAACAAAATGATAAGATTTAAGACTCTTGTTTTTTTTTTAAATAGCAATTTAAGTTTCCTTCTATTATAAATTACTGTTTTTCTATTTTTTAATGTATCTTTCCAGATCTTTTATATCAATTTTATTTATGAAATATAAATATATTAATAATGTTTTAGTGTTTTTAGGATTAGTTTATATCAATTCTATGTATCATCATTCGTCATTCAATTGTCAGTATTATTAATTTAGACTGTGCAATTGTAGAACTACTCGAATATGGGTTGGATGGATACTCAAGCAGGGGAACCCTCCTCAAATATCTCAAGCAGTGAACTTGGAAAAATGTGTCCTGAAGGAACCCTTTCCATCAGAGAGGTAAAAGTACAAACAAGTAAAAGAAGCAAGCTCTGCAAATATGTTTTTGAGAAGAAAAATGATAGATTATTCGAGTATGGTTCATGAGGTATATCTAAAAAGACATTTTTTTTCTTATTATAATAAAAGAGGAAGTTGTGAATGTCAAAGTTGAGTGAAACAAAAATTATTTTCATCAAATTTTGTTAGGCTTGCTTTTGGGAATAGTTTCTTACAATATTGCTATTAAGATTTTTATTGTGTAGTTTTTAGATTAGGTTTATAAAATTATATTTCATGAGTAGTGATTCATATTAATCAATTAACGATACTTTTGGAAGGTATTTTCAATGTGTCAAATTTTGATATTTTTACAAGAATTAGATTGTGTAATTTTTTTAATTAAAGTCATTGACTCATATTTCATAAATAATAGTTCTCATGAATCCATCTCTTATAAGATTGAATAGTCTATTTAGGAAGTATTTCTGATAGTATGTCAAATTATGATATTACTATTACCATTAGATTGCATGGCTTTGAAGTCAACCTCGTTGACCCATTATCTTCTCTGTAGATGCTACTATGTGCTAGGGAACTTCTTAGAACTGTTGGTATATTCTTACAACTTGTTACACCTGGGATATTCTTCTCTGTAGATGCTACTATGTGCCGCGGTCCAAACGGGCCCATAAATGTGGTTGAATAGCAATACATTCAAGTGGCAATTACACAAGGGATAGTCACTGTGAGATGTCCTCATGTGTGACTGTCCTTGTCACAAATGAGGACATCTCACAGTGACTGTCCCTTGTGTAATTTCCACTTGAATGAGGACAGTCACTGTAAAGACAACATGATAATGTACACATATAATGAGTGTACATTATCATGTTGTCTTTACAGTGGCTGCCCTCATGTTGTATATTCTTCTCTGTAGATGCTACTATGTGCTAGGGAACTTCTTAGAACTATTGGTATATTCTTACAACTTGTTACACCTGGGATATTCTTCTCTGTAGATGCTACTATGTGCTGTGGTCCAAACGGGCCCATAAATGTGGTTGAATAGCAATACATTCAAGTGGCAATTACACAAGGGACATTCACTGTGAGATGTCCTCATGTGTGACTGTCCTTGTCACAAATGAGGACATCTGACAGTGACTATCCCTTGTGTAATTGCCACTTGAATGAGGACAGTCACTGTAAAGACAACATGATAATGTACACAAGTACCGTGAAGGTAGTTGCAAGTTAGGGCTGTTTCATTGCATACCCGAAACAATGAAGATGTTATGGTCCACAAAATGTTTGTGCTTGAAAGATGAACAAATAAAATTAAACTTCTAAATAACCAAAGCCGCTAACAATAAATTCAACACAGATATGTCCTCATTTCTGGGTATTTTAGCTCTGTAACAGCTGAATACCATATTACATAATAATGACAAAAGAAAAATAAACCCAACGTACTCAGAAATTGTAGATGTGATTTCGCGGAGGGAATCTCTCTCGCACTGTTGAAAATACAAATGACAACGTTTCTCTACATTATCATGTTGCCTTTACAGTGACTGTCCCTTGTGTAATTGCCACTTGAAGGAGGACAGTCACTGTAAAGACAACATGATAATGTACACTTACAACCCGTGTACATTATCATGTTGTCTTTAGAGTGACTATCCTCATTTGTTGAAGAAGAAAAGCATTAATGTGGCTGAATAGCAATACATTCAAGTGGCAATTACACAAGGGACAGTCACTGTGAGATGTCCTCATTTGTGACTATCCTTACAGTGAGTGTACATTATCATGTTGTCTTTATAGTGACTGTCCTCATTTGTTGAAGGAAAAAAGCATTAATGTGGTTCATTAGCAATGTATTCAAGCGGCAATTACACAAGGGATAGTCACTCTGAGATTTCCTCATTTGTGACTATCCTTACAGTGAGTGTACATTATCATGTTGTCTTTACAGTGACTGTCCTCATTTGTTGAAGGAAAAAAGCATTAATGTGGTTCAATAGCAATGTATTCAAGCGGCAATTACACAAGGGATAATCACTCTGAGATTTCCTCATTTGTGACTATCCTTACAGTGAGTGTACATTATCATGTTGTCTTTACAGTGACTGTCCTCATTTGTTGAAGGAAAAAAGAATTAATGTGGTTCAATAGCAATGCATTCAAGTGGCAATTACACAAGGGACAGTACATGCCCATTAAAGTTGGTGTTTTGTTATCCAGCATGACAATGGAGACAGCATACTCTGTGTCAATTTTACTGATCAAATTTCCCTCCGCCAGGCAAAGCAACAATCTGGGTATGATAAGGTAAAGTTTTTGCAACAATTTCTTGCTGCTGCTAAGGTTACCATTGTTTATGGTTTCTATTATATAGTTCTATCTATATTGCTATATGGCCTTTTGTTTAGGATTAAGTAGACGAGGGAAAATATTTCTTTTGTGGATTGTAAACAAAACATTGAATTATTTCAGAGAACAGATCTAAATCTATAAGATGCTACGATGGAGCACATGACCATGTACTTGTGAATATTAGGATCCATGTTAATCAAATGACTGCTTTATGTAAATTACTTTTGAGTAAGTAAAAGGCAATACAATTTTTCAAAGTGTGCAAGGATTTTTATGATATACAGGTGTACGAAGAAATGAATCTGTGTTGTTTTGTATCAATATCAAACATCTCTGATATATTTTCATGTTTTTATAATCTATTTTGCAGATGAAAACTGTCCAACAGATAAAGATTGGGAACTTCTCCCAGCATCTGTACCTGCATCTCTCTTATATACTACAAGTTGCTTGCCATCAGAAATTGCAGTTCCCTCACATGACATTGATGGTGAAGTGTTCTTTTCAGAACCATCATCTGTGGTTACCAATGCTCCTGTTTTAGGCAATAAGTTTGTTGCATTCCATGAGCCATTGGTCAAGTTTCTTCTACGAGCTTCTGATGCCTCAAAATCTAAGCAGCACCTACGCATGCCTCGTTGTGGTTGATTATCATTCTGTACATGAATTATAATGAGTAATCAGTTTTGGGCCTTGGAATCTTGTATGTAACATGCACAGGCATTTCATGGCTAAATGAATCTATTTTAAAAGCATCAACTTTTCTTACATGATGCTGGATACATAAGTAGAACAAGCGTATATCAAATTGGAAGCAATCAGAACTCCACAATGACATATTATTTAGAGTACTCTTCAGTTTAAGTAATAATGCATATATTGACACTGTAAAGACAACATGATAATGTACACTCACTGTAAAGACAACATGATAATGTACACTCATTGTAAGGACAGTCACAAATGAGGACATCTCACAGTGACTGTCCCTAGTGTAATTGCCACTTGAATGTATTGCTATTCAGCCACATTAATGCTTTTCTTCTTCAACAAATGAGGATAGTCACTGTAAAGACAACATGATAATGTACACTCACTGTGAGTGTACATTATCATGTTGTCTTTAGAGTGACTATCCTCATTTGTTGAAGAAGAAAAGCATTAATGTGGCTGAATAGCAATACATTCAAGTGGCAATTACACAAGGGACAGTCACTGTGAGATGTCCTCATTTGTGACTATCCTTATAGTGAGTGTACATTATCATGTTGTCTTTACAGTGGCTGTCCTCATTTGTTGAAAGAAAAAAGCATTAATGTGGTTCATTAGCAATGTATTAAATAATTTATTTTTTTTATCCACCCACGGGCGTCGCAATTGCGACGGGAGCCCGTCGTAATGCGATGCAGGCGCCTGTCGCAATTGCTTGGGAGGCCTGTTGCAATTGCGACGGCCCTCCGAAGCCATGTGACGGGGGGGGTGACGCCCATGCCGCTAACAAATCTTAGCGACATTGCGACGGGAGGGCGTCGCAATGGCGACGGCTACCCATAGACGTCACAATTTGCGACTAAAAAATAGCGACGTCTATGGGTGTTGCTATTGCGACACATAGCCGTCACAAAATGCCCCCAAATGTATTAGTGTGTACCATATCCTGTATATCCTGTAAAGCGAGATCTTCCTATCCCCAATCCTGAGCTTCTGTACATATCTGTTGTATTTCTTTTCCCATCCATTGTACATATCCTCGTGTCTTGTTGTACATAGTCCTTGTCAGTCTTGCAATAGCATTTGATCAAAACACTTTGTCCTACCTAGCCTCGGACTTCAACAACATCAATTGTTGACTATTCTTGATCACTGTGCTTATTCTTTGACTTCATCATTTGCCAATCAGCAACACAACATTCTCCCCATCAGCATCAGGTCCGCACAGATGTATGCTTCTGTTTTGTCTGACCTAAGCCTAATCATGGGTCCCCTTAGTTGTATCCTTCCTGTCTAACCTAATCTTCCAGCAAGCACACTAGGTCCGTGTCGATGCATCCTTCCACACGTTCCGACCAATCTTCCCACCATCAACCACATCAAATCTCTCTCCTTGGCAAAGGATGTCCTTTTGGAGTTCTCATTTTGACCTTGGATTTTTGTCCTTTGGGTCTTGTTACTCTTTTACGGCTTCTCGTTGTTCTCTACTCAAAGTCACCACGATCCTTTATATCATGGTGCGCTGGTGAATGATGATAATCTGGGGCAAGGTCTTTTGATCTTTTTCTTCTGCCTGTGAGTCAGTTGTGTGTTTGTGGTTTCTTCAGCATCGTTTCCACCATGCCTCCTTCAAGTTTCATGCGTGATGGTGGGGCAACCCTGCGTGTCTTTTTAGCGTCAATCCTCTGCAACGCTAGTGACAAGGCCTCGTGATCCCAGTATCCTTGGCAAGTCTCTAGCATTGCTATATTAAACTAGGTTGTGCTCTCCACATTTGCACTTGGAGCTTCTCCCAATCCCCTGCATCTTGCATCATATAGATTAATCTTGCATCTTGCATCTCTCATATAGCTGCATCCTGCATTTTGCATTCCATCTCATCTTGCATTCACTCATCTTTACTCTTGGAAGCTTGGTTATTTATCTCCCCTTCTTCCTAGCTCCTTCCTTTTTTGTTTCCTTTCGAGAAAATTTCACACCGTTTACTCCTTGCGTTATTTTCTCGAGGGGACACAACCCATCATTCCTCTAAATTCTAGCCTTGGGCATCTTATTTTCTTCTCTTTGACGCCATGCCACTTGCGGCATCGCATCAAAGAGGGGCAAAATGTAGACACCTAAAAAATCCTTTAGAAAATAAAGTATTTTTATTTTTTGAACAAATCCCTGATGACATCATCATTTATTAATTAATTAATTATTTAATTAATTAATTTATTTTTATGTCATTAAATCCCTTTATCTTAATTAAAAATATTTAATTAAGAAATCCCTCCCAAAAATGTTTAAATCTTATTTAAACATTATCTCCTTATTTATTAATTATTTAATTATTAAATTGACCAAAAAATCTCAAAATAAATAATTTATTTATTTTTTGCCCAAAACTTGGCCAATTTCCTTAAGACCACTAACCTCTTCCAGAACTTTCTAATCCTTCTTTAATTTCGATTAAAGACTAATCCCATCATTTCCTAACCTTAATCCCAACTCAAAATATTTAATTAAGATTAAATATTTAATCCTCATGTTTATTAAATTAATTTTAATAAATATTCTCAAACCTAAACCATGGAAATAAATAAATCTTTATTTATTTTCTAAAAATCCATGTTTATCCTAAGGAAATTCTAGACTCTTCTAGAAAGTCCTAATCCTAATCCCCCCTAATCCTGTCACATTCCCTAACCAAGGTTAACCAACTCCTAAGCTTAACCCAAAGTCAACAAACTTCTAGAGACTTCTCTTATATGCATTAAGTGCATTTAAAGCCTCCTTATCCCTCTTACATGCATTTATCATGCATTTAAGAAGCCCCTCACCCCTTTCTTACATTCTTTGACCTTAGGCACATTTTTCAAATTGTGCACATTCTTCCCATCTTTCAACCCAATGCCCTTATGACACTTGTCACAAGGAGGTGGCCCTGAACTAGCACAATCCATGTGCTCCCCTTTGAATGAATCTTGGCCTCTCTTACGGATTTTGATCCTGGCCACTCATTTGTCCTTCCCAAATCCTATAAATGCTCCTCATTTCCAAGAGCAAAAACCCAATTCACCCTTCATTTTAAGCATTGTTATCATGCCCTTTTAGCTTTAGACTTAGCATAATCATCTTAATCTAGCTTACTTTCAAGCATTTTAGCTCATCTTAATATAGCAATAATGGATTAACATAGTTTATTTCATTGTTTTGCATAAGCATAGCATCATATCACATCTCTATTTGGTTTAAATCAATCTTAGCATAAACATCATGTAGCTTAATCTTCATTTTAGCATCATTTGGATCCTTGAGGCCTTAGGGGCAAATCAGGTGTTCTATACCTATTTTATGTCAGTTATGGGGTTTTCATTGATCTCAATCCATCCTAAAATGCATAAAGAACATGCTCCAAGTGTTTAGAGAGCACACCCACATCCCCTTAAGCAAGAGCAAATCAAATAGTGCTTGGGTGCACCTGGTTTAGCTCAATCTAAGGTGGCTTAGTTTAGAGTTTTATTTATTTTGGATTGATTTCATGCTTAGGCTAACTACTAATCTTTGTTTGGCTTGAAGTTTTCCAAAACCAGGTACCCTCAAAAGCCTTGTCCACACCTACAAATGATGTAGTTTAGGATAAACATTGAGACTTTCTTGCCTGTAGAATTGGCTAGTAGTACAAATTCAACCCATTTTGTAAAGTATTCAATTGTGGTAATGATATACTTATGTCCATTAGATAATTTTGGGTAACTCTATCCTACTGGATTAAAGGCTCATTGTTGAAATGGCCAATGTGTAATGAATGGAATTAACTCCCTAGTTGGAGCACATATTAGGTTGCTATGAACTTGGCATTTCTTGCATGTTTTGGTGTAATTAATATAATTTTTTCCATTGTAGGCCAGTAGTATCCCACTCTTAAGAGTTTCTTGGCTAATGAAAATCCATTTGACTAAGACCCACACACATTTTTTTACTTCCTTTAATGCACAAATTGACTCTTCATTTTCTAAAAATCTAAGTAGCATACTATCCAAAGCATGTCTATACAAGTTGTTAGTAATGATTAAACAATGGGATGCTACTCTTATGGGGCATCTTTTTTCATTTCTTGAATAATCTTCAGGGAAAGTCTGATCTTTAAGATAGGAATAAATATGGGCATATCTAGATAAGACTTGGGTTTCAATAGCACATATAATTTGGGAATCAAGGGAGTCATAGGCTAGAAAGGGGATTTCTTCCATCAGGAAGTCATAGAAAAATTGATAATGTTCTAGTTGTAACATGGATGCTAAGGTATTCATTGCATCAATAGCTCTATTCTTTGATCTTAAAATTTGTTTGAATGTGATGTAGATAAAATATTTCTTTAGGTCATCCACCATCTTCTTACAAGGCATTAACTTATCATCCTTTGGTTGATAGTCGTCATTAAATTGATTAATAATAAGTTGTGAGTCTCCATAGATATGTAGCTCAATGATTTTACATTCTATTACTAGCTTTAATCCATTCATCAAGGCTTCATACTCTGCTATATTATCTGTGCATGGAAATATCATCTTGTATGCCTTTGCTATTTTATATCCTCGTAGAGTAATGAACAAACATCTAGCTCCTGCCCCTTGATGTGCGAATGAGCATCAAAATACATTTTGAATGGATGTTATGTAAGGTGCATGATTTCTTCATCAAGGAACTCTATGTGTAATGGTTCTTCATATGTCAATGGTTCTTTAGCAAGTTGGTCGATGATCACTTGTCCTTTGATTACCTTTTTATCAAAATACTAAATATCAAACTCACTTAATACAAGGACCCACTTTGCTAGTCTTCATGTCAGTCTTGCTTTATTCAACATATATTTAAGTGGATCTATCTTTGTAACTAGCTTCACCTTATGTGACAATATATAATGTTTGAGTTTCTAAGATGCAAATACCATTGCCAAACATGCCTTTTCAATCATTGAGTAATTAAACTCATAGGAGACTAGAGTTTCGCTGATATAATATATATCCCTTTCTTTCTTAGCATCATCCTCTTGTGCTAGTAACACTCTTAATGATGTGTCTATCGTTGATATATATAATAGAATTAGTTTTCCATAAATAAGAGCCATTAAGATTGGAGGATTCACCAAATATTGTTTAACTTGAGCAAAAAAATTCTCGCATTGTTCATCCCATATGAATGTGAC